>CM072822.1:55134893-55734893 GCA_036937905.1 Salvia rosmarinus | reverse complement strand
ATGCTAGGTTTATAATCAATGTATGGTGAATTAAATATCCGAGATGGATCCTCGGGCGAGGTTAACATATGTTTTCCTACAATTGGTATCGAGCACGGGATCGAGAATCTTGGCTCTGTTGATTAATTCACGCGTTTGATTATTACGTCGTTTAATTAATTGTGGATCCGCTGATTCATCGTGGCTCGTTTATTGTTTTTGTTGGGTTTTGTTTTTACACCACGAGAAAATCCGTGGTTAGATTAGATTTTATTCTATAAATCTTATACGTAAAGAAGAACGAAGACGAAAGAACGAAGAACGAAGCGACGGGAAAACAGTCTCGGCGGTCCTGCGGGTGGTTTTCGCGGCGAGCCTCGCATGATCGCGAGGCGATCGCGAGGGCAGCGGGCGACGGGCGCGTTCGCGCGAGATCCTGGCGCCTAGCGAAGCGAGCTTCAGCGGTCGCGAGGATGACCCACGAGGCAGCGGCCGTGCGAGCTAGCGGGCGGCGGGCGCGTTCGCGTCGAGAAACCCGGCCGTGAGCGGACTTCGCGATCGCGGTATGGCCGCTGGCGACGGCGTCTCGGCAAGCGTTCGGCGCTTGGGCGTGGCCACGCGCCGCGTGCTTTCGGCGGGTCGCGATCGCATTAGCGACCGCAGGTAGCCCGCGAGAACACGCAGGCGGCAGCGTATAAGCTGGTGGCGGTGGGCTTTGCCCAGCTGTGACCCGGCCAGACAATGGGCCGACCCGCCCGGACCGTTTTCAGATTTTCGGTCCGTGCCCGTGCACGTGAGGCCCATTTGTTGAATCCGGTCCGTGCGGGTGCACGCGAGGCTGTTTCAAGTTTAATTACGTACTTTGTAAATCTATGTAATAGATTAGATTTAAATATGCGAGGTTTCACGATTGGGCGCGATGAGCGTTTTATTTTATTTTTATCGTTCATATGCATGTCGTGGACGTTTAAATTATGCAGTAGCATGCTATGTATGTTTATATTACGTTGACAAACCTTTAAGTGTTTTACGTAATTGGATGCGCATAGTAAGCATGCTAGGTTTATCGCGTTTATCAAGCATATTTTAGAATTACTGAGCATGTTTTACATGTTGAGTTCTATAGAAAAGCATGCTAGGATTACGTGATCGCATGGACAAACCTTTTGAATAAAAAGACTAAGCAAGCAACCGACAAATTAATTTTTAAATTAAAATGTCAAGACCTCCACTTTTGATCTCTAAACAAAGTGAGGCGATTGTGAGTAAGCGATCCACACGCGGGTTGGCTTGCTTGCCTTGTTTATCATAAGTTTGTTAGATGAGATTTCTAAATAAAACCTTTTAAATCTATTGAGAAGTGGGAGTTTCATGTGGCGTCCACACGCGTGGCTTGCATGTGCGATTTTCATAAGTTCTCTAGAGATAGATATAAAATGAGATAACAAAAGAATTTGAATTGGAAGGCGGTATGGTCCGAGTGAGTATACCAATTCTAAGAATTAATTTTCTACTTGTTAAAATTGTGGTCAATGCTTAGACATCACCTCAAGTACAACTTCCATGAAGTCCCTTCTTGCGATAGTGATGTGGTCTAGTAAGGTCAATCGTTAATTTCATTTGTCATAAGGATAAGTTGACATGGATTGAAATTAAGCGACTAAAAGGTATATTTTAGTGCAGTCGAGGGGTTCGTGTATAGCGCCCCACAGCGTGGCTTGCATGTGGAATTCCTTGGGCGATTGGAGGTTTCAATTAATATTGTTTTATCAAAAGGTTACAATATTATTGTTACGAATTATGTGCGATCGTATGCTTATGTGTTTACATTATCATTTGAGATATGTCTCTTCGCCGATTATCAATATGCTCGCACAAAATCCGTTATCCGGTCCAAATTTTATCGAGTGGAAGCGAAACATGGAATATGTTCTTATCGTTGAAGAACACATGTTTGTTCTCACTCTTTCCTAAACCCGATGCCCTTATCGACGATCGACTAATGAGCGGCGAGTCAGGCGGACTTTGGAATAAGTCGAACAATATGGCTAAATTCTATATGATGACTACGATGTCCAAAGGCTTTGGTGCAGCATCGATCGATGGTGACGCGGCGATATTTGGTCGAGTCTCGAGAGTAAGTTTGGGCGATCGGATCGGACGATCCGCTTCCACAATGAGAGAAATCTTGGCGTGTAAGATGAAAGAAGGAAGTTCGGTCCATGAACATGTCTCCCCATGACTCGTCTCATGGATAGTCTTGATCGGGTTGGGAGGAGGTATTGACGGTAAGCCAAGGTCGATATCATCCTCAATACACTGCCCAAGTCTTTTGAGAACTTTCGTGAATGCGATCACGAGCAAGACCGAGTTTACACTTAGTCGGTTGCTTAATGATCTCGTTCTTTGCGGAAGGAGTTATGGGAAAAGGAGCACATGCTCTTGCTAGCACGTCTAAGGGCCCAAAATTTTCATCGCAAAATGGAAATAGAAAAGGGGTACCAAAGGTGGTAGAGGCGAGGAAATAGTGGGAGTAATGGGAGCAGAACATGGTTGCCACCGGAGGCTTGAAGAAGCCAAAGGAGAAGGGCAAGTGCTTCAGTCTTGATGGGCCCGGGCATTGGAAGGCCAGTGCCCTATGCTCAAGGCTCAAGGTACGTTTGCTTTAATGTGAAACATGTTTAGCGACTTGTTCTACCCATTCTTGGGTAGTAGATCTGGTAATCGATCATGTTTGTTACACCTGCGGGGTTCCTGGACAAGGGAGTGTTTGATGGCGAGATAACGATCTCCATGGGCAACGGCAGTAAAGTCAAGCTGTTGCGGTTGGAGATGTTCTTTATGTTTTGGGACACAGTTTTAGTTTTGAAGGCGTTTTATATGTGCGGATTTTGGTAGGAACCTTGTTCTGTTTCAAATTATTTACTCACGGATATTACATTATTTTTGATAGTGGTGTTTCTATCATAAGAAATGGCGAAGTTATACGTGTTGGCACATATATAATTCGCTTTATACTATTTACGCAAAACATAATACCTATAACTATGTTGCATCTTCATCAAACCCTAAAAAGAAAGTTTTCTTGCAAGATGACTCTACTTTTCTCGGCATCTTAGATTAGGTCACATCAATCTAAATAGGATCTAAAGGCGGCTAAGAATGGGCGTTGGGTAATCTCACGGTTACTGGTTCCCGGTCTGCGAATCTGTATAGAAGGTAAGATGTCGACTGGACCCTTCAAAGCGAAGGGTTATAGAGCCAAAGAAATGTTGGAGTTAGTCCATTCGACTGTGTGGACCGATGTCACACAAGCTCGTGGAGAGTGCAGTATTTTGTCACTTTCATTGACGATTACTAAGAGTGCGGATACATATACCGCTTCACCGCAAGTCCGAATGCTTTGAAATTCAAAGAGTTTAAGGCGAAGTGGAGCGAAGCTAGGTAAGAGTATCAAGTCATCATGATGTCCGATCGCGGTGGCGAATATCTCGATAACGAGTTTATGGACTATCTAGTGAAGTGTGGGATTACATCCCAGCGCGCTTCACCGCACACCACAAACAAAATGGTGTGTCGGGCGAAGAAATAGGACTCTTTTGGAAATGGTTAGATCTATGATGAGTTATGCTACATTGCCTATTTCGTTACGGGGATATGCCTTAGAGGCGGCATACTTGCTAAATCTAGTACCGTCAAGTCGGTCGAAAAGACCCCTTCGAGTTGTGGTTTGGTATGAGCCGGTTTAAGCCACATAAGGATATGGGCGATCCGGCACGTGTTTGAACAAGAAGGCGACAAGTTGGAGGCTAGATCCGACGCAAGTCGTTTATTAGCTATCCTAGAGGAGCGAAGGTGGTTTATTCTATAGTCCCAAGGATCGAGAAGGTCATTATTAGCACTAATGCTCGATTCTTAGAAGAGGACTACATGAAAATCATAAGTCCAAAGTTGAAATCATTCTTGAGAATTAGAAGATGATCGTGTTCCACCACCGATTAGGCGAAAGTGCGAGATGTCGAGTGCAGTGGGAGGATCGACACGGATACTTCAAGAAATTGAAGTGGGTCGAGTTCCTTGGAGATACCGACTGTCTGAAGTGGTACCTACACGCAAGTTGTGCAAGTTAGAGAACCACAAGTGTCTGCACCCACCGTTGCCATAGTGCCAGAGAACCTCGTCAGAGTGGGAGGGTTGTTCGTCAACCCGAGCGATTTATGTTCGTGGTGACTCTTGGTTTAGTCAGCAGATTTAACATGCAATAATCGACCCATGGACATACGAGGAGGCGATCAAGATATTGATGCAAGATCATGGCACACCGCTATGGACTTAGAAATGGAGTCCATGCGGCTATAGATGTATATGAAAAGACACTCCACCGGATGGCAAGGAAGCCATAGGTAGTAAGTGGATATACAAGAGGAAGAGATTCCGATGGAGAGGTTTCGCTTTCAAAGCGAGGCTTGTGGCGAAAGGGTACACTCAGATTGAGGGCATCGATTTCGATGAGACCTTTCACGCTGTAGCAATGCTCAAGTCCATCGTAATTCTTCTAGCCATAGCAGCCCACTGAACCCAGAGGTTTGGCAAATGGATGTTAAAACCGCTTTTCTAAGCAGTTACCTTGAGGAAGGTAGAGACATCTATATGCAAAGAACGAAGGTTATGTGGTAAAGGGTGAAGAGCATCTAGTATGGAAGCTTAAGAAGTCCATTTATGGACTTAGCGAACCTCCCGATCATGGAACTTACGCTTTGACGAGGTGGTAAAGTCCTATGGATTTACCGGTTGCCTAGCGAGAGTGTGTGTATCGGTTAGATGTCAACGGTGATGTGGTATTTCTTGCACTTTATGTAGATGACATCCTTCTAGTTGGCAACAACGTGAAGTCACATTATCGGGGCGTAAAGAGTTGGCTATCCGATCGATTTCAAATGAAAGACTTAGGAGATGCGGCGTACATTCTTGGGATCAAGGTTTACCGAGATCGCAAGAAGAAAATGTTGAGCTTATCTCGGGCGTCTTACATTGATCTTTGTGATTACTCGTTTAGTATGCACCGCCAAGAAAGGATTGCTACCTTTCGACATGGCGTTCCTTTATCTAAGACGCATCACCTATATTACCAAAGGAGATAGAGGAAATGAGACAAGTTCCTTACGCTCCGCCGTAGGAAGTCTCATGTCTGCAATGCTATGCACGAGGCCCGATATACGCTATGCGGTAGGCATAGTAGCTAGATATCGATCTAACCTGGACAAGCTCATTGGATTGCGATAAGCATATACTCAAGTACGAAAGGACTCGAGATTATAGGCTAGTTTACCATGCGAGATAGTCTAATGCCTTTGGGTTATCTGAGACTCGGATTTCCAAGTCGACCGTGATGAGAAAAAGTCGACATCGGGCTATGTGTTTACCTTGGGAGGTGGAGCCGTATCTGGCATGAGTGCAAAGCGGCGATGCATTGCGGACTCTACCATGGAAGCCGAATATGTAGCCGCCTGAGGCTTCTAAGGAGGCAGTATGGTTCAAGAACCACCTCATGGATCTAGATGTGGTACTGGTTTGCACAAGAGTATCATAGTTTCTTGTGATAACTCGGTGCGATGTGGCAAACTCGAAGGAACCACGGACCCACAAGGCGACCAAACACATAGAGAGAAAGTACCATGTCATACGAGAAATCGTTAGGCTAGGTGACGTCTTGATTGAAAAGATTGATCTGACGGAAAATCTAGCGGATCCATTCACGAAGAGCCCGCCGCAAAAAGTCTACGATGGACACGTTAGAGGACTTGGATTGCGCTTGATGGCACCCACTTAGAAAGGAAACTTTTGTATAAGTGGGAGAAGCAAAGTGATGGTTGTTTGTAATAGCTAGTAGAAAGACACATTGTATACTAAAAGTTTGCTTTAGTATAAGTGGGAGATTGTTGGATTTGTATCTTTGAAAATTTGTTTGGTTGAGCTTGTATACAATGTTTCTGTTACCACTATTACAATCTCTATCGATTTGAATACTTGATTGCATATATCGTGTCCCTTATCTCATATATAAGTTAGATCATACGATTGTGTAGAAGATCACGTAAGTCCGTATGATTGGTCAAGCTTAATGAGATATAAAAGTTTCCTGGTGAGGCGACTTAAGGACGAGTTGTCGGTTTGAGGCTGCAGTATAGATAAAGTGACTTGACTTAGTTGCTTGTCTATGCTTGTATGCGTCTCGGCGTATTGAAGGATCACAGTGAGATGTGTTCTTCTTCGACCGTCGTGAAGAACCAAGATCTCGGTGACTTACGATGATCTAAACCTCGATAAGGTATTAGGTGAGTATGAGTTGTCGACCATCACTTTGACTTGTTATGAGTGAGGTTATATGTTCTAACCCAAGATTCTCCGATCTTGGGTGGTGGCGATCTTGTATGTCACGCTAGTTATCTCAGATGTCAGTCGTATCCATTTAGGATGATGGCGTCCCTTAAGGAGCTCAAAGGTTTATTGTACTAAACCCTGCGGGTTGAGTTAGCTCAAGTACAATAATAAGGTTGAGTGGTACTACTTAAGGAAATGAAGTTATTAATCGTTTTAGCGATCAGTTGCTATAAATGATTAATGGACGTTCGATATCTTAAGCACGGGATTCGTAATGTCTAAGTGCAAGCCCGACTCAACTTGGTAATAAAGGGATAAGTCGACATTCTTTCTCTAGTGGCATGATCGAATGTTTATAAATTAATTTATGTTAAATTTGAACATAAGATAATTAATTTATTTGAGGCCCATCTTTATTCCTTGCATTTGATCCACAATTTTGGCCCGTCCAGACCCGTGAATCGAGGAAATTGGCGCCCTATAGCTCTCAAAGACAAGATTTTATTCTCTTTATCCCACAAGGATATTATTATATTTATGGTATATGCATAGATCCTTTCCATATAAGATTATGGTAATAATCACGAGAGTATGAAAATAATCACGAAAGTATGGAAATAATCCTAAGATTATGGTAATATTCCATATAGGATTATGGTAATTTCCATATAGGATTATGGTAATTTCCATATGGGATTAAGGTAGTGCATTATAAATATAAGGTATGAGATAAAGTCTAGGTTAATGCTCACATTTTAACAAGAATTTTCGTCCCCCTCTTGAGAGAAAAAGAGTGTGATTCTCGAAAATTGTGAGAGCTCGGTGATTTTCGGTGCATTCTCCATAGATCGTCCTCACTCGGCGTTGGAGATTGGGCGATCGGGATACATCCCGAGGAAGGTCAAAGCACGAGTCCGATCCGTTCGATCCGTTCATCTCGTTCCATCGACCTCTTCGGATCAAAGGTAAACACAGAAAACCCCACGTGTTGCGATTAATTATATAGGCGCATGCTAGGTTTATAATCAATGTATGGTGAATTAAATATCCAAGATGGATCCTCGGGCGAGGGTTAACATATGTTTTCCTACGGACGTCCCATTAAGGAGCTCAAAAGGTCTATTGTACTAAACCCCGCGGGTTGAGTTATCTCAAGTACAATAATAAGGTTGAGTGGTACTACTTAAGGAATTAAAGTACTTAATTATTTTGAACTGTCAGAACGCTGTAAATAATTAATGGACGTGCGATATCTTAAATACAGGGATTCGTTAAAGTCTAAGTGCGAGCCCGACTCAACTTCGGAAATAAAGGGGTAAGTCAGCATTTATTCTCTAGTGGCATAAATAAATGTTTATGAATTAATTTATGTTCTAGGCTGAACATAAGATAATTAATTTATTTGAGGCCCATCTTTATTCCTTGCATTTGATCCCTAGGCTGGCCCATCCAGGCCTGTTACTTGATGAAATCCGTCCTCCTCCTTATAGAGTCCCTCTGGGACTCTGTTTTGATCCTCTCTATCTGAAGAGATATTAATATATTTATTAGATATGCAGAAATTCTATCTAGATAGGATTTAGGGTTGCATTATAAATATAAGGTGAGAGAAAATCAAACCCTAATCCTAATAGTGAAATTTTCGAAAACCTCTCTTCTCAAAGTTGGGATTTTCAAAACTTTCATGAAGGAAGAAGGCGAATTTCTACAGTACTCTCCATCGATTGTCCTCACTCGACATTGGAGTTTAGGCAATCGGGATACAGTCCAGAAGATCAAAGCACGAGTCTTGATCCAATTCTTCCCCGATAAATTCGCAGGTAAACACGAGAAAACACCAACGTGTTGCAATTAATTATATAGGCGCATGCTAGGAATATAATCAATGTATGATGAATTAAACCTCCAAGATAGATCCTCGGGAGAGGGTTAAAATCAGATTTCCCTTCAACCTTTTGGTGCTTCCGGGGTGTGCGGTGTAAGAAGTCTCATGGGCTTCTTTCAAGATTTCGCCCTTAAGCCCTTCGTCTTCTAGAATACACACTCTCCCATCATGCAACAAAACATCATCTGTTGCTTCTCTGAAATTTTTTTGGTTGTTGTCCTTGATCTTGGCTCGTACTTCCTCCAGCTTCTTGCACTTCCTCTGAGCTTCTAAGATTCGGGTTCTTAAGCCCGGGATTGCAATCAATGTTGCACTACAGCCTTCTATCGTATCAGACGGGTCCATGACTTCGATGTTCATCTTCTGAAATTCCTTTATAAGTATCTCTTCATGACTGAGGAGACATCCCAAACTAGGGTAGGATTTGCGACTCAAAGCATCGACTACAACATTAGCCTTTCCTGGGTGGTAATTGATACCACATTCGTAATCTTTCACCACTTCTAACCATCTACGTTGCCTCATATTAAGGTCTTTTTGCTCAAAGAAATACTTCAGGCTTTTATGGTCAGTATAGATCTCACATCTAACTCTATAGAGATGGTGTCTCCAAATCTTTAAGGCATGTCGACCATCATTGCTAATTCGAAGGTCGTGCGTAGGATAGTTCAACTCATGTAGGCGTAATTGCCTTGAAGCATAAGCAATAACTTTGCCTTCTTACATCAGAACACATCCTAGTCCATTCTTCGAGGCATCCGTGTAGATTGTGTACCCTTATCCGCCCGGGTATTGCGATACAGGTCTTTGTTTTCAAACAACTCCTTCAATCTCTGGAAACTAGCTTCACATTCGGCGGTCCAAGTGTACTTGATTCCTTTTCTTAACAATTGGGTCATGGGTCGGGCTATCGTTGAAAATCCTTCGATAAATCTCCGATAATAGCCGGCAAGTCCTAAGAAACTTCGAATTTCATTCGGGTTCTTTGGTGATTCCCATTCTCGAACTGTATCGATCTTTGAGGGGTCTACTTTGATTCCCTCGACGGACACGATGTGACCTAAGAATGTCACATCGCCTAACCAGAATTCACACTTGCTAAACTTGGCAAAGAGTTGCTCTTGCCTTAATGTTTGCAGCACAGTTCTCAAGTTCTCTTCGTGTTCTTGGTTATTCTTGGAGTATATTAGGATATCATCTATGAATACTAAGACAAATTTGTCTAAGTATGGGTGAAATACCCTATCATGATATCCATAAATGCTGCTAGGGCATTTGTAAGTCCAAAAGGCATAACGATGAATTCGAAATGACCATACCTTATACTGGAAAGCCGTTTTAGGTACATCCTCCGTCTAATCCTCGGTTGGTGGTATCCGGACTTTATATCTATCTTGAAAAGACTCGCCTCCTTGTCGATCAAGCAGATGGTCGATTCGGGCAATGAAACTTATTCTTAAGAGTTATCTTGTTTAACTCTCGATAGTCGATGCACATTCTCGATTGTACGATCCTTCTTCTTCACGAAAAGAACGAGTGCTCCCCATGGAGACACACTAGGCCTAATGAAACCTAACTCCAAGAGTTCTTGCAGTTGGATCTTCAATTACTCAAGTTCTTTTGGTGTCATCCGGTATGGGGCTTTCAACTGGGGGGCAGAACGTGGTTCAAGGTCGATCGTGAACTCAATCTGTCGGTTTGGCGGTAATCCCGATAGTTCATCTGGAAATACATCGGGATACACCTTCACGATCGGGACATCCTCTATCATTCTCTCATTCTGGTCTTCCTCCTGGAGTTAGACAAGGTAGGTGATCGCTATATTTCTACCAAAATAAATTGATAGTAAAACAGCAAGTATATATATCATATCCACAGGGACTGCGACTCGAGAACACAACAAGTAATTAACATAGAATCTTGATTATTATCCAAGCAACAAACTATCAAGAGAGAATATAATAAAACTAGACTCGAAAAATAAAGATAGGAATAAAACCAGATATAAAAGGCGATCCTAGGGATGTACTTGACCTAACCGATTCACAATTAACCAATTAATCATTTACCAATTTAATCCACATTCGGATGAAGGATCACTAATGTAACTATAGTTTCGCCAGACAACCTATAGTAGTAGGTTAACCTAAACTCTATCTCCGTCGGGTCTCAAGAAAAGTAAGCTAATTACCAAAAGCACACAAAGATTTAACCTCCTCCACCACCTATCTCGAAGTCGGGTCTCAAGGCAAAAGCGTATTATAAATTCACGATATGGATTATGCAATTAATTCCATGGGACATCAATCACATAACTAACATGCATTAATATTGATCGACACCAACACATGAGAATTAAAGCCGAGAATTATAAATCATGAATGGACGGCAAAAGCAAGATCAATAGATCAATCATACAAATCTAGTCAGACATACAAACCCTAGGATCAATACGGAATTTAGCTACGCATAATTAAATTAACAAAACAATAAATAAATAAAGCATAAATTAAGATAGATTGATAAAACCGTAAGAATCCACGAAGAACAATTGGAGCGACTTGAATCCGGAAGAAATTCTAAATTCTAATACTAAACTATGAAATTGGAATGAAAATACTTAAAGTAAAATCTAAACTAAATTAAACGGGAAAAAATCGTGCAAAAGAAAATAAAGAAGAAAATTGTGTTCTGCTATGGAATGGTGTTTTTAAGCTACTGCTCTATCTCCTTATTTATAATAAGTCGCGAGCTCCCTTTTTCACATCAATTTCCCAATCCTTCTCTAATTCTGATTTCGAATTATACTTGAACTAGGTGTCTCGCGAATCCACCTCCAATTCAATTATGCGCGCATGAATATAGGTATTACGCCACCTAGGATCTCGCGAGGCGCTGTGTGCATCATTCCCCCGCGAAGACATGTCGAGAGGCATTCAAAATTGCTGAAATTTCGGCCTTCCTCGCGACCCGGCATCGCGACCAACGGTCGCGAGCACGGCTCGCGAGGCATACTTCCCTGCGCGCGACTTCGCCGTTTCGCTCTGTTCTCTCTCGTCCGGACTCCGAATTGCGATCCGTTTGTGCCTACGGACTCCTATCGAGATGCTCTTTAACATAGTATACTTTGAACATCCATATTTTTCAAATCCATTACGTCATATTCAACGTCGTTTTCAAACAATTCTTCTTCGCACGAGCTTGCGATTGGGCTATTGATTCCTCTTTATCGTGATCCACCTTTTTGACATCAAAACCTATGCTAAAATGACATGAAACACACATGGAATAATATCTTCCAAGGTAAACATAAATATATCGAAAGACAGCTCAAAAGATCACTTATCAAATAGAAACAAGATAAATATAGCCATAAAAATCAGGTGAAAATGAGGCTTATCAACTCCCCCAAACTTAGCCTTTTGTTTGTACTCAAACAAATCAGAACAAGAGAGAGACGACCAAAGATAGGCAAAGAGTCGAATGACAAAAGCAATAAGCCTCAGAGCAATGAGCAATTCAAATGAATCAAATTACAATATCTTTCGTTAAACTCCACATATCATAATAATCATAAGCACAAGCCTTCTTAAACTTGAATCCTCACGACATGGATATATATATAAGACATCTCAAACACTCAAGTGTATCAAAGAGGATGTGTATACTCTCAAAGTTTAAAAGCACATGGAATCTACCATAGGCTTGCAAATCGTCTAATTCTCCATTGCTCAAATATGTGCTCAACAATTAAGATCAAAAAGGTCTTTTAAAAGGTTGTAATGTCGGCTCTTTGGTAAGGTAGGATATATTTAGGCTAAGTGACTCATAATCCCATAATGAAAAACACCATAAGTATCACAAGACACAATTCCCAAATTTTCACAATTCATTTCAAATCTCTACACCAAAAAGTCATTTTTCTAAGAATTCCACAATTTTCATATAAGTGATATAATCATCTCAATGCACTAGTTACTTACCCACTTATGTTCTTTTCACACACTTGTGTCAATTTTACCCTTTTTTTTTTTTATATGAACTTATATGGGTGAGCAACTATTTTTAATATTCACTTTTTCATTATCTATATTTTCTTTCTTTCCTTTCTTTTTCTCAACCCTCAATTCAAGCAGTCAAATATCACTAACTACATAACCCAACCCACGGCTATATGAAATAATAAGGTAGGCTCAAACGGGCTCATCAAAGGATAATAAAATAACAGGTTAGTGTTTGGATAGTGTATAGGCTAAGAAAAGAATGCATAATATCATTTCAAAATTCTTAAGCACATCAATGCAACCTCGAAAAAGAACCAGAGCAAGTTCTAGAGAAACACATGTTATTTCAAACTATTCACACAGAAAGAAACCAGACTGAAAAGATATGATACCAAAAGCTCAAGTCTCATGTGTTTCAAAAATGTGATCAAGTTCTCAAAGGCTCAATACTCACAATAATCATAACATGCTTTGTCTCAAAAAATCGGTTCAATAAATTTTCTAATAAAACAATTCTCATCATGACTCGTCATTCAACTCAACCCACAAAATGTATACAAAACCCAAACACGAAAACAAAACAAACACAAACAAAAGAAAACAGAACAAAACGAAACAAAACCGAACAAAGAAAACAATGGGTTACCTCCCAACAAGTGCTAAATTTAAATCTCTTTAGCTAGACCATTTCTAACCTCGATCAATCAGGCGTCTTGGCAGCAGGCTTCTTCCCAAATCTGTGCTTTCCTCTATACTTTGCATTTACCTTAGACCACCACCGAGTGTGGAAGTGGCCTCCCAAACTTGAATGAATCACCTCGGAGTTCCATGCCGAGTCCATCCTTTCCTTAGCGCCCTTGTCAACCGGTCGGTTGACATCCAAGCTCGAGATTTAGCTAGCAGCAACAGTGGTGATTGAATGATACTCTTCATGCTCGAACTATCGTGTTGCTTGATGGCATCATATATGGAGATTTTCAGCCCTCATTATTTACTCAAAGGTGAGATCACCGCGCAAGACATCAATTAAAGCACGCACTGCTAGAAAAGGTCGACCAAGATTAGCGTTGATTTTAAATTCGTGAATGTCTAGAATAACAAAATCAGAAAAGACAAAATCTCAATTCTTACCAACACATCTTCAATTATGCCCTTAGGATATGCAATCGACCGTCACCAGTCATTAATGAAATGGACGCTTTCTTTTTACCCAAATTTCAAGCGGTTGAACACGTATAAGGGCATCAAATTGATACTCGCCCCTAAATCACACAATACGTTGGGAAAGCGTGTGCTCGCAATCTCGCACCCAAAGTGAAGCTCCCGGTCTTTTTGTTTCATGGTAACTTTCTCGCAAGATAGCACCGCATTCTTCGTAGAGGTTGATCTTGTCAAATTTCCCCAACTTCTTTTTATTTGCCAACGATCTTTGAGAAATTTGACGTGCAAGGGCATATCCGCAGCGCATCAAAAGAGGTAGATTAATGTTCACTTTCCAAATATCTCCTTGAAGCGGCGACTCCTCATCATATTTTTTTCCCAAAGTGCCGAGGAAATGGGTCAGGCTTTGGAATCATCGGCTGATCATTCGCCTTCCACTTGCGAAGTTTTGCTCTCAGCCTTCCCTCGCGAGACACTCTCTCAGACTCACTCACGAGTCGCCACCGTCTCTTCGCGATCTTTCGTCGTGATGATTCATCGCGAAGGCTCGTCGCGAGGCGCCTTCGTCGGCTCGCGTCTCTTCCTCGCGATCCTTCCTCGAAGGCTTATCGCGAGGTCGTCTTCTTCTCATGCGAGGCTTTCTTGAAGGCTTGTCGCGACGAAACTCGCGAGGACACTCATGAGGCGAGAATTCAACCGATCTCGCCTTCTTTTCCTTCTTCTTCTTTCACTGCATTGCTTATCTCATTGGTTTTCCGGATGACTTTCATATGAAACTCCACTCCTCAAATATATCGCATTGCACTGATTCGGAGGAGTATGATTCTTCGGATTTTGCTCAGTGTTGCTTGGGAATTGCCCTTGCTTGTGCATCCCAGCTCTCTCATTGGCCATCTGCCCTACTTGGTTTTCCAACATCTTTAATTGTATTCCCATGGCTATCACCGTATTGTTGATGGCGTTGACTGTGCTCTCCCGAGCGCTCATCCTATTCCCAAGTCGTTGGATCGAATATTTTGCCGAGCCACAATTTGTTGGTGACTCTGCTATTTGTCGATTGCTCGCCAACAATTGTTGCATCATATCCTCGAGGCTCGGTTTCTTGGGCTCCACAATCATTTCATTATTAACAAAGAAACCTGTGGTGGTTCTCGAGCATTCAATGCATTAGCATAGGAAAAATTGGGATGATTCCTATTGTTGGGATGATAGGCGGATTCCCACCGATTCCCGGCCATTACTCCTTTGGTTCAAATATGAACCTCCTCCATATTCCGCGCCATGGCCACAGCCATCCGCCTTTTCTCCTGGCCCGACCTTCTCGCAGAGTTGTGAACTTTCTAACAAGTCATCATACTTATCATCCAACTCTGCAGTGACCACTCTTCCGATCCTACCGCTCTCCATCGCCATTGATAGCTATCGATGCCATCTCCTCAATAATTCTCAATGCTTCGCCTATTCCACGATCGAGAAGGCATCCTCCCATTGATGCATCTACAATGCTACGGGTGTTAGCATTGATTCCATTATAAAATTGGGTCACTTGTTGCTCTGTGTGAAACCCATGTGTGGACACTTCATGGGCGGTTTTCAATCGCTCTGTGCTCAAATAATGATTCATCTCCCAATTGTGAAAATGGAGATCTCGCAATGATCTTACGAGCCTGGCGGTGGAAAGTATTTAGACGTAAATTTCACGCACAATTGCTCCCATGTAGTGATTCTCGATCCGTCCAAGCTCTTGAACCACTCTTTCGCCCGACCATTTAAAATATGAACATCCGCATCCGGATGGCATCACCGGCAAGACTGCTCGCTTGATAGTATCACGTATATCCAAGAATGCTTCCAAATGTGCATTGGGGTCTTCAACACTCCACCCCAAACCGCCCGCTGATCATCGTTGATGAGGCGTGTTTCACTCAAAATTATTAGATCGACGTCGCCCCCATCCTCCACCTCGAACCGATCCGCTTGGTGGCTCGTATATGTGGTCGAGTGGTATGGGTTGTGCTCGCTCACCAAACGGGCCCATCTGAATGTTCAACGCCAGTTGGCGTTGCATTGCTGCCAGCATCGCCTCCATCTCGGCCATCCGATCTGGGATTTGGGGCTGTATGTCTACCATTTCTTGTTCTCTTCTTTCTCGGCTCTCTCTCTTATATGATCTGTCAATCTCGAGATCTAATGGAATAATTTCCTTCCTTTGAGATCTTGTAATCATGCACTGCGTAGAGAGATAAAAACGAAGTCAAATCCAAGAAGTAACACAGAATTAATAATAATAAAATTTTTCTATTTTTTATTTTTTTATTTTTTATTTTTTAAACGCCTGAATTAATAACTACAATCCAGAAAATTATCACTGTGAAATCTAAACAGTCCCCGGCAACGGTGCCAAAATTTGATCGCTATATTTCTACCAAAATAAATTTATAGTAAAAAGAAGTATATATATCGATCCACAGGATGCGACTCGAGAACACAACAAGTAATTAACACAGAATCTTGATTATTATCCAAGCAACAAACTATCAAGAGAGAATATAATAAAACTAGACTCGAAAAATAAAGATAGGAATAAAACCAGATATAAAAGACTGATCCTAGGGATGTACTTGACCTAACCAGATTCACACAATTAACCTATTAATCTGTTTACCAATTTAATCCACATTCTGATGAAGGATCACTAATGTAACTATAGTTTCCGCCAGGACAACCTATAGTAGTAGGTTAGCCTAAACTCTATCTCCGTCGGGTCTCAAGAGAAGTAAGCTAATTACCAAAAGCACACAAAGATTTAACCTCCTCAAATACCACCTATCTCAAAAGTGGTCTCAAGCGCAAAATTGTATTATAAATTCACGATATCGATTATGCAATTAATTCCGCCAGACATCAATCACATAACTAATATGCATTAATATTGATCAGACACCAACACATGAGACTTAAAGCCAAGAATTATAAATCATGAATGAGACGGCAAAACAGTATCAATAGATCAATCATACAAATCTAGTCAGACATACAAACCCTAGGATCAATACGGAATTTAGCTACGCATAATTAAATTAACAAAACAATAAATAAATAAATAAAGCATAAATTAAGATAGATTGATAAAACCGTAAGAATCCATGAAGAACAATTGAAGCGACTTGAATCCGGAAGAAATTCTGAATTCTAATACTAAACTATGAAATTGGAATGAAAATACTTAAAGTAAAATCTAAACTAAATTAAACGGGAAAAGATCGTGCAAAAGAAAATAAAGAAGAATATTGTGGTCTGCTATGGAATGGTGTTTTTAAGCTACTGCTCTATCTCCCTATTTATAATAAGTCGCGAGCTCCCTTTTCATGTCAATTTCCCAATCCTTCTCTGATTCTGATTCCGAATTATACTCGAACTAGATGTCTCGCGAATCCACCTCCAATTCAATTATGCGCGCATGAATATAGGTATTACGCCACCTAGATCTCGCGAGGCACTGTGTGCATCATTCCCCGCGAAGACATGTCTAGACGATTCAAAATTGCTGAAATTTCAGCCCTCGCGACCCGGTATCGCGACCAACGGTCGCGAGCACGGCTCGCGAGGCGCATTTCCCACGCGTGACTTCGCTTTCTGCTGCTCTCTCTCGTCCGGACCAATTGCGATCCGTTTGCGCCTACGGACTCCTATCGAGATGCTCTTTAACATAATATACTTTGAAAATCCATATTTTTCAAATCCATTACTTCATATTCAACATCGTTTTCAAACAATTCTTCTTCGCACGAGCTTGCGATTGGGCTATTGATTCCTCTTTATCGTGATCCACCTTTTGACATCAAACCTATGCTAAAATGACATGAAACACACACGGCATAATATCTTCCAAGGCAAACATAAATATATCGAAAGACAGCTCACAAGATCACTTATCAAATAGAAACAAGATAAATATAGCCATAAAATCAGGTGAAAATGAGGCTTATCAGTAGGCGTGGTTCTCGGTATTGTTCAGCAACGTCCTTGCTTGTAGCGCGGATAAGATTGGGACCCTCCTTCCCATGCTGATCCCGTGAAAGTCTGTAGGTTTCTCTCCGGGATGTTGGAAATAAATTTTCCTTTCATTACACAAGATGGTCGCCTTATGTTCGATTAACCAATCCATTCCTAGGATTATGTCCACATCTGTCATAGGTATGACGTGAAAGTTATCTGTCATGGTCTTAAGTGAGCCTAGGCCAAGTTCTAGGTTCGATCATATGTGGGTTACAGTTCTTATGCCTCATACTGGTGAAGAAATTCTCATGATTATTTCCGTGCGTTTAGGATCTAATCCTAAGTTCTCTACGTATGCTTCAACAATAAAAGAATGCAAGGCACCAGTATCAAATAGTAAGATAACTGGCAATTGGAGAAGTGTTCCCATACCTGCCAAGTTTCCTTGGTTCCTTGGCGGCTCTTGCCGGAATTCATTTTCTTGGTTGAGGACGTAGGCTCTGGCTTGCGGTGGTGGTTGCTGTTGTTGATGATGTTGTTGTTGTTGCTGCGGTTGTTGTTGCTATTGTTGTTGGGGCTATCGCCATTGTTGTTGTCGTTGTCGCTGTGGTTGATACGGTCGTTGAATCGATTGGAATCTTGATCGAATTTATTCTTTGAAAAGGTCGAGCTGATAACCCGGACCGGTCGGACTCGGCTGGGCACATTGGGACGACCATTTCTCCTCATGATCCTGTAAGGGCCCCTCAAGTAGTGACCTTTCTAGCCACATGAAGCATCCATCATTCAGAATGCGCATGCCCTTGTGACTCCTATGGCACCTTGGGCACATAGGGAGCCTCACGAATTTATGGTTTCCCCACCCGGTGCGGGTACCATGGGCGCCCATTACCTTGTCCGTGCCTGGATGGCACGCTACTCCCTCGCCGTGGCCTCCGTCGGCCCCGACCAAAGATGTGATCCTTGTCCTTGGTGGGGTCCTTCCCATTTCTCTTCCCACGATCCCTTGGTGATTCTTGGGATGCGCCGATAGTCCCGTCCTCGTGCAAAGTGCCTCGATGTCCAGCCTCACCGAGGGCCTCACGGTAAGTCGATTTCCATGGCCGACTAGCTTAAAACCTTATTTCATGATGGAGTCTTATCCAAACTTTTCTATCCTCTTCTCGTTTGTCCGATGAGCCCGTTTTCGTGCTCTTTGGGGTAGTCCTCGCCTCGAAGGAGTGCATTTTGTGTGTGTTCTTTGCGTGGTGTTTGTGTCGGAAGGACACGCTTTGGGGTATTGCAGTTGAGCCGGACCTTGGGCAAGATCGTGGCACCTCCCGTGAGAGGTAAAAATCCTCAAGACTATCTTGGCAAGCATTCGACATCTTGCCAAAACACCGCACCGCACGGGAGCCGAGCTCGATCAACGAGCCGACGAAGCAAGAAGGTAATCGAGACAAGGAGAGAGGTAAAAGGATGAGGAGTGATGTAGTGGATGTAGGGTAAAGTCGGGATGCGGTGGAGACGCAGCACAAGATCTCCGCGACTTGCACGCAAATGGAAAGATTTCAGGTAAGGTCTTCTCTCCGCTACCGCTGATTTTTATCGAAGGGAAAGGTCAACCGCAGCGCCAGGATGAGACAAACCCGCCAGATCGAAGCCGAGAAGTTTTGTCCTGGGTCCCGAGCCCGAACACCGCTTTGCGCCTCACCACCTATCGCCTCGAGATGCGACGACTGTGACAAGGAGGAGTATACCTAGCTCCCAACACAACCCAACGAGAGGTAATATTTCGAGACACAACACACGGTTGAGAGAGGCATCATTCAAATTCTCTACACTTATCTCTTTTATTTCTTTGCTTTCATGAGTGATTAGTGAGGAAGAAACAAGTCCTACGGCAAACATTTATATTATGTATTTGGTTATCTCTCGCTGAGCAACAAACAAGGAGAATGCTTTTCATTTACGCTTGATTTTCTATCCAAGTATGGTTTCGATGATGTTCTTGTTTATCGCTCTTATATTTATGTCGATTATGTGAGTAGTCGGTTTGGTTGGGCTCGGGGTGAAGCACGCTGAGTCAAGGTCATACAAGTCGTGAGGTCTAAACGACTTAGAACCTTGAGTGGGTATTCCAAGCTCTCAGCCTTTATACCCATGTTATTCCTTTCCTTTAGCGCTAACTCGGCCAGAGCCTGGTGAGTGGTAGCTACAAGCAACAGCCGGAGTAAGACATCGAGTGTCTCTTTATCCCGGGAAGTGCGAGTGTCTCTTTATCCCGGGAAGTGCGACTGGAGTAGGTGATTGTGGTCGCCGGCCTGGACAGTGGCTGCGAGCCACCCTCGACCGGCTTTGGCTAGTGGGCTGTCTAGTGAGTAAAGTTGTTGGGCGGAAGAACCTATCTTGGAGACCGCCTCGCAAGGGGCAAGGCAGGGCCTATGTACTTAGTCCTAAAATCTACGGCAACCCCTGGGGCTCGGGGTAACGTGATAACCTAAAAGGCATCTACCCTCGGTACCTTTAACCACGACATACACTCATGGTAAAAATCCTGAACCTATGACCGACGCCTCGACCAAGATCCCAACGCGCGGAACCCTCGCCCAACTACTTGTTATTTAATCTCTTTATCTCAGGTTTAGTTTCGTTTACTTTCTCTCAAGATCTATCTATTAGTACATCTCATCGAGACCGTCACCGACGACACCTTGCCCTCCGGGCAACCTCCTACTCAAACCGCGACAACTCGAGTAACAACACAACCACCTCTTCTCGGTTCAACCCTTTAACTTGCCATATACGGAACTATGTGAAGGAAATTATTTTAACCCTCCCGAGGATCTATCTTCGATGTTTAATTCACCATACATTGATTATATTTCTAGCATGCACCTATATAATTAATCGCAACATGTAGGGGTTTTCGTGTTTACCTTTGAACTGGCCGAGGTGGATCGGATCGAAACTCGTGCTTTGATCTTCCGGATCGTATCCCTGCTGCCCAATCTCTAATATCGAGTGAGGATAAGCTATGGAGAATGCTACGTAAAATCACCCTCAAACTCGCTATAATTCTCGAAAATATCTCTCCCAAGCTCTACGGGATTCTCGAAAATTATGATATGATAATTGAGGATTAGCCTTGATTTTATCTCTTACCTTATATTTATAATGCATTACCATAATCCCATAAGGAAATGATCCATGCATATCCCATAAATATAATAATATCCTTATAGGATAAAGAGAATCAAACCTTATCCGAGAGAGATAGGGCTACGATTTTCACTAAGCAACGGGCCTGGATGGGCCAAAACCAGGATCAAATGCAAGGAATAAAGATGGGCCTCAAATAAATTAATTATCTTATGTTCACCCTGTAACATAAATTAATTTATAAACATTCATTCATGCCACTAGAGAATAAATGCCGACTTACCCTTTATTACGAGTTGAGTCTGCTTGACTTAGACATTACGAATCCTCAGATTTAAGATATCGCACGTCCATTAATTATTTAGAGCATTACGAACGCTTAAAATAATTAATATCTTTAATTCCTTAAGTAGTACCACTCAACATTATTATTGTACTTGAGCTAACTCAACCCGCAGGTTTAGTACAATAAACCTTTGAGCTCCTTAAGGGACGCCATCATCCTAAACGGATACTATGACTCGATACGAGATAACTAGCATGACATACAAGCACCGCCACCACCCAAGATGCACGAGAGAATATTGGGTTAGAACATATAACCTCACCCATAACAAGTCAAAGTGATGGTCAAGAACTCATACTCACCTAATACCTTATCGAGGTTTAGATCATCTTAAGTCACCGAGATCTAGGTTTTTCACGACGGTCGATAGAAGAACTCATCTCATCGTGATCCATCAATACGCCGAGACGCATCAAAGATAGACAAGCAACCAAGTCAAGTCACTTCTTATCAATACAAGCAACCTATACCGACAACTCGCCCTCAAGTTGTCTCAACCGTGATTCTTTTTATATCTCATTGCTTCGACCAATCATACTTACTGTGATCTTCACACAATCGTATGATCTAACTTATATATGAGATAAGGGACACGTACATATGCAATCAAGTAATCAATCAGATAGAGAGTGTAATAGTGGTAACAGAAACATTGTATACAAGCTCAACCAAACTCGCTTTCAAGATACAAATTCAACAATCTCCCACTTATACTAAAGCCAACTTTTGTATACAATGTGTCTCTACTAGCTATTATAAACAAAACCATCACTTTGCTTCTCCCACTTATACAAAAGTTTCTAAGCTGGTGCCATCAAGCGCAATCCAAGTCCTCGAACGGCATTTCATAGACTTTTGCGGTGCTCTTTGTGAATGGATCACTTTGTTATCCGTCAGATCAATCTTTTCAATCAAAGACGCCCCTCATCTCACGATTCTCGTATGACATGGTACTTTCTCTATGTGTTTGGTCGCCTTGTGGGTTCGTGGTTCCTCCGAAGTTTACCATCGCACCTCGAGTTATCACAAGAAACTATGATACTCTTGGGCAAACCAGTACCACACCTAGATCCATGAGGTAGTTCTTCAACCATACAGCCTCCTTAGCAGCCTCCAAGCGGCTACATATTCAAGCTTCCATGGTAGAGTCTCGCATGCATCGCCGCTTTGCACTCCGCCAGATACGGCCCACCTCCCAAGGTAAACACATAGCCCGAGGTAGACTTTTTCTCATCACGGTCGCCTTGAAACCGAGTCAGATAACCCAAAGGCATTAGACTATCCGCATGGTAACCAGCCGATAATCTCGAGTCCTTTTCGTGTACTTGAGTATATGCTTTATCGCAGTCCAATGAGCTTGTCCAGGTTAGATCGATATCTAGCTACTATGCCTACCGCATAGCGTATATCGGTCTCGTGACATAGCATTACAGACATGAGACTTCCTACGGGAAGCGAAGGAACTTGTCTCATTTTCTATCTCATTTGCAAATCATGGGCGATCGCTTCCAGATAAAGGAACGCCATGTCTCGAAAGGTAGCAATCCTTTCTTGGCGGTTTGCATACTAAAACGAGTAAACAAAGTATCAATGTACGACGCCCGAGATAAGCTCAACATTTTCTCTTGCGATCTTGTAAACCTCGATCCCAAGAATGTACGCGCATCTCCTATGTCTTTCATTTGAAACCGATCGATAACCAACTCTTTACGCCCCGATAACAACTTCACATTGTTGCCAACAAGAAGAATGTCATCTACATAAAGTGCAAGAAATACCACATCACCGCCGACATCTAAACGATACACACAACTCTCGCTAGGCAACCGGTAAATCCATAGGATTTTACCACCTCCAAAGCGTAAGTTCCATGATCGGGAGGCTCGCTTAAGTCCATAAATGGACTTAAGCTTCCACACTAGATGCTCTTCACCTTCACCACATAACCTTCGGGTTCTTGATATAGATGTCTCTACCTTCCACAAGGTAACCGCTTAGAAAAGTGGTTTCACATCCATTTGCCAAACCTCAAGGTTCAAGTGGGCAAGCTATGGCGTAAGAATTTCGATGGACTTGAGCATTGCTACAGAAAAGGTTTCATCGAAATCGATTCCCTCAATCTGAGTGTACCTTTGCCACAAGCTCGGCTTTAAAAGTCGAAACCTCCATCTCGAATCTCTCTTCCTCTTGATACCCACTTACTACCCATGGCTTCCTTGCCATTTGGTAGAGGTGTCTTTCATATACATCCATAGTCATATGGACTCAATTTCTAAGTCCATAGCGGTGTGCCATGATTTTGCATCAATGTCTTCAGACGCCTCGTTGTATGTCCATGGGTCGATTATTCCTCGCCGCTTCACGGGACTAAATCCAAGATTCACCCACGAACATAAATCGCTCGGGTCGACGAACAATCCTCCCACTACGATGAGGCGCCACCGCACAATGGCAACGTGGAAGCGAGAACTTGTGGTTCTCATCTTGCACAACTTGTCGGATAGGAGCCACTTGTACGGTCGGTATCTTCGGTGGTAACTCGACCACTTCAATTTCTGAAGTATCGGTGTCGATCCTCCCACTGCATACACCGACATCTCGCACTTTCGCTTAATTCGGTGGTGGAATACGATCATCTTCTAATTCTCAAGAATGATTTCGACTTTGGATTTATGATTTTCATATAATCCTCTTCAAAGAATCGGGCATTAGTGCTAATAATGACCTTCCGATCCTTAGACTATAGAATAAACCACCTTTCATCCCTCTAGGATAGCCAATAAACGAGCCTTGCGTCGGATCTAGCCACCAACTTGTTAGCCTTCTTGTTCAAAGACATGCCGGATCGCCCATATCCTTATGTGGCTTAAACTAGGCTTCGCCAAACCACAACTCGAAAGGGGTCTTTTCGACCGACTGATGGTACTAGATTTAGCGTATGTCGCCGCTTCTAAGACATACCCCGAACTTAAATAGGCAATGTTGCATAACTCATCATTGATCTAACCATTTCTAAAAGAGTCATATTTCTCCGCCCGACACACCATTTTTTTGTGATGTCCCCTTGCAGTGAGTGGGAGGTAATCCCACACTTCACCAAATAGTCCATAAACTCGTTATCGAGGTATTCGCCACCGCGATCGCATCACAGATGACTTGATACTTTTACTAAGCTTCGCTCCACTTCCGCCTTAAACTCTTTGAATTTCAAAGCATTCAGACTTGCGGTGAAGCGGTATATGTATCCGCACCTTGAGTAATCGTCAATGAAAGTGACAAAATACTGCATTCTCCACGAGCTTGTGTGGACATAGGTCCACACGGTGTCGAATGGACTAGCTCCAACACTCTTTGGCTCTATAACCATTCGCTTTTGGTCCGGTCGACATCTTACCTTCTATACAGATTCGCAGATCGAACTGAGTAGCGTGAGATCACCCAACGCCCATTCTTAGCCGCCTTGGATCCTATTTAGATTGATGTGACCTAATCTAAGATGCCGGAGAAATGTGGTATTATCTTCTTAAGAAAACTTTCTCTTAAGGTTTGATGTAGATGCAATATAGTTATAGGTATTATGTTTCGCGTAAATATTATAAAGCTTAATTATATAAAGTGCCACCACGTATAACTTCGTCATTTCTTATGATAGAAACACCACTATCAAAAATAATCGAATATCCATGAATAAATAGTTTCAAGCTGAACAAGGTTTCACCAAACTCCGCACATATAAAACGCCTTTTAAAACTAAAGCGCCCTATCAAAACATAAAGTAACATCTCCAACCGCAACGGCCTCGACTTTCGCGCGTTGCCCATGGAGATTGTTATCTCGCCATCACACGCCTCCCTTGTCCGCAGAACCCCGCAATGTGTAACAAACATGATCGGTCGCACTGCGTCACTACCCAAGAATGGGTAGAACAAGTCGCTAAATATGTTTCACACTAAAGCAAATGGCGACTCGAGCCTCGAGTTTGGGGCACTTAGCCTCCAATGCCCGCCTCACCGCACTTGAAGCATTTGCCCTTCTCCTTCGCTTTTCAAACCATTGGTAGAGCCTTTGTTTTACTCCCACTTTTCTTTAGCCTTAGCATCTCTTGAATTCCACTTTCTCATTTCATTTTTCGATAAAGCGGTGGTTTTTTTGAGGTGCGCATTAAAGACTGGCACCTTTGCCCATTTTATGCTCTTCCGCTACTAGATCCTCTTGCAATGAATCTAGAGTATAACTCTTATCATAAAGGACCGCTTCATAACTAAGTCATCAAACACTTGGGCAAAGTGTTAATGATCATATCGATTCTCGACTACGCCATCAATATATCCTCCAACCAACTCGAGCTCCAAGAGATTGATCATTTGCTCTACATGGTCATGCACCGAATCGCTTTCCTTCATTGAACTTGACATTATAGATTTTGTCAAATTATGACAAGCGATTCGTCCGATTCTCATACGATTTCATAAGACTTAGCCATATCAGGACGATCTTCCATCTCTTGATGCCGGAGTTTGGGACTCGCACGTGGTGACCAAAAAGACACTTTGCCATTTTATTTGATTTGTCTCATTTCTCGTGCTCGCGCTCCTCATCGATAGATGAATCGTCTCAGAGGCTTGGGACGGTGTAGTAAGTACAAATAGATTTTCTTCCGCAGAAGAACATTCTCAATGTTTCGCTTCCACCGATAAAAATTCGGACCGGATAAGGGATTTTTGTGAGCATATTGATAATCTGTAAGAGACATATCTAAAAAGATAATGTAAACACATAAGCATAGGATCGCACATAATTCGTGAATAACAATATTGTAACCTTTTGATAAAACAATATTGATTGAAACCTCCAATCGCCCAAGGAATTCCCACATGCAAGCCACGCTGCAGGACGCTACACATGAACCCTCGACCGACTAAAATATACCTTTAGTCGCTTAATTTCAATCCATGTCAACTTATCCTTATGACAAATGAAATTAATGATTGGACCTTACTAGACCACATCACTATCGCAAGAAGGGACTTCATGAAGTTGTACTTCGAGGTGATGTCTAAGCAATGACCACAATTTTAACAGCAGAAATGTATTCTTAGAATTGGCATACTCACTAGACCATACCGCCCAATCCAAATTTTGTTATCTCATTTTATATCCATCTCCAGAGAACTTATGAAAATCGCACATGCAAGCCACGCTGTGGGACGTACACATCAAACTCCCACTTCTCAATAGATTTAAATTTTTATTTCAAATCTCATCTAACAAACTTATGACAAATAGTGTAAGCAAGCCACGCTGTGGATCGCCACTCACAGCAAGGCCTCACTTTGTTTAGAGATCAAAAGTGGAGGTCTTGACATTTAATTTGAAAATTAATATGTCGGGTTTACTTGCTTAGTCTTTTTGCTCAAAAGGTTTGTCCATGCAGCATCACGTAATCCTAGCATGCTTTTCTATAGAACTCAACATGTAAAACATGCTCGCAGTAATTCTAAAAAATATGCTTGAAAACGCGATAAACCTAGTATGCTTACTATGCGCATCCAATCACGAAAACGTATAATATGTTTGTCTCACGTAATTTAAACATACATAGCATGCTTCGCATAATTTAAACATCCACGACATGCTATGAACGATAAAATAAAATAAACGCTCGCTGCGCGCCCACTCGTGGATCCCGCACTTTCCCGCCTAATCTATTACGTAATTGTAAAGCATGATCTTCATAAACTCGAAAAAATGGGCCTCGCGTGCGGGCACGGACCGGATTCGTCAAACCGGATTCGGCCGAAAACGATTCGGCTGGAAAAGCGGTTTCGGCTGGAAACGGGTATGGGCGGTTGGCCCAAAATGGGTTAACCTGCCAGCGGGCCCACGCCGCAGCGCCCGATCGCCCCTACGTCGCGCCGTCTCGCGTGCTCCTCGAGGATGCCTCGCGGTCGAGAAGCGACACCGACCCGAGCTCGCGGCGTTGCCATGCTCGGCTTCGCAAGACGACGCTACTCGCGCCCTTGCTGCCGCGCGTTGGCTTCCGCGGTCGTCCTCGCGATCTCGAGGTTCTCGCGAGGCTCAAGGGATCTCGCGGCGATCGGCCAGCGTGCTGCGTTTCTCGCCGACGCGAAAGTGCGCCCGCGATCGCCCGAGCACCGCCGAAAGCACGCACGCCAACGCCAGGAGGAGGTGAGGGCATCCGCAAGCACGAACGCGCGCCCGCGCCACAGGCTGCCGAGCCGTGCCACCCGCACGCCCGCCGACGACTCACTCGCTCGGCCGAGGCGCGCCGAGGCTGTCTGCGCGAATCGCGCGCCCGCACGCCCAGGCTGCTGATGTCGCCGAGACTCCCTCGTCGTCCGATGCCACCGTGGTGCGCCGAAAGTTGCCTTGAAACGCACGCCGTGGCCGGGACGTGCTACGGCGCCGAGCACGCCCGCGCGTGCCGCCGCCCGCCCGCACGCCCGCATCGCGGCGTCCGGTTTCTCCGGCATACTCCGTCGCTTCGCTCTTCGTGCTTTCGTCTTCGTTTTACGGATAAGATTTACAGGAAAATAAATCTAATCTAAAAACGAGCCACGATGAACGACAGATCCAACAATTAATTAATTGCGCATGTAATAATCAAACGTGAATTAATCCAACAGAGCCAAGATACTGATACCTCGCTCTGATACCAATTGAAGGGAAATCTTATTTTAACCCTCTCCCGATGATCTATCTTGGATGTTTAATTCACCATACATTGATTATATTCCTAGCATGCACCTATATAATTAATTGCAACACGTAGGGGTTTTCTCGTGTTTACCTTTGAATCTGTCGAGGTGGATCGGATCGAAACTCGCACTTTGATCTTCTGGACTGTATCCCGGTTGCCCAATCTCCAATATCGAGTGAGGATAAGCTATGGAGAATACTACAGAAAATCACCCTCAAACTCTCTATAATTCTCGAAAATATCTCTCCCAAGCTCTATGGGATTCTCGAAAATTGTGATAGAATAATTGAGGATTAGCCTTGATTTTATCTCTTACCTTATATTTATAATGCATTACCATAATCCCATAAGGAAATGATCCATGCATATCCCATAAATATAATAATATCCTTATAGGATAAAGAGAATCAAATCCTTATCGAGAGAGAGATAGGGCGCCGATTTTCACTAAGCAATGGGCTGGATGGGCCAGCCGAGGATCAAATGCAAGGAATAAAGATGGGCATCAAATAAATTAATTATCTTATGTTCAGCCCGAACATAAATTAATTTATAAACATTCATTCATGCCACTAGAGAATAAATCTTGACTTACCCTTTATTACCAAGTTGAGTCGGGCTTGCACTTAGACATTACTTAATCCTCGTATTTAAGATATCGCGATTCATTAATTATTTAGAGCATTCATCGCTTAAAATAATTAATATCTTTAATTCCTTAAGTAGTACCACTCGACCTTATTATTGTACTTCGAGCTAACTCAACCTGCGGGGTTTAGTACAATAAACCTTTGAGCTCCTTAAGGGATGTCATCATCCTAAGCGGAGGACTTGGTCAAGGAGCGGTCGAGATAGAAGACATAACCGAGGAAAGTCGAGGACTTGGTCAAGGAACCCGAACCGGAGAAGGCTTCCCCAAGGTAGCAAACAAGGCAGAGATCAAGACTCGGACCTCCTTTCCGTGAAGGTTGGCAAGAAACAAAGAAGTCAAGAGATAAATGAGATGATCAAGATCTTTAAGAAGGTAGATCAACATACCTTTGATCCTTTGCTTTAACCCGGACGCCGAAGGTGTGCAAGTTCCTCAAGGGCGTGTACCAGAGAGTGCAGTACGGATGATGCCAAGTTTCAAATGGGGAGAACATCTCGGTGTGTATAAATGAGATCTCCCAATCAAGTGTACCAATCCGGGATGTTCTATATACCTTGCGTGATCGGACAACGAGGATAGACCAGCTATGCTGATCTGGGGCATCAATCAATGTGATGCCCCTATCTATCTATCAAGAGTTGAACTCGGACCACTCCGACCGTCTTGTGTTGAGATTCAACCGGTAGACAAGTCAGTGTTTATCCCGAAGGGATCGTTGAGATATTGCTCGTCGAGGTGCGGGGACCTTATTTTCCCGATCGATTTTTACGTTCTAAATATGGGCGATGCCGGATCGAAGCACTCATGCTTCTAGGCAGCCGCTTCTCAAGACGGCTCGAACTTTAATCGATTGCGATACGGGGAAGCTCACATGCAAATTCATTGGGAGACGGTCACCTCTGACATCTACAAAGCCGAGCAATTTTAGATCGACGCCGAGATGGTGGACTTCGTCGGCCTCACTAAGAAGGATATTGAGAAATACCGCCAACGTGGTGATCAAGGGCGTGTACGAAAGAGTCGTCCAGGCTGCGAAGATTTAGAGTATCTCGACAAGGAGGAGATCGAACCGAAGTGCTTGAGGTGAGAAGGCGACCAAAAAGGGATGATCAAACAAGCTATCGATCGTATCTAGTGCATGACAAGGAAATGATGCAACCTTCCTCAAGAAAGCCCCCAAGCTACGACTCAACGCTAGAAGCATTTGAAGTACATCTACCTCGAGTCAACGAGACGTTGCCGATAATCATAAGCTCCGAGCTGACGATCAAAAGAAGAAGAAGAGATGAGGGCCGTCTTGAGTAAGGCATAAGGAGGCCGTCGGCTGGACCTTAGCCGACCTCGAGGGCATCACCCTACCGCTTGTTAACACTACATCTTGCTCGAGGCGAAACCATACCGGCCGAGACCCCAGGAGGAGCTCAACCCGGTGATGAAGGAAGTTGTCAAGGTGGAGATACTCAAACCCTTGAGTTGGGCCTTATTTACCCTGCCTCGGACGGCGGTGGGTCAGCCCGATCCACGCCGTACAAAGAAACCGACGCATGTGGTCGAGAATGAAGGGCGAACTGGTCGCGATGAGACTATGCGGTGCCGGAGGGTTTGCATCGACTCACGTAAAGCTCAACAAGGTGACTAGGAAGGACCACTCCCCCCGCCGCTCATTGACCGGATGCTTGAGAGACTCGCTAGAATAGGTATTTCGCTTCCTTGACTGCTACTCCGGTTATATGCAAATTTGTGGCATTAGAAGATCAAGATAAGACTACATTCACTTACCCGTTTGGCACATTTGCATATCGTCAGATGCCATTTGGTTTATGCAATACCCGGGACATTTCAAAGATGCATGATGAGTATATTTTACGATTTGCTTGAGCAATGCATTGAGGTGTTCATGGATGATTTTCTTCGTTTATGGCAAGACGCTTAACCAAAGGCATAGAGCATCTCGAGTTAGTTCAGCAGGTGCGTGGAGAAGGATCTTGTGTTGAATTATGAGAAATGCCACTTCATGGTCAAAGAGGGAATTGTCTCGACATGTTATCTCGAGAAGGGCATTGAGGTAGAGAAAGCTAAGGTGGAGATCATAGTCAGTCGCCTTATCCCACCAACATCAAGCAGCCTGGGATTCCTGGCCACATTTGGATTCTATCGGCGGTTTGTCAAGGACTTCGCCAAGATAGCACAACCGATGAACCGCCTCCTCGTAACGATGTGTAGGGAAAATCGATTTAACCTCTCCCGAGGATCTATCTTGATGTTTAATTCACCATACATTGATTATATTCCTAGCATGCACCTATATAATTAATTGCAACACGTAGGGTTTTCTCGTGTTTACCTTTCAACTGCTTGTGATGATCGGATCGAGACTCGTGCTTTGATCTTCTGACTGATCCCGCCGCCCAATCTCCAATATCGAGCGAGGATAATCTATGGAGAATGCTACAGAAATCACCCTATCCCTCTATGAATTTTCTCGAAAAATCCTCACTAAAACTATAGTGATTTTCGAGAATAATGATGTAGGATAATTGAGGATTAGCCTTCGATCTTATCTCTTACCTTATATTTATAATGCATTACCATATTCCTACAAGGAAAGGATCCATGCATATCCCATAAATATAATAATATCCTTATAGGATAAAGAGAATCAAATCCTTACCATAGAGAGGTAGGCTACCGATTTCTTGAAGTGGTTACGGTCTGGACGGGCCTCGCCAGGATCAAATGCAAGGAATAAAGATGGGCCTCAAATAAATTAATTATCTTAAGTTCACCTTTAACATAAATTAATTTAAAACATTCATTCATGCCACTAGAGAATAAATGTCGACTTACCCCTTTATTACCGGGTGAGTCGGGCTTGCACCGAGACATTACGAATCATCAGATTAAGATATCGCACGCCCATTAATTATTTAGAGCATTCTGATCGCTTAAAATAATTAATATCTTTAATTCCTTAAGTAGTACCGCTCAACCATATTATTGTACTTAAGCTAACTCAACCTACTGTGGTTTAGTACAATAAACCTTTTGAGTTCTTAAGGGACGCCATCATCCTTAACGGATACGATGACTGACTGAGATAACTAGCATGACATACAAGCATCACCACCCAAGATGCGGAGAATATTGGGTTAGAACATATAACCTCACCCATAACAAGTCAAAGTGATGGTCAAGAACTCATATTCACCTAATACCTTATCGAGGATTAGATCATCGTAAGTCACCGAGATCTAGGTTCTTCACGAAGGTCGATAGAAGAACTCATCTCATCGTGACTCCATCAATACGCCGTAGACGCATCAAGATAGACAAGCAACCAAGTCAAGTCACTTCTTATCTATACGAGCCTATACCGACAACTCGTCCTCAAGTTGTCTCATTGTGATTCTTTTATATCTCATTGTTTCACCAATCATACGTACTTCGTGATCTTCACACACCGTATGATCTAACTTATATATGAGATAAGGGGACACGATATATGCAATCAAGTAATCAATTCATATAGGAGATTGTAATAGTGGCAATGGAAACATTGTATACAAGCTCAACCAAAACCGCTTTCAAGATACAATCCAACAATCTCCCACTTATACTAAAGCAAACTTTAGTATACAATGTGTCTCTCTACTAGCTATTACAAACAAAGCCATCACTTTGCTTCTCCCACTTATACAAAAGTTTTTCTAAGTGGGTGCCATCAAGCGCAATCCAAGTCCTCGAACGCACTTCAGACTTTTGCGGCAGCTCTTTTGAATGGATCCGCTAGGTTATCCGTCAGATCAATCTTTTCAATCAAGATGTCCCCTCGCTCAACGATTTCATATGACATGGTACTTCTCTCTATGTGTTTGGTCACCTTGAGGGTCCGTGGTTCCTTCGAAGTTTACCATCGCACTGAGTTATCACAAGAAACTATGATACTTGGGCAAACTAGGTACCACACCCTAGATCCATGAGGTAGTTCTTGAACCATACGCCTCCTTAGCGACCTCCGGCGGCCACGTATTCGCTTCCATGGTAGAGTCCGCAACGCATCGCCGCTTTGCACTCCGCCAGATACGGCTCCACCTCCCAAGGTAAACACATAGCCTAAGGTAGACTTTTCTCATCACGGTCAGCTTGTAACCGAGTGCAGATAACCCAAAGGCATTAGACTATCTCGCATGGTAAACCGTCCTATAATCTCGAGTCCTTTTCGTGTACTTGAATTTATGCTTTACCGCGGTCCAATGAGCTTGTCCAGGTTAGGCGATATCTAGCTACTATACCTACCGTGACAGCGATATCGGGCCTCAGACATAGCATTGCGTACATGAGACTTCCCACGGCGGAAGCGTAAGGAACTTGTCTCATTTCTCTCTCTCCTTTGGGTCATAGGTGATCGCCTCCCTTAGATAAAGGAACGCCATGTCCGAAAGGTAGCAATCCTTTCTTGGTGGTCTGCATACTAAAACGAGTAATCACAGATCGATCAAGACGCCCGAGATAAGCTCAATATTTTCCTCTCGCGATCTCGGTAAACCTCGATCCCAAGAATGTACGCGCATCTCCTAAGTCTTTCATTTGAAACTGATCGGATAACCAACTCTTTACGCCCCGATAACAACTTCACATTGTTGCCAACTAGAAGAATGTCATCTACATAAAGTGCAAGAAATACCACATCACTGCTGACATCAAACGATACACACAACTCTCGCTAGGCAACCGGGTAAATCCATAGGACTTACCACCTCGTTAAAGCATAAGTTCTAGGATCGTTAGGCTTGCTTAAGCCCATAAATGGACTTCTTAAGCTTCCATACTAGATGCTTTTCACCCTTCACCACATAACCTTCGTGTTACCGTGACATAGAAGTCTCTACCTTCCTCAAGGTAACCGCTTAGAAAAGCGGTTTTCACATCCATTTGCCAAACCTCAAGGTTCAAGTGGGCTTCTATGGCCGTAAGATTGGCGGACTTGAGCATTGCTACAGCGAAAATGTCTCATCGAAATCGATGCCCTCAACTGAGTGTACCTTTCGCCCCAAGCCCCGCTTTAAAAGCCGAAACCTCTCCATCAATCTCTTCCTCTTGTATACCTCTTACTACCTATGGCTTCATTGCCATCCGGTAGAGTGTCTTTCATATACATCCATAGTCACATGGACTCAATTTCTAAGTCCATAGCGGTGTGCCATGATCTTGCATCAATGTCTTGTATCGTCAGATGTCCATGGGTCGACATCGCCGCTCGCTTCTCGACCAAATCAAGATTCACCCATTTAACATAAATCGCTCGGGTCGACGAACAACCCTCCCACTACGACGAAGCGCCATCGGCACAATGGCAATGGGTGCAGAACTTGTGGTTCTCTATCTTGCACAACTTGTGGATACGAGCCACTTGACGGTCGGTATCTCCGTGGAACTCACCCACTTCAATTTCTTGAAGTATCCGTGTCGATCCTCCCAAGAGACACGACATCTCGCACTTTCGCTTAATCGGTGTTTGAATACGATCATCTTCTAATTTCAAGAATGATTTCAACTTTGGATTTGTGGTTTGTCATATAATCCTCTTCTAAGAATCGGCATTAGTGCTAATAATGACCTTCTCGATCCTTAGACTATAGAATAAACCACCTTTAGGATAGCCAATAAATGAATTTGCGTCGAATCTAGCCTCCAACTTGTCGCCTTCTTGTTCAGACATGTGCCGGTCCGCCTCATATCCTTATGTGGCTTAAACTAGGTTTATACCAAACCACAACTCGAAAGGGTCTTTTCGATCGACTTGATGGTACTAGATTTAGCAAGTATGTCACCGCTTCTAAGGCATACCCCGTAATCTAAATAGGCAATGTTGTATAACTCATCATTGATCTAACCATTTCTAAAAGAGTCATATTTCTTCGCCTCGACACACCATTTTGTTGTGGTGTGCTCGCGTGTAGTGAGTGGGAGGTAATCCCACACCGCACCAAATAGTCCATAAACTCACATCGAGGTATTCGCCACCGCGATCAGACCACGATGACTTGATACTCTTACCAAGCTTCGCTCCACTTCCGCCTTAAACTCTTTGAATTTTTCAAAGCATTCGCACTTGCGTGAAGGTGTATACGATCTGTACCTTGAGTATTCACAATGAAAGTGATAAAATACTGCATTCTCCACGAGCTTTGTGGACATAGGTCCACACAGTCGAATGAACTAGCTCCAACACTTCTTCGCTCTATAACCCTTCGCTTTCAATGTTCCGTCGACATCTTACCTTCTATATGTGATTCGCAGACCGAACGGAGTAACTATGAGATCACCCAATGCTCCATTCTTAGCCGCCTTTGATCCTATTTAGATTGATGTGACCTAATCTAAGATGCCGAGAAATGTGGTGTCATCTTCAAGAAAACTTTCTTTCTAAGGTTTGATGTAGATGCAACATAGTTATAGGTATTATGTTTCGCGTAAATAGTATAAAGCTTAATTATATAATTTGCCAACACAAATAACTTCGCTATTTCTTATGATAGAAACACCACTATCAAAATAATGTAATATCCATGAATAAATAATTTCAAACAGAACAAGGTTCCACCGAAAATCCGCACATATAAAACATCTTTCAATACTAAACTTTTCTATCAAAACATAAAGTAACATCTCCGATCGCAACGGCCTCGACTTTCGCATGCTTCCCATTGATAAACGCGCATTTTACACGCTTATTGTTGATATTTAAAGATGAGTTTAGATCATTTAATGTGCTTATGTATCGATTCTTAATGTTTTATCTATTTCTAGAAGATACTTGGGTGTTCTTTTAGTGTGTGTAGGTCCATATGTTGAAAATCGAAGCAAGGAACGAAGCACGAACCAAAATGAACAATCGCCATGTTTCTAGCGATCAGCCTAGCGGTCGCTAGGCTGGCCGGGCAAGCCGCGAAAGCTGCGAGGCCACGATCGCGACTGCACGCGAAAGCAAGCCCCGCCGCCGAGAACTCATCAGCGATTTCGCGACTATGGCTAGCGATCGCCAGCCAGTGCCATGAGCCAACCATGCGAAAGCGCAAGAGACAACCGCGAGTGAAAAGAGGCGCATGAGAGATGCCTCATTGCCGAGCTAGCGACCACGAGGAGCGGTCGCGAGATCGCGCAGAAGAGAAATTTAGGTTTCCACCCTTATCTATAACAGGAAGACATCCCTTGCGCCTCCTCGACCCGCATAATTCTGTAACAGATTTATTTAGTTTTTCCTCGCTTTTTGCTTTTCTTTAGCTTCCGCTTAATTCTAGATTTAATTTTGCATTATTCTAGTTTAGTTTATCGCTTTGTTATCGATCGGAACGTTTTGTCCGATCGTTTTCCGTTGTTTTCCGTTTTTTCGCTTGGGATTGGATTCAAGACCAACCATTGTTCATCCAACGCTCATCACGGGTTTTATCAATTTAATTTCCGCTCTTATGATTTATTCGTATTTTATTCCGCTTATTATGTCAGTAATTTCGCTCTAACTTAGTGGTTTGCATGATCCGATCCTATATGTTGTGATTCCCGTATCACTATTTACCTTCTAGGCATCGATTCATGATTCTTGGTGCTTATTTATATGTATTAATTTCTCGATCACTTGATGCATATCTAGTTGCCGCTAACGACGAATCGTATTAATTATCAATCGATCTTGAATGCATGATACTTAATAAACCTCGAGTCGTAGCTGAGATAGGATATTCGTAGGAAGCATATTCTTAGTGATCCTTTGGAGTTTCTTGTTTTCACCTAGAATGGTAGGAAAACTCGTAATCTATCGCCGCAATTGTCGAATCAAGTTGTTGGTTATATATGTGATCTTCCATCTTGTCTCGATTAAAATTGGCTAATAGGAAACAGTGATAAACATACATTGTGGGTAGGATTTATGCATCCCTAGGGTTGTCTTTCTTATCTGCTTTTATCATCCGTGAGTTTATTGCTTTATTTAATTTTCGCATGGTTACATCTCGCTTTGATTAAATTTCAAGCCCTTAAACCTCTCACCCAATTTCGTGTTCGAATAATGATGAATTATCGCTGAGCTAGCTTTCAGTAGCCAGACATAATCCTCGTGGATACGATACTCGCTTACCTTATACTTGTGCTGCGTGTTAGAAAAGTGAGCGATCAAATTTTGGCGCCGTGTCGGGATTGTTAAGATTACATAGGAATAATTTGACGATTCGGATTTATTATTTCAAGTTATATATTATATTATTTATTTATTGTTACCGAGTGAATTTCTCTTTTCTCGTAGTTTATGACAAGATATCGGGACCTCCGAAATATTATTAGATCCCGAGATCGAAAGCTCTCAAAGGAGAAGAGGACGAGAGAAGAGACGGGCTGCAATGGCGCTAATCCACGTAACGGGCATTTCTCCCGAGCAAGCCGCACGCATGTTGGCTGATTTCAGAGAGACAGCGCCAGATGGCTTAATATGGGACTCCTTGTCCCTACCCCGTAGACGCCGATCACGAATTTTATGTACCGACCTCCCACCGAATAGTTCCAAGGAGGCGGACGGGCCCGCACGTGGATGCAAACAATTTGAGTCAAGTCGGCCCTAATCAAGATGGTCCATGGGAGCAGCTAGTGGAGAGTCATCAAGACCCGAACACGTATCTCGAGACCTTTCGATATTTGTGACACCATCAAATAGAATGGGATGCCACAAGACACGATCCGATGTGCAAACCGTTTCGTCATTGCAGACCATGCAAAAGATTGGTTCAAGAGTTTGGACCGAATCGGCATCGACACTTGGGGAAACTTTACAGAAGTTTCTCTCAAATATTTTTCCGCCGGCGAAAGCGCCAGAAGATCATTGCCAAATTCCCATTTTTGCCAAAACCACGACGAATCACTATTCGAGGTATGGGAGAGATTCGAGGTTCATTGAGGCGATGTCCATAGTAATGGATTCTCCAAGGAGCAAATAATCACGCATTTCTACAAAGTAATCGACATTTCGCATTTAGGAGCATTGTGGATGCGCCGGCAGGGGCTGTTTATTGAATTGACGAGTAGACGAGGCGAGCCAGATTTTAGAGGAGATGGTCGCCAACAGCTATCAATGGCCAACGGAGAGAACGCCATGGTTAAAGCAAAGCATTGCCGAGACCGATTCGAGATACGATGAGTTGATGAAGCACCACTTTGTTGAAGCGCCGATTGAGACTTGAGGACATACAATTTATAAATCAAAGGAACCGCTGTAGAACCGACATACACTCCAAACAATAAAATCATCCAAATTTTCGTGATGCCAACCCCAACAACTTCCAACAACCTCCAATGGCTTCACGTGTAATGGTATGATCCAAGAGTCAAGAAGCTAAGTTTAGAAGATATGGTGCAATGATGGCGACTCAACAGAGTGCATTTATAAGCGTGACCGCGGAAAATAACTCATTTGGAGTCGATCAGACGGCTATGGGGAAACACGAAAGATATTGGAATATCGATTAGTCAAGTAGCCGCACAATTGAATGCACTACAAAAGACGGGCCACTCGAGTAATACGGAGGTGAACCCGAAAATCAAGTGTTTCGCCATCCGCACGACGAGGTGGACAAGCTACCCAAGCCATACGGAGCAAGAAAGTAACCTGAGCAAACTCGCGATCGAAGCTCGCGATCATGAGCCCGATCGCGAGTGAGTCCGTAGTTTTCCCCACGTGGCTCAGGACAGCACGCAGCCGCGAGCCCCGACCGCGAGCCATCGACAGCACACCCTGCATTGTTCGCGAGCGACCCAGTCCGAAAGCGCGACCGTGAAGTATTCTGTCAAGAGTCAACAGACGAACTCACGCCCGCAAGCTCGCACGAAGAAGGATTCCGCCTCATCAGACGCCCGCGACCGCCCAGCCGGACGCGAGGTCAACCGCGAAAGCCTCTAGAGTCCGGGCCAGACGCACACTCCTCCGGTCCCATTTCCGAGTCGACTAGTCAAGTCGAAATATGACGAGGAGTTTGCTCGCTTCAAAGAGATTTTTCAAAAGTTGAGATCAATTTACCTCTCTTTGAAGCGCATAAACATGCCGGATACATGAAATTTTTAAAAGACGCGCTGCAAGAAAGAAGAAATTGGGAAATTTGAAAAAATTACCCTATCCAAGAATGCAAGGTCGCCTTGCGTAGGAAGCTCCTCTAAAGCGTAATGATCCCAGCAGCTTTACGTTAGAATGCGAGATCGCCGAGCATACTTTTCCAAATGTGTTGTGCGACTTGGGGCAGCATCAATCTGATGCCTTGAACGTATTCAACCGATCGCACTTGGAAAGATGAAGCCGATTTAAGATATCATCGATGATGGTCGATGTGTCACCACATATCCTAAAGGTATCGTTGAAGATGTGTTGGTAAGAATTCGGACTTTGTTTTTCCCGCCGATTTTGTGATTTTAGATATTCCCGAATTCAAACAACAACCGCTAATCTGGCGCATCTTTTCTAGCAACCTGGTCGTGCTTTGATTGATGTGCGTGAAGGTAATCTCACGCTTCGTGTTAACGATGAGGAGCTCAAGATTTATATATGACGCCATCAAGCAACACGATGCTGAAAAGCCGGAAGATTGTTACCGATCACGACCGCCGCCGCACACGCCGCGCGCTAGAGGGTACTTGCCCAATCGACGGCATGATGAGGAAGAAGTGGACTCGCATAAAATCTGAGTGATTCGCTCAAGCTTTGTGGAAGCCATTGTTGTGCCAATTGGTGGTCTCGTTGTCAATGCCAAGTACAAGGGCGAATTGAAGTTTGAAAGACCACGGCTGCCAAATCGCCTAATCGATAAGAGGTAACATCGAGCTAGCGACGATAACCAAAGACCGGTTGGGAGGTAACCCAACATTTTACGTGCTTTATGTCTTTTGTTTTGTTTTTCTTGTTTTCGTTGTTTTCGTGTCTTGTTTGTTTGTTTTAAGTCCCAATGTATATCATCAATGGTGAGGATTCTATCGTCACCGGAGTAGCGAACATACGAGGTAACGGTCTCCCAATCACTTCTTCTCGCAAACATTATTGCCTCCATTGCACGCTGTTGACAATAAGTTTGGGGAGTGGTCGAGTGTGATGTGATTGAGAGTCCTTATTATGTTTTGCGTTGTTTTGTTAAGTTATTATATGTTGGGGCTTTTGTCGTCTTTGTCTTTCTTTTCGTGTTGTATCCGTCGATCAACGAGTTAAGTGAAGTGTGTTAATCCATGTGGCCAATGACGATAGAAATTTTTGTGAAATTTAATGATAGTGCACATGATATGTAAGAAAATGACGATGAACGACTTGAGATTGCTAAACTTGTTGTTTTCACCATTTGCTTAACCCGTGAGACTTGAGCTTCACCGATAAACATCTTGATACGCTTTTAATTGTGTGATATCATGCATGTGATTCTTCTAGAACTTGCTGCTTTTCGTGTCGAGACCGAAATATGTGTTTTCGAATTTGGAAAGGATAAAAGGCCATCTTTGTTAACCACATATTCACCCAAACACTAACCCGAGGATATATACCATTTGTCGCTTCTTCGAGCCTTTATTAGACTTATTCTTTCGATTAACCGGATGATAGGAGGTGAGGATGGATATGGGAATCAAAAGGAGATTGTGATGTAGTTATGACGAGAAAATTATTGCAAGAGAAATACATTTGTGGTGAAGAATAATACATTTGTTGAGAATGATGAACCCTATAAGCTCTAGAAAAGAAAAGAAAAGCAATGATAAGTTCACTATGTGTTTTGAGCATAAAGGGTCTTTAATAAAGGTATAAGCATTTTATGAGGATAAAACATCGATTTAGCATGTTGAAAAGAAGAGGAAAATGGACTAAGTCCATATGTTTCAAAAGATAAATGGGGTGCTTGAGTATACTTGAGTCACTTAGCCATATATTATCCTACCTTAACCAATGTGCCTACATTATAACCTCTCGAAAAGACCTCTTTGATCCTAATTTGAACACAATGACGCCGATGGAGATATTAGAGAAATGGCAAGCCTAAGGTAAGATGTTGTATTGCATTGATCGCCGAGTGTATACACGCCCCACAGCTCTTTATGAGTTGAGTGTATCCTATATTTTACACACATGCCGCTGTGAAGGTTGAATTAAATGAGTTTTTGTCACAATTATTGTTTGTGTTGAGTTGACTAACGCCGCCATGTGCACTAATGTTTTTGAGCTGCAATATGTTTCGAGGCTTAGAATGGTTATCATCTTTGCTACGCCGCTGATCTTTTTGTTGTGTCTTTCTGCTTTTGGTTTTGTTTGAGGACAAACAAATATTTAAGTTTGGGGTTTGATAAACGCGATTTTACACGCTTATTGTTGATATTTAAAGATGAGTTTAGATCATTTAATGTGCGCTTATGTATCGATTCTTAATGTTTTATCTATTTCAGAAGATATCGCCTGGGTGTTCTTTTCGTGTGTGTAGGTCCATATGTTGAAAATCGAAAGGAACGTAAGCACAAACCAAAATGCACAATCGCCTGCTTTTAGCGACCAGCCCAGCGATCGCTAAGCTGGTCACCGGGCAAGCCGCTGAGAGCCAAGCGAGGTCACGATCACACTCGCACGCGAGCAAGCCCCCGCCGAGAACTCATCAGACGATTCGCGACCATGGCTAGCGATCGCTAGCCTGTGTCGCGAGCCAACCATGCGAGTGAAGAGGCAACCATGAGCTTAAAAGAGCACGCTGGGAGATGCCTCACGGTCGAGCTAGCGATCATGAGGAGCGGTCGCGAGACGCGGCAGAAGAGAAATTAGGTTTCCACCCTTATCTATAAACAGGAAGACATCCCTTGCGCCTCCTTGGACCCGCATACGCCTGTAACAGATTTATTCAGTTTTTCCTCGCTTTTGCTTTTCTTTAGCTTCCGCTTAATTCTAGATTTAATTTTGCATTATTCTAGTTTAGTTTATCGCTTTGTTATCGATCAAACGCTTTGTCCGATCGTTTTCCGTTGTTTTCCGCTTTTTCGCTTAGGATTGGATTCAAGACCAACCATTTTTCATCCAACGCTTCATCACGGGTTTTATCAATTTAATTTCCGTTTTTATGATTTATTCGTATTTTATTCTGTTTATTATGTCTAGGTAATTTCCTATTCTAATCCTAGGGTTTGCATGATCCGTTCCTATATGTTGTGATTCCTGTTATCGCTATTTACCTTCTAGGCATTGATTCATGATTCTTGGTGCTTATTTATATGTATTAATTTCTTATCAATCTTGATGCATATCTAGTTGCCGCTAATGACGAATTGTATTAATTGTCTATCGATCTGAATGCATGATACTAATAAACCTCGAGTCGAAATGAGATAGGATATTCAGAGGAAGCATATTCTTAGTGATCCTTTGGAGTTACTTGTTTTCACCTAGAATGGTAGGAAAATTAGTAATCTACTACCGCAATTGTCGTGAATCAAGTTGTTGGTTATATATGTGATCTTCCATCTTGTCCGGATTAAAATTCGCTAATAGGAAACAGTGATAAACATACATTGTGGGTAGGATTTATGCATCCCTAGGGTTAGTCTTTCTTATCTGCTTTATCATCCGTGAGTTTATTGCTTTATTTTATTTTCTCGCATGGTTACATCCGCTTTGGATTAAATTCGCCGTTAAACCTCTCACCCAATTTACGTGCTTGAATAATGATGAATTATCGCTGAGCTAGCTTCAGTTTCAGACATAATCCCTCGTGGATACGATACCGCCACCTTATACTTGCGCTGCTGCAGTTAGAAAAGTGAGCGATCACCCATGGAGATCGTTATCTCGCCATCATACAGCTCCCTTGTCCGCAGAACCCCCGCAGGTGTAACAAACATGATCAACAAGACCAGGTGTCTACTACCCAAGAATGGGTAGAACAAGTCGCTAAACATGTTTCACATTAAAGCAAATGGCGACTTGAGCCTTGAGCATAGGGCACTGGCCTTCCAATGCCCGCCTTGCCGCACTCAAGCACTTGCCCCTCTCATTTCGCTTCTTTGCTCCGTGGTGTGCATGTTCTTGCTCCCATTACTCCCACTATTTCCCTCGCCTCAACCACCTTTGGTGCCCCTTTTCTTTTCCATTTTGCAACGGAAAATTTGGGCCCCTAGATGTAGCAAGAGCATGTGCTCTTTACCCATAACTCCTTACGCGCCACGAGATCATTATGCAACCGACTATGTATACTCGGTCTTGCTCATGATCGCATTCACGCGAAAAATTCTCAAAAGACCAAGGTATTGAGGATGATATCGACCTTGCTCGCCGTCAATAACTCCTCCCAACCGATCAAGACTATCCATGAGACGAGTCAGTGGGAGACATGTTCATGGACCGAACTTCCTTCTTCCATCTTACACGCCAAGATTTCTCTCATTGTGTGGAAGCGGATCGTCCGATCCGATTGCCCAAACTTACCTCGAGACTTGACCATATTTCGTCAAGGCTCACCATCGATCGATGTCGTACCGCAAGCCTTTGGACATAGTAGTCATCATATAACATTTTGCCATATTGTTCGACTTATGCCAAAGTCCGCCGACTCTCGCTGCTCATTAGTCGATGCATCGCAAGGGCATCGGGTTTAGGAGTAGTGAGAACAAACATGTTCTTCAATGATAAGAACATATTCCATGTTTCGCTTCCACTGATAAAATTCGGACCGGATAAGGGATTTTAAAGCAGCATATTGATAATCGTGTAAGAGACATATCCGAAAAGATAAGCATACGATCGTACATAATTCGTGAATAATAATATTGTAACCTTTGATAAAACAATATTAATTGAAACTCCAATCGCCCAAGGAATTCCACATGCAAGCCACGCGTGATCGCGTACACATGAACCCCTCGACCGCACTAAAATATACCTTTAGTCGCTTAATTTCAATCCATGTCAACTTATCCTTATGACAAATGAAATTAATGATTGACCTTACTAGACCACATCACTATCGTAAGAATGGACTTCATGAAGTTGTACTTGAGGTGATGTCTAAGCAATGACCACAATTTTAAAAACAGAAATGAATTCTTAGAATTGGCATACTCACTAGACCATACCGCCCAATCCAAATTCTTTTGTTATCTCATTTTATATCCATCTCTAGAGAACTTATGAAAATCGCACATGCAAGCCACGCTGTGGACGCTACACATGAAAATCCCACTACTCAATAAATTTAAAATGTTTTATTTAGAAATCTCATCTAACAAACTTATGATAAATAGTGCAAGCAAATGCGTGTGGACGTTTACTCACGCATCGCCCCACTTTGTTTAGAGATCAAAAGTGGAGGTCTTGACATTTTAATTTTAAAATTAATTTGTCGAGTTGCTTGCTTAGTCTTTTGTTCAAAAGGTTTGTCCATGCGCATCACGTAATCCCTAGCATGCTTTTCTATAGAACTCAACATGTAAAATATGCTCAGTAATTCTAAAATATGCTTGAAAACTAATAAACCTAGCATGCTTACTATGCGCATCCAATCACGAAACATATAATATGTTTGTTCACGTAATTTAAATATACATAGTATGTTTTCGCATAATTTAAACATCCATGACATGCTATGAACGATTAAAAATAAAATATAACGTTCATCGTGGCCAACTCGTGGAACCTGCACTTTCTTGCCTAATCTATTACATAGAATTGCAAAGTACAGATATTCATAAACTTTGAAAACGGGCTCGCGTGCACGGGCACGGACCGGATTCGCAAACCGGATTCGCCAAAAATAGGTTTGGGCCAAAATCGGGTCTGGGCCGCGTTGGCCCAAAATGGGCTGGGCCGCGTGCTAGGGCACAGCCCATGCGCGCGTCCAACACACTGCCGCCGCCCCACTCTCGCGCCGCCACGGGTGCTCCTCGCGGGCTGCCTCGGGGTCGCGAAGACGACCGCGACCCGCCGAACACGGGTGCGCTGCCATGCAAGGCTGCGTTCAAGGCTACCGCCGGGCGCACGCTGCCTGCGTGGTCGACTCGCGATCACGAGCACGCCGCTAAGCGCCGGGATTTTGCGTGACAAACGCGCGCCGCCGCCCGCGCACACGTGAAGCGCCCGGATCTCATGCACAAACGCGTGCGTCTGCCGCCCGCAGACGCACGCGCCAGCGTGCCGCCTAGCGAACGCTGGCGGCCGCGACCGCGACGAGCGCCGCCGAGCGAGCACCCTCGGCGCCAGCGATGCCGAGGCCTCCGCACGCAAGCGCGAGCCCCGCACCCGCTGCCGAGCCATGCCGCCGCCGCCGCCCGCCTACCGCTTTGCGGCGTGTCCGCAGCGCCGTGGCGCGCTAAGCGCCGCCGCCCCACACGCTTATGTGACCTCTTGCCGGCGAACTCCGCCGTCTCGCTCTTCATTCTTTCATCTTCGTTCTTCTTTACGATAAGATTTACGTAAAAATTTAATCTAACCACGGATTTTCTGGTGAAAAACAAAACCGACAAAAAATTAAACGAGCCACGATGAATGATGATCCAACAATTAATATATATTGCGCACGTAATAATCAAACGTGAATTAATCCAATGAGCCAAGATATCGATCCAGGTACCGATACCAATTGTAGGAAAATCGATTAACCTCTCCCGAGGATCTATCTTCGATGTTTAATTCACCATACATTGATTATATTCCTAGCATGCACCTATATAATTAATTGCAACACGTAGGGTTTTCTCGTGTTTACCTTTGAACTCTCGAGGGGATGATCGGATCGAGACTCGTGCTTTGATCTTCCGGATCGTATCCCGCTGCCCAATCTCCAATATCGAGCGAGGATAATCTATGGAGAATGCTACAGAAATCACCCTATCCTCAATGAATTTTCAAAATCCTCACTAAAACTATAGTGATTTTCGAGAATAATGATGTAGGATAATTGAGGATTAGCCTTGATCTTATCTCTTACCTTATATTTATAATGCATTACCATAATCCCATAAGGAAAGGATCCATGCATATCCCATAAAGATACGTATAACTAGCATGACATACAAGCACCGCCACCACCCAAGATGCGGAGAATATGGTTAGAACATATAACCTCACCCATAACAAGTCAAAGTGATGGTCAAGAACTCATACTCACCTAATACCTTATCGAGGTTTAGATCATCGTGAAGTCACCGAGATCTAGGTTCTTCACGACATCTGGATAGAAGAACTCATCTCATCGTGATCCATCAATACGCCGTAGACGCATCAAAGATAGACAAGCAACCAAGTCAAGTCACTTATCTATATCAAGAGCCTATACCGACAACTCGTCCTCAAGTTGTCGGTTTGTGATTCCTTTTATATCTCATTGTTTTGACCAATCATACGTACTTCGTGATCTTCACACACCGTATGATCTAACTTATATATGAGATAAGGGACACGATATATGCAATCAAGTAATCAATTCGTGATAGGAGATTGTAATAGTGGTAACAGAAACATTGTATACAAGCTCAACCAAACTCGCCAAGATACAAATCCAACACGATGTACGCGGGAGTTCGACGATGCATGTAAAGAACCCTTCCGGATATTGAAGGAGCACCTTATCACGCCCATCATAAGGCCACCCGAATGGGCATGCCTTTGATGATGATGCGACGCTAGTGGATACGCTGTTGGCACGGTGCTTGGGCAGAAAATTGGCAAGGAGAGCTTCGTTATATACTATGCATCGAAGACCCTCACCGGGCCGCAGATCAACTACACAACCACGGAGAAGGAGCTTCTTGTCGTGGTGTTTGCCTTCGAGAAATTTCGCCTCTACCTCTTTGGGAGCAAGACGGTGGTTTACATCGATCACATCCTTAAATATCTCATGGCAAGAAGGACACAAAGCCAAGATCGACACGGTGGATACTCCTACCCGTGAGTTCGACGCTGAGATCAAAGATAAGAGTGATTCAAAATCAAGTGGCCGACCACTTGAGCGAATTTTGAGAAAGGACGGCGAGATCCAATCCGACCAACATTTCCGCACGAGGAGCTACTCGAGATCTACACCAAGGAGCCGTGGTACGCTGACTTGGTGAACTACATCGTGACCGAAGTGTTGCCCGTGGGAATGCCAACACACCAGAGGAACAAACTCAAGAAGGAGAGTCGACAATACGTATGGGATGACCCATACTTGTGGAAGCAATGCTCAGACTTGATCTTGAGGAGATGCGTTCCGGAAGGTGAGCAAACAAGCATCCTTGAGCACTGCCATGAGAAGGAGTGCGGCGGACATTTTGGGCACAAGAGAACGGCAAGGAAGATCCTTGATTGTGGGTTTTACTGGCCCACTATCTTCAAGGATAGCTACGAGAAGTGCCGAGAATGCGATAAGTGTCAACGCGAGGGTAATGTCTCAAGGAGGAATGAGATGCCCTTGGTACCTATCTTGCCAGTGGAAGTATTCGACTTATGGGGCATGGATTTCATGGGCCCCTTGCCAAACTCTAAGGGAAACCAATACATACTCCTAGCAGTGGACTACGTGTCAAAATGGGTAGAAGCCAAGGCGGACGCAAGGACCATAGCCGTTTTTCTCAAGTCAAACATCTTTAGCCGGTTCGGTGTGCCAAGAGCCATAATCAGTGATCGGGCACCCACTTACAATGCCACCATCGCATCTTACTCAAGAAGTATGTGCATCACCGATGTCCACCGATACCATCCTCAAGCCAATGGTCAAGATGAGCTCTCAAACCGCATTGTGAAGACTATCTTGAGGAAGGCCTTGGGAGAGAGCAAGAAGGAGTCGACGATGCACTATGGGCATACCGGACAGCCTTTAAAACGCTTATTCGAATGTCTTCTTACTGTGATGGTGTTTGGCAAGACGTGTCACCCGCCACCGAGCCGGAACACAAGGCGACTGGTAATCCGCAAGCTCAACTTTGACTAGGATGAGGCAAGAGAGAAGCACAAGCTTGACATACAAGAGCTCGAGGAGATTCGCCCAAGCTTATGACAATGCCGCTATATACAAGGATAGGCTCAAGAGAGCCCATGATCTTTGATCAAGGAAAGAAGTTCAAAATGGGCAAATGGTGCTACTTATCAAAATAGGTTCCGCTATGCCTCGCAAGTCGACCACCAAGTGGGTGGGACCTACATCGTGCACGCCCAACATCCGAACGGAGCCGTGGAGATAAGCGACATGGACGGCAAGAAAGTGTTCAATGAACAGAGGCGACTTAAACCTACCATGGGAACGACCGGCTCGTAGAATGGGATGTCGAGCAAGACGAGCTCCACGAGGTTCCTCAAAGGATCCTCAAGACGCTCGAGCTCAAGGAAGACGCCGAGCTAACGACGTTAAACAACAGCGTTTTGCGGGAGGTAACCGGGTGGGGTACGATTTTAATCGCTTATATTTTATTCCCTTTTTGTCAAGGGGGTGGTCTTGACCACTTTTAACACTTTGCCTCAAACAAAGTGTGTGAGTGGGGAAACCCACCCTCGATATTTTGACCTGCTCCTTGAGAGGATTGTTTCTTCCTCGAGGAGCGTATTTTCTTAAACTGTAGGTCCGGACGGAACTCAAGACGAGGCGGTGCTGAGGGCGCAGCTTGGCAAGGCGATAACCTTAGCTAAGGACACGGAAACGCGGCGGTATCATAGCTCGCTGGCCGACGCAGAGACATCCCATCAAGTCACCACTACCCTATAACCGCCCCAACCCACGCTCTATTCCCCTCATTTCGCCTACCCACTTCCCACATTCAAACCACATCCCAAAACTTCCCCAAACTACAAAGACAAAAACCCTAACTTTCCGTCCATGGTGCACACACTTCAAAGAAGAAACTCCCTAACCAACCCTCAAAAGACCGCCACTCATCGTCGATAAAATGAAGGAGACCACCGCCTCATCAAAGAAGACGCCGACCCTCTCACACCGGGTCTCGCAAGCACAAAACCAAAGTATTGGAGGAAATGAGGTTCCCAGGAGGGAGCTCCGTGACGCTTCTTGAGAAGGCAAGGACGAAGGAAACGACCCGGCGGAAGAGATCGAGGAAGAAAACGTTCTCCTCACTGGAGAACGGCCGGCGAAGAAGGCAAAGATGGCGACGCTCGTCAAAGCGAGGGAAGGCCTTCACGGGGAAAGCCAAGGAGCTCGTCAAAAATAAAGAGATGGTTGTACCGAAGCGGCTGGAGCCTGCACTCCTCGAAAAACTAGATATCAAGGAGGAAGTCGAGAGGTTGTTTAAGGGAATAGGATGGGGGAAGTTTCTAATGGGATACCACAAGATACGCACCATGGTGAAGGAGTTTTACAGAGACCTCGACATAGACTACGCACAAAGGCCAAGAGACATACAGCTCACTCTCCTGGGAACGAAAAGAGTTTACGGTTGACGAGCTCAACCAAGCTCTAAACATGGTGACATTGATGGAAGCCAAAGGAGCCAGCTACAGGGGAGCAGCCAAGGTGGTACCCAACTTTACTGACGGGAAATGGTCCGGGATCTGGGAAAATTAATCGGAAAGGATGGCGCACAATCCAAATCGTGTGACGTCAAGGGGACAGCCCTCAAGGACCCGGCCATGCAAGTGTGCCACCGGATCCTCTCCTACAATCTCTTTGGCAAGAAGGACAGCAGCGCAACCATGTCGAAGAGCGAGTTGTTCATCCTTTGGGCGATGCACGAAAGGATGAGGCTCAACTTTGCATCCTTCGCAATCTCGCACATGAAGAGCATAATGGATAGGGAGCAGCAGAGGCTCTCCTTGTGCCACTTGCCGACTAACTTTGCCAAGGAGAATGAGCTGCTCGGCCCTGACTTCTCTATGACCCCCAAGAGAGAGGACGCATTTGACTTGAAAGTACTGAAGAAGATGCTCGTGATAGTGGAAGACGAGGACGGCAAGCTCACCATCTTGCGTGAGCTTGAGAGGCGGTTGCCAAGCCAAGACACACCAAAGGCTAAGGCAAGGGCAGACCTTCAAGAACACGAGAGTCGCCCAAGACGACACTCAAGCCGTCCTCGCCGTAATATAAGAAACCTCGACCGAGATCCGCACCGCCCACTGTCGTTTTTTTGCCACTGTGATCTGTGTACCCACCGCATCCCCAAGCTTTTCCACCCTTGTTTTTTGTGTTTTTGTTTTTTGGTTTTTTTGTTTTTGTGTTTCGTCTTTTTTTTTTTTTTCTGTTTTTGTGTTCGTGTTTGTTTGTTGTGCGATGTGTGTTTATGTTTTCTGGGACCATATCAGCCTAACACTTTGCCACAAGCAAAGTGTGTGAGTGTGGAGGGTCCCCTGCTTTTGTTGTGTGTCGACCAAAGATGTCGAGATGAGCATGATAATTATGATGTTGGCATAGCTTTGTAATACATGTTTAGCTTGTTTCAAAAGGTTAGTATGACGGAAAAAGGGCACGGCATACACACCGTGAGAGATTGAGCCTATATATGTTAAACCATTGCAAGCATGATTTTTATTCTCGTGTGATATTCGGATGCTTGACTTGGTTGTGCTAGAACTTGCCTCATTGTCTTGATCAAAGCCCAATCCGTAGTCCGAGTGCTCTAGATGATTTAGCTTTCTCTTCATAGCCATGGTCAATAATGAAAATAAACCCGATATATGTATCCTTTGCAAGCCCTCTTTTGAGCTGTTCGCTTTCTTTTAAATTATCTTGTGCTCTTCCCCGACCGGGATTGAGAGAAGAAGAATAGGAGGGATATGTACGCCTTGGGCATCATTCGGGCAAACACAACATTAGATGCCTCGCCTTCGCCCGCATAATGAGCTTAAATTCAAAATGTTTAGAAAGAGAAAGGTGGGAACAACATTTAAAATAAGAAAAGAAAAGAAAAGAAGTTCCCCCAAAAATATAAAGTGTGCTCAGGCCCGTAAGTATCTTGCCAAGGGAAATGGGAAAACATTCCGCCTAAGACCTAAGTCAAGACAACCTTACCCCAAGATTAAATACTTCCAACTTAGCCAAGAAGCCACTCAATGCAACCCTAAAGACCTAAGGATAGAGAACTTTGACCAAGGTATAAGGCAAAGACAGTAGACGGCAGGCAACCCTATGGCACTTCCTTGATCAAGTTATCACTGAGCGTAAAAACCCTAAACCCAGAGAGTTCGAGTGCTTGAGAGGAACTCCCACAAACTTGCTTTGCCCCGATCTTGATTAACCTTGATGCATAGCTGTATTAATCGCCTATGCCGAATTATCTTTATTATGTTTTCATCTTATCCTTGCTGGTCTTTTACGTGTGTTGTTTGTGTGTTTGTTTTTCTTTTGGGCAAGGAATGCTTGCATGCTTGAGGACAACCGTGGTTCAAGTGTGTGAGTGTGACGAGCCCGTTTTTCGTGCTCTTTTTGGGGTAGTCCTTGCCCTAGAAGGAGTGCATTTTATGTGTGTTCTTTGCGTGTGTTTGTGTCCGGGAGGACACGCTTTGGGGTATTGCAGTTGAGCCGACCTGGGTATGATCGCCACCTCCGTGAGAGAGGTAAAACTCAAGACTATCTCGCAAGACATTCGACATCTTGCCAAGACACTGCATCGCACGGGAGCTAAGCTCGATCAACGAAATGACGTGAAGCCAAGAAGGTAATCGAGACAAGGAAGAGAGGTAAAAGGACGAGGAGTGATGCAGGGATGAGGGTAAAGTCGATGCGGTGGGAGACGCAGACAAGATCTCTCGCGATTTGCACGCAAATGGAAAGATTCTGGGCAAGTCTTCTTCTCCACCGCTGATTTTTTTCCGTAGAAGGGAAAGGTCAACCCACGCGCTTAGATGAGACAAACCCGCCAGTAGGAGCTCTTTTCGGTCCAGAGTCTCGAACCGCTTGTTGCCCTCACCACTTATCGCCCCGAGATACGTGCACCGACTGTGATAAGGAGGAGTATACCTAAGCTCCCAACATAACTCCAACTAGAGGCAATATTTCGAGACACAACACACGGTTGGAGTGAGGCATCAGTCCGAAATTCTCTCTACACTTATCTCTTTTATTTCTCTTTGCTTTCATGAGTGATTGGTGAGGAAGAAACAAGTCCTACGGGCAAACATTTATATTATGTATTTGGTTATCTCTGCTTGAGCAACAGCTTGGCAGAGAATGCTTTTCATTTGAGTTTGATTTTCTATCCAACTATGGTTTCAATGATGTTCTTATTTATTGCTCTTATATTTATGTCGATTATGTGTGAGTAGTCGGTTTGGTTGGGCTCAGGGTGAAGCACGTTGAGTCAAGGTCATACAAGTCGTGAGGTCTAAACGTACTTAGAACCTTGAGTGGATATTCCCGAAGCTCTAAGCCTTTATACCCATGTTATTCCTTTCCTTTAGCGTTAACTCGGCCGGTAGCCTTGGGGGGAGGGGTAGCTACAAGCAATAGCCGGAGTAAGACATCGTGTCTCTTTATCCCGGAAGACGATCGAGTAGGTGATTGTGGCCCGGCCCTGGGCAACGTGAGCCACTCCCTGGACCGGTGTGTGGCTAGTTGGGCTGTCTAATGAGTAAAGTCTGTTGGGGCGGAAGAACCCATCTTGGAGACCGCCTCGCAAGGGGCAAGGCAGGGGCCTATGTACTTAGTCCTAAAATCTACTGTGCAAGCTGGGTTGGGGGGCCAGTGTACGTGACAACCTAAAAGGGCATCTACCCTTGGTACCTTTAACCACGACATACACTCATGGTGAAAATCCTTAAACCTATAACCGACGCTTCGACCAAGATCCCAACGCGGAACCTCGCCCAACTACTTGTTATTTAATCTCTTTATCTTGTGTTTAGTTTCGTTTACTTTCTCGCTAAAGATCTATCTATTAGTACATCTCATCGAGACCGTCACCGACCGACACCTTGCCCTCCGGGTAACCTCCTACTCAAAGCGTGACAACTCGAGTAACAACACAACCAACTCTCTTGGGTTCGACCCTTTAACTTGCCATATACTAACTATGTGTTCAAGTTGGAGGATATTATAAACGATTCGACGTGTCTGGGACCTCTAACGACGGTATCGAGCGCCGTTGTCGACCAACCGAGGTGCATACCGCAACATCTCACAAAATACACTGGCCGAATCAGGACCGTCGCCATTCCCTCGGGCGAGGTAATTGAACTCATGTTCCTTCCTTTCTCGGTAGCTCTTAGAATGTACTTCGTGACACTTCCTCCTCGAATTCCTCCTGTATATCCTTCTAGTTCTTCCCTGATAGTCTTTCTTTACCTCCCACCAAAAATCAAGCACCAAATATTTGAAAGCAACGATGACAAGCGTTCTTGAGAGGTGCATGAAGGAAGTAAAGATTCGCTACATAAGGCGTGAATCCAAAGTTCAAGATCCACGGATTCCCATCTGCTGAAAGTCACGGATTTTGTCGATGAATAGTTTCTCAATTCGCCTTGTCGGTGGTGGTGGTGGTGGAGTGTCTTCTCTCTCAGGTGTTACTTCACGATTTCTTCTTCTCGGCGGCATCCTATCCTTCATAAATATACGCAATTAAGTATCTTCTTAGACCATCCATCAGGGTCAATGTATATATCAGCATGGTACGTATATATAATCATAACATAAATTTATCATATCATCCAACACTACATAACACAATATTAAAACAAAAGGCTCTCGAGGAGCTATTATCGTATCACATCAATTGCCTCTACGAGGACTTTCATCGGCGTTTTTAAGATTTACAAAGACCGTGTACATGTAGTATGATGCCCAAAACAATTATCAAGATCACCGTGTACCTAGTCACTGCATGCATAAAATGTAGGGAAATCTGATTTTAACCCTCTCCCAAGGATCCATCTTGGATGTTTAATTCACCATACATTGATTATATACCTAGCATGCACCTATATAATTAATTGCAACACGTTGGTGTTTTCTCGTGTTTACCTTCGAATTTGTCGTGCAAGAAATTAGATCAATACTGTGCTTTGATCTTCTGGTCTCAGATCCCGATTGCTTAAACTCCAATGTCGAGCGAGGACAATCTATGGAGAGTAATCGCATTTCGCCTTCTTCCATACTTGAGATTTTCAAAATCCTAACTATCGAATAGTATAATTTTCAAATTCTCTTAGGATTAGGTTTGATTTTTCTCACCTTATATTTATAATGCAACCCTAAATCCTACCTAGGTAGGATCTCCGATATCTAATAAATATAATAATATATCTTCAGATAGAGAGGATCAGAACTGAGTCCCAAAGGGACTCTCTATGTGGTGGACGAAATTTCTCATAGCTCCAGGCCTTGATGGGCCAGCCTAGGGATCAAATGCAAGGAATAAAGATGGGCCTCAAATAAATTAATTATCTTATGTTCAGCCCAGAACATAAATTAATTCATAAACATTTATTCATGCCACTAGAGAATAAATGCTGACTTACCCCTTTATTTCCGAAGTTGAGTCGGGCTCGCACTTAGACTTCACGAATCCCCGTATTTAAGATATCGCACGTCCATTAATTATTTATAGCGTTCTAACTGCTTAAAATAATTAATCTCTTTAATTCCTTAAGTAGTACCACTCAACCTTATTATTGTTCTTGAGATAACTCAACCCGCAGGTTTAGTACAATAAACCTTTGAGCTCCTTTAAGGCCATCATCCTAAACGGATACTTGACTGACTGTGCAAATAGCATGACATACAAGCACCGCCACCACCCAAGATGCAGAATATTAGGTTATCTCATGTAGCCCTCACCCATAACAAGTCAAAGTGATGGTCAAGAACTCATACTCACCTAACACCTTATCGAGGTTTAGATCATTGTAAAGTCCCGAGATCTAGGTTCTTCACGACCGCCGATAGAAGAGCTCATCTCATCGTGATCCATCAATACGCCGAGACGCATCAAGATAGACAAGCAACTAAGTCAAGTCACTTATCTATACCATGGCTTCATACCGACAACTCGTCCTTAAGTTGTCTCATTTGTGATTCTTTTATATCTCATTGCTTGACCAATCATATGACTTCGTGATCTACTACACAGTTGTATGATCTAACTTATATATGAGATAGAGGGACAAACATATGCAATCAAGTAAACAATTCAGATAGGAGATGTAATAGTGGTAAAGGAAACCTTGTATACAAGCTCAACCAAACCGCTTTCAAAGATAAAAATCCAACAATCTCTCACTTATACTAAAGCAAACTTTAGTATACAATGTGTCTCTACTAGCTATTACAAAACAACACCATCACTTTGATTTCTCCCACTTATACCAAAGTTTCTTTTCTAAGTGGGTGCCATCTGCGCAATCCAAGTCCTCGAACATGCTCTTCGTAGACTTTTATGACATGTGCTCTTCGTGAATGGGTCACTAGGTTATCCGCAGCATCAATCTTTTCAATCAAGACGCCTCCTCGCCTAACTATTTCTCGTATGACATGGTATTTCTCTCTATGTGTTTTGTCGCCTTGTGGGTCCGTGGTTCCTTCGAGTTTGTCATCGCACCGAGTTATCACAAGATACTATGATACTCTTGGGCAAACCAGTACCACATCTAGATCCATGAGGTAGTTCTTAAACCATACCGCCTCCTTAGCAGCCTCCGGTCGCTACATATTCGGCTTCCATGGTAGAGTCTCGCAATGCATCGCCGCTTGCACTCGGCCTGTGATACGGCCTCCTCCCAAGGTAAACACATAGCCCGAGGTAGACTTTTTCTCATCACGATCACTTGGAAACCGAGTCCGAATAACCCAAAGGCATCGACTATCTCGCTGGTAAACCAGCCTATAGTCTCGAGTTCTTTTAGGTACTGAGTATATGTTTTACCGCAATTCAATGAGCTTGTCCAGGTTAGATCGATATTCAGCTACTATGCCACCGTATAGTAGATATCGGCCTCGCATATAGCATGGCATACATGAGACTTCCTACGGGAAGCGAAAGGAACTTGTCTCATTTCTCTATCTCCTTTGCAAACATAGGTGACCGCCCTTAGATAAAGGTACACCATGCTCGAAAGGTAGCAATCCCTTCTTGGCGGTCTGCTTGCTAAAACGAGTAATCACAGTATCAATGTAAGACGCTTGAGATAAACTTAACATTTTCCTCTTGCGACCTTGGTAAACCTTGATCCCAAGAATGTACGCTGCATCTCCTAAGTCTTTCATTTGAAACTGATCGGATAACCAACACTTTACGTCTGATAACAGCTTCACATTTTTTCCAAGTAGAATGATGTCATCTACGTAAAGTGCAAGAAATAACACGTCATCGTTGATATCCAAACGATACACACAACTTTCGCTAGGCAACTGGGTAAATCCGCACGACTTTACCACTCGTCAAAGCGTAAGTTCCATGATCGAAGCTTGCTTAAGTCCATAAATGGATTTCTTAAACTTCCAAACTAGATGCTCTTCACCTTTAGCCACATAACCTTCGGGTTGCTGCATATAGATGTCTCTACCTTCTTCAAGGTAACCGTTTAGAAAAGTGATTTTCACATCCATTTGCCAAACCTCAAGCGTTCGTGTGAACTGCTATGGCCAAGAATTTAATGGACTTGAGATTGCTACGGCGAAAAGGTCTCATCGAAATCGATGCCCTCAACTGAGTGTACCCTTTCGCCACAAGCCCGGCTTTAAAAGCCAAAACCCTCCATCTCGAATCTTTTTCTCAGATACCCACTTACTACCTACGGCTTCCTTGCCATCCGTAGAGGTGTCTTTCAGATACATCCATAGTTGTTATGGACTCAATTTCTAAGTCCATAGCGTGTGCCATGATTTTGCATCTGTGTTTGTATCGCCTCACCGTATGTCCATGGGTCGATTATAGCTCGCCGCTTCTCGACTAAACCAAGATTCACCCATAAACATAAATCGTTGGGTCGACGAACAACCATCCCACTACGACGAGGCGCCATCGCACAATGGCAACGATTGGTGCAAGAACTCGTGGTTCTCTATTTTGCACAACTTGTCGGATAGGTGCCACTTGCAGTTGGTATCTCCGGTGGAACTCGACCCACTTCAATTTCTCAAGTATTTGGTTTCGATCCTCCCACTGTATACCTACATCTCGCACTTTGGTTTAATCGGAGGCGTAATACGATCATCTTCTAATTTTCAAGTATGATTTCAACTTGGATTTATGGTTTTCATATAATCCTCTTCTAAGAATCAAGCGTTAGTGCTAATAACCCACCTTCCGATCCTTAGACTATAGAAATAACCACCCTTCGCTCCTCTAAGATAGCCAATAAACAGCCTTGCTTCGATCTTGTAATACCTCAGATTTACAGAGCAAAGATTAGCTCGTGATTAAGAGCTTATTAAGAAGCGGTATTGCATCCTTAGAAAAGAATTGGTTAAGTTAGAAGCTTTTACGTTAAGCTCGAGTCGAGACGATAGAATTTCGGCAGATTTGAGATAGAATCTGAGATAAGATTCCTAGATCATATTTAGAATAAGAAAACCTAGATTTCAATAATCTTGAGATGATAGATACGTGCTGAAAGAAGTCTTGATTTCATAAAATTGAGAATGTCAAAATTTACGCTTTTTATGACGTCAAGTTTCACGATTAAGCTCGGATGAAGAGGAAAATATTTAAAATGGTTTTTAAGATCAAAAATATTTTTAATATTTATATTTTGATGTTTATGGCAATTATTTAGTTTAAAAATAGAGATTTAAATAGAGGTTGTTTTATCGGATAATTAGTGTCGATTTCTCGTTATAAAAACGTTGTACATTATTCTACAATATTTATAATAATTTTCTATAACAAAAGTAATTTTACCTATATAAGAAAATGAGAAAAGAAAAGAAAAAGAAAAGGCTTCTAGAGAAAGGGTGATTAATCAGCTAATAAAGAAAAATCAAAGTTTAATATAATTATTACATAATATAAGATAAGAACTTTAGACTTTTCAAAGATGATTTTCTTCTTCATTTTTCATCCTCAACTCACGGTTCACACACTCACACACACTTTTACACACACAAAATTTCGAGCACCATGGTCCAAAAATTGGAAGATCCGACCGTTGAATTTTCGATCGGTATTCGAATAGAGGTATAATCTCGTACATAGAACACATCTACGGTTTGAAATTTTTAAAAACATGCTCCTATGTATAATTCAGATTTTCGGTCATTTTATAAGAATTATGAAGGATTATGTTTTGTCGATTATTTATGAATATTATGATAGATTCGACGTTTACGTATTGTTTAACGTTGAATTTGTAAAGCATATGTTTATTGTTTGTAAATTCATGTAATTTTCGAAAATAAGGGGATGTTTGATCTTGAATATATGATGTTAATATGATTGAATTTACTTCATATATGTGTTATTGGATTGATATAAACGTGTTTGGAACAAGAAAAACGTTTAAAATCGAAACTATACAAAAATCCCCAAAAGGACCGAAAACCCTAGCTCTTATATTGTTGGATTTTTTATTTTATTTGATCTTTTGACTTCTTATTTGGATTCTATATATGAATAATGTTTAAAATGATTTATTCGGATTTTTCTGCCGACGTATTCAAAAACTGTAAAATTTTAGTTTGTCGACAAAAATGAGTTTTCAATGCCAAAGCTTTGATCTTTATGTTTTATTGATAAAATGATGATCTTTAATGATAATTGAGCATGTATATAGGTTCGTTGGTGTTAGATGACGCCTCGTGTAAGTTTTGACGTTAGACATAAAGTATGTCTTAAGGGATTTTCGGTTATGGCTAAGATGAGATGATTGAAGCTTGTTGTCGAGTTTTATATACTCATTGAGACATATGGTGATGAATTGGTGGAGTTTGGGCTATTTTTGATGGTTTGGTATTGATATGGCGATGCATTTATAAACGTTTCAAATTTCAATAGAATTTGTTTGTTAATAAGACGTTATATGTCTAAGATGTTAGAGGATGCAATGACCCCGCTTTGATAGACCATAGCGCCTTAGATTTGATATTGAATGATATAATGTGTTTCCACTAAGACGAGTAATGTTCTTGTTTGGTTCTTGATAGCTTTTATGTTGTTTTATATGGATCGATGACCCAGTGGGAAGAAGAACGAAGTGAAAGTCAAAGATGTATGTACAATTCCGAGTGTTGCCGCCGGTGGGTATAAGTATTTTCTATAATAATATGCTTATGCTTTTATATACTTTCAAATGATATGATATGCTTTTGCATGAAAAAGAATATGAGATTTTATGATATGCATTTGATCGCCCTTTTCACACGTAAAAGTGTAAGTATAGGTGTTAAGTATCGATCCACGAGATTGCAATCCAAAACACGTGGTTAATTCAACGACAATTCATCATTATCCAAGCACGTATTAAGGCGTGAGATGTTTTAGGCTTCGAAATTAATCCAAAGCAAAGGTAACCAAACGTAAATATAAAATAAAGCGATAAAATCACGAAGATGATTATAAAGAAAGACTAACCCTAGGGATGCACCAATCCTATCCACAACGATGTTTATCCCGCTTATTATTAACCGCTTTAATCCGCATAAGACGGAAGATCACATATATAACCAACAACTTCGCCACGATAATTATGGGTAGATTGATTACTAATTTTCCTATCACGCTTACGCCTCTAGAGGAAAATAAGCAACCCAAAAGGATCACTAAGAATATGCTTCTTACGATCGTCCTATCTCAATTACGACTCAAGCGCTTAATCGATCATGCATTCAAGATCGATTGACAATTAATACAATTACGCCATTAATCGGCAACTAGATATGCATCAAGATTGATTAGAAATCAACACATATAAATAAGCACCATGAATCATGAATCATGCCCGGAAGGTAAATAACAATGCAGAACTCACAACATATAGGATCGAATCATGCAAACCCTAGGATTAGAATAGAAGACTAGCCGGATATAATAAACGGAATGAAATACGAATTAACCATAAAAATGTAAATTAAATATATAAAACCCGTAGGGAAGCGCTTGATGAACAAAGGTTGGTCTTGAATCCAATCCCAAGCGAACGAACGGAAAACAAAGGAAAACGATCGGACAAAACGCTCCGATCGATAACTAAACGATAAACTAAACTAGAACAACGTAAAACAATACTAGAATTAAACTAAACAAAGACTAAAGCTAAAGAATGGACAAACCGAGGAAAACTCAAGTAAAATAGGTTTGAACGTGTTGGGGTCCCACGAGGGCGGGTGTCTTCGCCTATTTATAGAAAAGGGTGGAAACCCCAATTTTCGCCGCCTACCGCCGCGACCGTCTCGCGATCGCTAGTGCGATCGCTAGGTATCTCTCGCGTTTTCTTCGCCGCCGCCTTCTTGCGCCGCTTTGTACCTCATGACCGGCTAGCGGTCGCTAGTCGTTACGAATCGGTCGCGAAATCGCCCGATGAATTCTCGACGCTAGCTTCGCTCGCGGCACGAGGTCGCGGTCGCGCTCTTCCGGCGCCGCCGGTTTGCTCATGAGCCAGCCTAGCGACCGCTAGGCCGGTCGCTAGAAACCGGACAGATTGTTCATTTTGTTCGTGTTTCGTTCCTTGCTTCGATTATCAACATATAAACCTACAAAACATCAAAGGAACACCCAAGAGCAGTATCTTCTAGAAATAGATGAAACATTAAGAATCGATACATAAACGCACATTAAACGAAGCTAAACTCATCTTCAAATATCAACTAAATACGTAAAATGCGCGCTTATCAAACCCCCAAACTTAAAGCTTTGTTTGTCCTCAAACAAAAGCAGTAAAGGAAAGACAAACGAAAGATCAACGAGCATAGCAAAGAGGATAACCATTCTAGGCCTCCGAAACATATCAACGCTCAAAAACATTAGTGCACATGACGACGTTAGTCCACTCAACACAAACAACAATTTACGGTAAAACTCATTTAATTCAACCTCACAAAGGCATGTGTGTAGAGTATATAGGATACACTCAAACTCATAAAGAAATTAAGGACGTGTATACACTCACGGATCAATGCAATGCAACATCTTACCATAGGCTCGCTGCTTTCTAACATCTCCACCGCCAAATGTGTTCAAATAAGGATCAAAGAGGTCTTTTATAGGTTATAATGTAGCACATTGGTTAAGGTAGGATAATATATGGCTAAGTGACTCAAGTAAACTCCAAGCACCACCATTTATATATTTCGACACACATGGACTTTGTCCATTTTTCCTTCTTTCCCAACGTACAAATTGACGCTTAATGCCACGTATGTACCTATACTTTGATTAAAGACCCTTTATGCTCAACACTCATAGTGAACTTAACATTTTCTTTTCTTTTCTTTTCTAGAGCTTATAGGGTTTAACTTTCATGAACAAGGTACTATTCTTCACCACAACAGATTTTTCTAAAATAAACTTTTCTCGTCATAACTACATCAAATTTTTCACCCCTTTGATTCCCATATCCATCCTCACCTCCTATCATCGGTTTAATCGAAAGAAAAATCTAATAAAGGCTCAAAGAAGGCGACAAATGGTATATAACATCGGGTTAGTGTTTGGGTGAATATGTGGTTAACAAAGATACCTTTTATCCTTTCCAAATTCAAACACATATTGCGGCCTCGACACGTAAACACGGCAAGTTCTAGAAGATAATCACATGTATGATATCACACAATTAAAAGAAATCAGATCAAGATGTTTATACAAAGGAAGCTCAAGTCTCACGGGTTAAGCAAATGGTGAAAACAACAAGCCTAAGCCATCTCACGTCATTCATGCGTCATTTTCAACATATCATGTGCACTATCATTAAATTTCACAAAAAAATTTCTATCACATTGGCCACATGGATTAACACACTTCACTTAACTCGCTGATCGATGTATACTAAAACGAAACGAAAATGTAAACACGACAAAAGAACAACACAAACGAAAAACAAAAACAAAACACGAGAACAAAATAAAGAAAACGCTGGTTACCTCCCAACAAGTGCTTTATTTAACGCCTTTAGCTAGACCATTACTAACCTCGTCAACTGGGCGCTTTAGTAGCAATAGACATCTTTCTCGACTTGTGGAACCTTCTAAACTTCGATTTACGGATGACCACCACCGACTATGGAAGTGGCCCCCCCCCAAACTTGAATGAAACACTCGGAGTTCCATGCCGAGTCCACTTCTTCCTTCTCGCAGCTTCCTCGAGTGGTTTGGTACCCTCTAAGCGTGAGATGTGTGCGGCAGCAGCAGTCATGATCGAGCAACAATCTTCCGGCTTTCCAACGTCGTGTTGCGTGATGGCGTCATATATGGAAATTTTGAGCTCCTCATCGTTAACACGAAACGTGAGATTGCCTTCGCACATCAATCAACGCACGCACCAGTTGCTAGAAAAGGTCTACCAAGGATTAGTGGTTGTTGTTTCAATTCGGAATATCTAAAATCACAAAGTCGGCGGGAAAACAAAACTCAATTTTACCAACACGCCTTCGACGATACCTTTTGGATATGTGATTGACCGTCAGCCATCATCGATGAAATCTTCGTCGGCTTCATCTTTCCTAGGTGTAGCCGGTTGAAAACGCTCAATGGCATCGATTGATGCTCGCCTCAAGTCGCACAAAACATTTGAAAAGTCGCTCGGCGATCTCGCACTCTAACGTGAAACCGCCGATCCTTTTGCTTCGTGAGGACTTCTTTGCAAGACGGCATCTGACTTTCGGATAGGAAATTTTCTCAAATTTCCAAAGTTTCTTCTTACTTGCAAGCTGCCTTTTAAGAATTTCATGTAGCCCGCATGTTTCGCAACGCTCAAAGAGAGGCAAATTTATCTCAACTTTTCAAATACCTCTTTGAAACGAGCAAATTCCTCGTCATATTTCGACTTGACAAGTCGACTCGTAAACGGGACCGGAGGAATGTACGTGCGAGGATTAGCCTCTGGGGGTGCCTCGCGGTCGACCTCGCGACCGCTGGGATGGTCGCGAGGAGTCTCTGCTGCGTGGACTCGACCCTTCCTCGCGGCGAGCTATGGGCGCTGGTCGCCGCGAACAACTCTGGCGCGCGGATACTGGATGGCTCGCGGTCGGGCGTGCGGACGCTGCGTGCTCGGTCGCGGCGCCTGTGGACAAAATTGGGATGGCTCGCGATCGGGCTCGCGGTCGCGAGCTCGTCGCGAAGTTCTCGCCGTAATGTTTTCTTGCTCTTTCTCGGTAGGGCTCGGCAGGCTCGCCCACTTCTCGTCTCGAATGGCGAAGCATCGACTCTTCGGGTTCACCTCCAGATACTCGAAATTGGCCCGCCTTTTGTAGCGCATTCACTTGTACGGCAATTTGACCAATTTGATTTTCCAACATCTTTATGTGCTTCCCCATAGTCGTTCATAATCGACTCCAAGTGATTTATCTTCCGCCCGGTGTTGGCGATGAACAATTCGATTCGTTGCCAATTGTTGGTTGCTTACAACCAACCGCCGATCATGTCTTCGAGACTTGGCTTCCTCGGCTCTTGAATCGAATCAATATTGAAGCTCTTCAAGGTTGTTGGAAATTTGAATGACTCCTCCGATTGATGTGGCTAACGCTCGCTTCAACTGACTCTTCAAAAGAGTGAACTTTCATGAGATCGTCAGATTTTGAGTCACTCTCAACAAAGAACCGCTTTGAACGATGGCGTTCTCTCCGTTGGCTATTGATAGCTGTTGGCAGCCATCTCTTCTACAATACGGCTTGCCTCATCTATCGGGTCGGTTCAATAAGCAACCCCCGTCGACGCATCTACCATGCTCCTCGCCCGCCATGTCACCCACCGTAGAACTGCAGTGATTTGTTGCCCTTAGAGAACCCATGTTGTGGACATCGCCTCAATAGACTCGAATCTCTCCCATGCCTCGAATAATGATTCGCCGTGGTTCGCAAAATGAGAGATTTCGCAATGATCTTCAAGGCCACGGAAAGTATTTCGAAAGAAACTTCACAAAGTATCCCCAGTGTCGATGCCACCGTCCAAACTTCAACCAATCTTTCACCGTCACAGCAATGAGAAACCGAACATGCGATCCGGATTGTGTCTTGTGGCACCCCATTCTCGCTTGATGGTGTCACAAATGTCGAGAAACGCCTCGAGATGTGCATTCGGTCTTCCGTGACTCCTCCCCAAACCGCTCTCCTCGACCATACCGATCGGGCCGGTTTGAGCTCGAAATTATTTGCATCTACGCATGGGCCCCAACCGCCTCCTTGAACTGCTCGTGGGATGTCGATACATGTGATTCGAGGTCTTCCTCGGAGCGTGGACAATGATTCCATGTTCGCCATCCGACGCCGCATCTCGCAAAGTCGCCTAGCATGCGTGCTACTTGCTCGGAGGAATGCCCTGCTCATGGATTTGCCGCCATTGCAGCCTGTCTCTTCTCTCGCCCTCTTCTCCTTGAGAGCTTTCGATCTCGAGATCTAAAAATATTTCGTGAGGTCCCCGAGATCTGTGACGCATAAACACCGCGAGAAAAGAGAAATTAGCACTAACAAAATAAATAAAATAATATATATATATATAACTTGAATTAATAAATCCAAATCACAAATTATTCCTATGTGATCTTAATAACCCGAACGGCGCTAAAATTTGATCGCTCCTTTTCACACGAAAAGTGTAAGTATAGGTGGCAAGCATCGTATCCACAGAGATTGCAATCCGAAAACACGAAGTTAATTCAACGACAATTCATCATTATCCAAGCACGTAATAAGGGTGAGATGTTTTAGGCTTCGGAAATTAATCCAAAGCAAAGGTAACCAAATGTAAATATAAAATAAAGCGATAAAATCACGAAAGATGATTATAAAGAAAGACTAACCCTAGGGATGCACCAATCCTATCCACAACGATGTTTATCCCGCTTATTATTAACCGCTTTAATCCGCATAAGACGGAAGATCACATATATAACCAACAACTTCGCCACGATAATTATGGGCATTGATTACTAATTTTCCCTATCACGATTACGCCTCTAGAGGAAAATAAGCAACTCCAAAAGGATCACTAAGAATATGCTTCACGATCGTCCTATCTCAATTACGACTCAAGGCTTAATCAGATCATGCATTCAAGATCGATTGACAATTAATACGCTACGCCATTAATCGGCAACTAGATATGCATCAAGATTGATTAGAAATCAACACATATAAATAAGCACCATGAATCATGAATCATGCCCGAAGGTAAATAACAATGCAGAACTCACAACATATAGGATCGAATCATGCAAACCCTAGGATTAGAATAGAAGACTAGCCGACATAATAAACGGAATGAAATACGAATTAACCATAAAAATGTAAATTAAATATATAAACCCGTAGGAAGGCTTGATGAACAAAGGTTGGTCTTGAATCCAATCCCTGCGAACGAACGGAAAACAAAGGAAAACGATCGGACAAAACGCTCCGATCGATAACTAAACGATAAACTAAACTAGAACAACGTAAAACAATACTAGAATTAAACTAAACAAAGACTAAAGCTAAAGAATGGACAAACCGAGGAAAACTCAAGTAAAATAGGTTTGAACGTGTTTGGTTCCCCCGAGGCGGGTGTTCGCCTATTTATAGAAAAGGGTGGAAACCCCATTTTCGCCTGCCGCCGCCCGCGACCGGTCTCGCGATCGCTAGTGCGATCGCTAGTATCTCTCGCGCGTTCTTTCGCCGCCGCCTTCTTGCGCTCGCTTTGTACCTCGCGACCGGCTAGCGGTCGCTAGCCGTTACGAATCGGTCGCAGAAATCGCCCTGAATTTCGACGCTAGGCTTCGCTCAGGCACGAGGTCGCGGTCGCGCTCTTCCGGGCGCATTGGTTTGCTCGTGACCAGCCTAGCGACCGCCAGGCCGGTCGCTAGAAACCGGATGATTGTTCATTTTGTTCGTGTTTCGTTCCTTGCTCGATTATCAACATATAAACCTACAAAACATCAAAGGAACACCCAAGAGCAAGATCTTCTAGAAATAGATGAAACATTAAGAATCGATACATAAACGCACATTAAACGAGCTAAACTCATCTTCAAATATCAACTAAATACGTAAAATGCGCTGCTTATCAAGATTTAATCGCATTGTTTTGATGTTGATCGACTTGCCAAAATTTTGAGCATAAGCATAATGCACTACCTATCCACTGAAAAGAAAGGAATGACCGACGTCGGGTATGACCGTAGTTGAGATCCTTTGGGACCAACTCGGTATGTGAAGTTAAAGTGTGTTTGAGGAGGAGGCTTACCCTGATCAACACAAAGAAAATATACGTGGATATGGGAAGGAAAACAAAGTCGCATGCGTATATGAAACATGCATGTGCATATGATATGATGATTTGAGCATGTATGAACAGATTTTGAGAAGCTTTATGCGTGTAATTTCAATAAAATCCTGCATAAGTTTATTTTATGGCAAGTCAAATTTATAGCTCTAAGAGCAAATTTTAAATGTTTTCATGATACCCACCGAGTGCATTTTAGACTCACGCCCGCATATATTTCTAAATATGCGGGTTGAGCTTGAGAGGATGCTCGAATCGAATACAGTGCGAAGGAGCTTCTCTTAGTGATTTGATTCATGATGATATTGATAATTGATTGATGTTATTCATTTGATGTTCACCTGTTTTGATGCCCAGAGAGTTATGTCTTCACACATAATTCTCAACCACACTTTCCGTTGCCGAACTTTGGTCTTTATTTGTTCATGTGTTCTGCTAAGACAAAGTGATCATGTTCATTGCTGTTATGATTTAAGATGTTGATAAATTCTCAAAGTTATCAAGCATGCTCAAATATGTACATTTTGATATTGGTTATTCCGCCAGGATGATTATCCTCAGCCGTTGTTCTTCTCGTTCGATTCTTTATTGGGATTTGAGGACCATAAAATCATTCTTCGTTCAACTTTAGTTCACCTCTTAAATCATAAAGGTTCAATTTATTTATGATGAAAGTTGTTGTCTTATTTTCTCTTGACATATGTTTGAGCCGTTGTTGTTAAATTTTCTTATTAACCTCGAGTCACGGCCTAATTACTGCTTAAGTAGTCGGTCGTGATGATCTATCCTCCAACTTGTCGCCTTTCTTGTTCAAAGACATGTGCCGGATCGTCCCATATCCTTATGTGGTTTAAACTAGGCATACCAAACCATAACTCGAAAGAGATCTTATCGACTGACTTGGACGGTACTAGATTTAGCAAGTATGCCGTTGTTTCTAAGGCATACCCCCAGAAAGACATAGGTAATGTTGCATAACTCATCATTGATCTAACCATTTCTAAGATAGTTATATTTCTTCGCTCTGACACACCATTTTGCTGTGGTGTGCCCGGTGTAGTGAGCAAGGAGGTAATCCCACACTGTACCAAATAGTCCATGAACTCGTTACTGAGGTATTCGCCACCGCGATTAGACCGCAGTGACTTGATACTCTTACCTAGCTTCATCTCCACTTCCACCTTAAATTCTTTGAATTTCTCAAAGCATTCAGACTTGCGGTGAAGTAGGTATATGTATCCGCACTCGAGTAATCGTCAATGAAAGTGACAAAATACTGCATTCTTCACGAGCTTGTGGACATTGGTCCACACAGTCGAATGGACTAGCTCCAACAATTCTTTGGCTCTATAACCTTCGCTTTGAAGGGTCAGTCGACATTTTTCCTTCTATATGTGATTCGCAGATCGGGAAGCAAGTAAGCGTAATATCACCCAACGCTACATTCTTAGCCGTCTTTTGATCCTATTTAGATTGATGTGACCTAATCTAAGATGCCAAAGAAATGTGGTGTCATCTAGCTAAGAAGACTTCTCTTCTTAAGGTTTTTGTAGATGCAACATAATTAAAAGTATTATGCTTGGCGTAAATAGTATAAAGCTTAATTATATAAAGTGCCACCACGATAACTTCGTTATTTCTTATGATAGAAACACCACTATCAAAAACAATGAATATCCATGTATAAATAGTTTGCAAACCGAATAAGGTTCCACGAAACTCGGTATATATAAAATGTCTTTAATACTAAACTGTTCTATCAAAGATAAAGAAACATCTCCAAGTATAATGACCTCGACTTTCGCCGCGTTACCCATGGAGATCGTTATCTCGCCATCATACAGCTTCCTTGTCCGTAGGAACCCCTGCAAGGTGTAACAAACCTGATCACCGCACCAGATCTACTACCCGTGAACGAGTAGAACAAGTTGCTAAACATGTTTCACATTAAAGCAAATGGCGTACCTTTAGCCTTGAGCATAGGGCACTTAACCTTCCAATGGCCAGTCTTGCCGCACTTGAAGCACTTGCCTCTCTCATTTGGCTTTTTCAAGCCTCCGGTGGCTGGCATGTTCTTGCTCTCATTGCTCCCACCAGCTTCCTTGCCTCTACCACCTTTGGCACCCCTTTTTCTTCTTCCGCCTTACAATGGAAAATTGGGACCCTTAGATGTGCTAGCAAGGGCATGTGCTTCTTTTCCCATGACACCTTCCGTAGCCACGAGATCATTTAGCAACAGACTAAGTGTATACAAGGTCTTGCTCATGATCGCGTTCACGCGAAAATTCTCAAAAGACTTGGGCAGTGTGTTAAGGATGATATCGACCTTAGCCTTGCCGTCAATACCTCCTCCTAACTGATCAAGACTATCCATGAGATGAGTCATGTGGGAGACATATTCATGGACCGAACTTCTTTCTTCCATCCTACACGCCAAGATTTCTCTCATTGTGTGGAAGCGATCGTTCGATCCGATCGCCTAAACTTACTCTCAAGACTTGACCATATTTCGTCGTGTTCACCATCGATCGATGTCGCACTGCAAGCCTTGGACATAGTAGTCATCATATAGCATTTGACCATATTATTTGACTTATGCCAAAGTCCGCCGACTCTCGCTCATACGCCGATGTGTCGCTAGGGCATCGGGTTTGGGAGTAGTGAGAACAAACATGTGTTCTTCGGCGATAAGAACATATTCCATGTTTCATTTCCACTCGATAAAATTTAGACCGGATAGAGGATTTTGTGCGAGCATATTGATAATCGGTATAAGAGATATATCTGAAGAGCAATGTAAACACATAAGCATACGATCGCACATAATTCGTGAATAATAATATTGTAACCTTTGATAAAACAATATTAATTGAAACCTCCAATCGCCCAAGGAATCCCATATGCAAGCCACGCTGTGGACGCTATACATGAACCCTCAACCACACTAAAATATACATTTTAGTCGCTTAATTTCAATTCATATCAACTTATCCTTATGACAAATGAAATTAATGATTGGACCTTACTAGACCACATCACTATCACAAGAAGGGACTTAACGGAAAGTTGTACTTGAGGTGATGTCTAAGCAATGACCACAATTTTGACAAACAGAAATGAATTTTAGAATTGGCATACCACTCTGACCATGCCGCCCAATCCAAATTCTTCCGCCTTCTCATTTTAAATCTATCTCTAGAGAACTTATGAAAATCGATATGCAAGTCACGCTTAGGACGCTATATATGAAACCCCACTTCTCAATAGATCAATATTTTTATTTAGAAATCTCATCTAACAAACTTATGACAAACAAGGAAGCAAGCCACGCATGTGGACGTTTACTCACAATGCGTATCACTTTATTTAGAGATCAAAAAGTGGAGGTCTTGACATCTTAATTTTAAAATTAATATGTCGAGTTTCTTGCTTAGTCTTTTTGTTTCAAAAGGTTTGTTCATGCCTGCAGATCACGTAATCCTAGCATGCTTTCTATAGAACTCAACATGTAAAACATGCTCACATAATTCTAAAATATGCTTCAAAAACGCGATAAACCTAGCATGCTTACTATGCATATCCAATCACGAAAACATACAACATGTTTATCTATGTAATTAAACATACATAGCATGCTTCTGCATAATTTAAACATCTACGACATGCTTTGAACGATAAAAATAAAATAAATTCGTTCATCGCGGCCCACTCGTGGATCCTGTACTTCCATGTCTAATTTATTACATAAATTTGCAAACTATAGATCTTCAAAAAATCTCGAAACAGGCCTCGCGTGCACGGGCACAGATCGGATTCGTCAAAACTGGATTTGGGCCGAAAATTTGAAAACGGGATAGAACAGTGAATCGGGCCGGATCGGGTGGAAAAATTGAAAACGGGTCTGGGACAAAACTGGGCCGGGTCGGCCCAAGATGGGCTGGGCCGCGCGCTAGGGCACAGCCCATGCGCACGCCCAGCACGCACCCCGTCGCCCCTACCGAGAACTGCTGACGCTGTTTGAGGACAGCATGCCACCTCCCTCGCCGAAGTCTTCACGCCGACCGAGCGCCCACGACGACTCACGACCGCCGCCGACATCGCCGAGAAGACCCACCGAGGAGTGCCGAGAGCGCTGAGCAATGTGCGGGTGCTGTCGAGCGCGTACAATCAGCGTCGAGGCAGCCCAGGCACTGTCGATAAACTCACGCACGCACGTCTAGCATCGAGGCATGCCAAGGCGTCCGTGCGAGAACCGTGCGTCCCACACGTCCAGCTACCGATGCCCGCCGACAGCTCCCGTGCGCGCACGCTCAGCCCCGAGGTGTGCCGAGGCATCCGCGCGAAACTGCACGCCCCGCACGCCCAACTATCGAGAGTTACCACTGAGGCTACCTGCCATGTTCGCCCGCTATCGCCGAGAAACGTGCGATCTACCGAGAGACGTGCTGCGAGCATCGAGCACGCTCATCGTGCCGCCGCCCGCATGCCCTCGCATCGCGCGCCCATTTTGGCCGCCGACGCGACGGACTCGCTGCCTCGCTCTTCGCCTCGCTCTTCTTTTACATATTTGATTTACAAAATAAATCCTAATCTAACCACGTTTTCGTGGTGAAAATGAACCGAAAAATAAAACGAGCTACGATGAACGATGTATCCACAATTAATTAATTGCGCACGTAATAATCAAACGTGAATTAATCCAACATAGCCAAGATATCGATCCTGTGCTATGATACCATTTGTAGGGAAATCTGATTTTAACCCTCTCCCAATGATCCATCTTGGATGTTTAATTCACCATACATTGATTATATACCTAGCATGCACCTATATAATTAATTGCAACACATTGGTGTTTTCTCGTGTTTACCTTGAATTTGTCGCAAGAAATCGATTAATACTCGGTCGTGATCTTCAGTTCGATCCCGATTGCCTAAACTCCAATGTCGAGTGAGGACAATCTATGGAGAGTACCGCAGAAATTCGCTTTCTTCCACATTTTGAGATTTTCAAAATCCTAACTATCGAATAGTATAATTTTCAAATTCTTCTCTTAGATTGTGGTTTGATTTTCTCTCACCTTATATTTATAATGCAACCCTAAATCCTATCTAGGTAGGATCTCGATATCTAATAAATATAATAATATGTCTTCGATAGAGAGGATCGTAACCGAGTCCCAAAGGACTCTATGTGATGGACGAAATTTCATAGCTCCAGCCTCACGGCCAACCCGGTGATCAAATGCAAGGAATAAAGATGGGTCTCAAATAAATTAATTATCTTATACTCAGCCCAGAACATAAATTAATTCATAAACATTTACTCATGCCACTAGAGAATAAATGCCGACTTACCCCTTTATTTCCAAGTTGAGTCTGCTCGCACTTAGACTTCACGAATCCCCGTATTTAAGATATCGCGACGTCCATTAATTATTTACAGCGTTATGACTGCTTAAAATAATTAATCTCTTTAATTCCTTAAGTAGTACCACTCAACCTTATTATTATACTTGAGATAACCCAACCTGCAAGGTTTAGTACAATAAACCTTTTGAGCTCCTTAAGGGGACGTCATCATCCTAAACGGATATGGTGACTGACATGTGCAAATAGCACGACATACAAGCACCGCCACCACCCAAGATGCAGAGAATATTGGGTTATCTCATGTAGCCCTCACCCATAACAAGTCAAAGTGATGGTCAAGAACTCATACTCACCTAACGCCTTATCGAGGTTTAGATCACCGAAGTCACCGAGATCTAGGTTCTTCACGACGGTCGATAAAGAACTCATTTCACTGATCCATCTATATGTCGAGACGCATCAGATAGACAAGCAACTAAGTCAAGTCACTTCATATCTATATCAGAGCCTATACCGACAACTCGTCCTCAAGTTGTCTCACCGTGATTCTTTTATATCTCATTAAGCTCGACCAATCATACGACTTCGTGATCTACTACACAATCGTATGATCTAACTTATATATGAGATAGTGGGACAAACATATGCAATCAAGTAAACAATTCAGATAGGAGATGTAATAGTGGTAAAAGGAAACATCAGATACAAGTCGAACTGATCGCTTTCAAGATACAAATCCAACACAAAAATCTAAGACCACCGTGGACATCAGAATAAGGTTTCATGTTGGAACGACTCATTGTTTCCGTATGCATCAAAAGATATACAAAGTATATAGACAAAAATACTATCTAGTCCTAGGAACCTGATCCATGATTGCCCGGGGTATAGACAGGGCTACATGTGTCGGAGTCAGGACTGGAAGTATGGGAACTATCCACTCCCTCCATCTCATCATCACCGATGATCCTCCTCGTGGTCTTTCCGATCTTTCTCCACGTCCTCATCTGGATCCTCCTCCGGATCTTCCTCCTCAGCCTCGGGTACGAGAACCATGGGCTCTCAGACTCTAATGATCATGGCTTCTTCCATAGCAGCTAGGTCTCGGTGGATCTCGGCCATGACCTCCTCAAAACAAGTGGTCGGAACTGAGCAGTTAGCTAGACGAGCACAGGCCCCTCACGGTGCCTACATCTAGGCCATGTGGATCCTCAATCTCCACAGAATTATGGTACACAAGTGCATGCGGGGATGGCGGCGGCTGGACTGGGGAAGAACCGGCAGGGAGAGGTAGGTACGGGCATGGCATGACCGGCTGCGATGGTCTGGGAGGGCAATGGCGAGGATGGAATCCTACTGGTGGTAGGACCGAAAAGGTGAGCTTTCGGGGACGGAAAGGTCCAACCTCGAACATGTTCCCCGCCACTACTGTGCAAGAATACGGTCTGCTGGCCACAACCGGCACTCTGGGTGGAGCCACTGAATCTCGCCACGCCAAGTGTATTCCCGCTCTGGAAAATACGGCCCACGTGGTGCAACTTCGTATACCATGAGTTAATACATAGCTCAGGTGTCTAGCAAAGCGAGGCAGTCCACCTCCGCATCGAAGCTCTCGGCGCCGATAGATATAGTCCGCCGATATCTCATGGGCATACCCCGCCACTCGGATGGCGCCTCATGATTAGTCGGAGCACACCGTCATAATGTGATGTACCACGGGCATGTGCACGCCCAATGACGCACGAAAGCGCGCCAAGAACTCGCCTGTCAAATGCCTCCTCCAGAACGCCCCTATTCTCAGTAATGTAGACATTACTAAAATCTTTATTTCTTTAACAATTATAATAATAATAATAATAATAATAATAATAATAATAATAATAATAATAATAATAATAATAATAATAATAATAATAATAATAATAATAATAATAATAATAATAATAATAATATTGGTATTTATATATATAAGCAATGAGGTAAAATTTGATTGAACGAACGGCATATACCTTGTAAATACGATATGCCAACCTGAAACAACAACAACGATAAAGCAACAAAGAACTATGACAATAATAATAACAACTAGGGACATATCCTCAACAAAATATATATAAGTACTCATTAAACGTCATTGCATTTCAAACATAGTTTTTCATCAAAAACCGCTAAGTTTGTTCTCAGCACACTCGAGTACTAGTATAGTTTGAAACATATTTACATAAAACACGATCCCGAGAGAATGTATGTGTGGAGCTCATTCTCACAAGATCAATCATCAACTTCTCACCGCAAAACATATATCAAAATAGGGATGTGAGTATGTAAACATACTCGATGGGAATACACTACAAGCGCTATAACCAATTCGTAATACACACAACATAATGAATTTTCTTTAGCAGCTATCTCATGGGTACTCATTATTTATCGCACAAGGCGAGTTACCCTTGTGGGTACTCAATATTTATCGTTGGGTAGGCCCTGTGGGCCTCCCCGAGGGTAAATCTTAACATCGAGCCCCTCATGGGCCTCCTCGAGTGTAGGTCACTACACTAGACCCCTGTGGGTCTCCTCGAGTGTACTTCTTTAACATTCTAGCTCACATGCATGCACAAAACACAACAATGATTATAACATACAACGTACTTACAGATAGAGTAAACCCCACCTCGTGTAGACGTTTCAAAATAAAGCTCTTATTTGGTTGTTCGTCCTTGAGTTTCGGATGTCACGCCACCTAGCACTTTAACATTACTCTTAAATAAGTTTTATATGTCCAATAATTATATAACACTTATCAACACGTATAAATCATCTAGTCTTAACCAAAAATTAACAATAGCTTATGTACACAACCTATGTCTAACGTGAAAATTTGCACAAGATGTCGTCTATCTTAGACGAACCTTTATATATGGTTAACTATCATCAAATATTACAAATCAATCATCAAAACTTAAATATCAAAGCTTTAGCATCAAAACCCAATTTCGACGTCAAACTAAAATTTTCCAATTTTTGTATATGTCGGCCGAAAAATCTGAATAAATCATTTTAAGCTTTATTCATATCATAGAATCCAAATATGAAGTCAAAATGATCAAATAAAATCAAAAATCCAACATTACAAAGATAGGGTTTTCGGCCAACATAGGGGTTTTCCGACGTCTTCGATTTCAAACGTTTTTCTTGTTCAAAACATGTTTATTTCAACCCAACAACACATATATGAACAAATATCAAGCATATAAACAACATAAATTCAAGTTCAAGACCCTTGATATTTTCGAAAATCACACAACAATTACAAAGAATGACATATGCTCAAAATTCAACATTAAACAACTTATCGGCAATTAACCTAACATAAGATTAAGAAATAATCAAACAACAACATATCCTCTTCATAATAATCAAAAGGAAAGAGAATTCATCATGTTGAAAGGTTCATATTTTTCAATTTTTTAAACCATAGATGTGTTCTAGAGATTGAATTATACCTGAATTCGAAGACGGATCGAAAATTTAACGGTTGGATCGTGAAATTTGGAGCATGAAATTTCGAAAATTTTAGTGTGTTTAGTGTGTGTGTTGGACAAAAATTTGGAGAAAAAATGATAAGGATGATGAATAGTAGCTATTCATAAACATGATGAATAGTAGCTATTCATAAACATTCTCAAATTTTCTTTTATTTTACAAATTTATTTAATAAGGTGATTAATCACCATATCTAGAGAATTCTTCAATTCTCTACACATTTAGCATAAAATTACATATATGTACATGTATATCCATTTTATTACTTCTTCACAAATTTATACTCTAATGCATAACATATAAACGTTCTAATCAATTCTTATATCCAAATCACTTAATATCATCAATTAATGACCAATGCATAAAAATTTTTAAACTTTCATTCTAAAATCATAATTATAAGTTACTAAAATTTTAAAACTTATAATAGCAAACTTTACATTTTTCGTTAGGGCGCATCCTCGCTCTTAGCCGAACAACCTGTAAAAACGTTCAAAACTCAACTTTTATTAGTTCACAATTTAAAGAAACATAATTCACTCTTAAAAATATAGATATATATATCATACTTCTTTAAGAAAAATTCTCGGGGTATTACATCCTCGGTACATCTGGTAGGAACGGTATGAGCGCACGACCTCCTGATATGGCCACAGAGGATAGAGGGCGCCTAGTCGTGAAGACAATCTGAGCCATCTGAAAAGGAAAGTATCACTATAGGTCAGACACGGTAAGTATAACGGTATATCTAGAAGAAGGTATGTACACAATAAACATCTGTACAAAGAAGGTTATAGCAATCTATATTATCCTATGACCTACATTCCTAAATCCTTATGGCATTACTTTCATGGTTTGGTCTCCGGGAAGAGACGGTATGGTTTCTTAGAGTAGAGCAACGATCGATGTCTAGCCTTCGGGTAAAGGCTAAGTGGTCACCCTATCTTATTGGGTTCTGGATTCCTTATTTTTATTCACTTTATAGCATCAGATCATATCCGTTCTCATCATTTACTTACAATTCATTATTTCCTTTTTATACTTTCTTAATGTTATACTTTGATTCTTTTCATTATTGTTACGATAGAGGCAACACGCATGGTGTTCGGAATTCCTTCGCGTAGAGAGGTTGGGACTCATAGAAGTGCGAACCTCCAGTTAAGCAATCGCTTCGTCATCATAGACTCGTCGCGTTCTTATCCTCGAATCCGTTCGGATTGTGATTCTTAAGATTTATATGTTCTCGTTCTTCCTTAGTATTTCGTTCAATTGGGGATACCTTATGTTCTCATACTAAGTTCGGCGCAAAAGGGATCATGCGTCTTAAGAGTCTATGTCCTCATGGGGAAACATACTCATTTACATCCTGCTTCTAGCATGCTTTGCATATAACAGTATACACAAATCAAGACACATTGTGCGATAATCAAGTATCCTCATTTTACTCCTTTACCAAGCCCCTAAAGTTTGCAACTTTCTTTCAAACTAATGACCAATCATTTGAAACAACTTTTCAATTTCAAAACATTCTTTTTTTTTTCAAGATGTATTTCAACTTCCCAACAAGACAATATTGTAAGTACATTTTATATTTCATATACTTCCATCATTTCAAAATAACTTTTAGTTGGGATAGTTACCTTCTTCCTCGTTGAGCAGGACGAAGATGGAGTGCGATCAGCAATGGCGAACAAACACAAACAATTTCTAGACTCAACTTTCAACTTAGGATTCAAGGAAAGAGTTTCTAGGGTTCAGAGCGAACAAGTGCTCTGATACCATTTTGTGACGACCCGACTTCTCAAGGAAGTACGGATTAAACGGATCGTCACTGGTATGATAATGCAGCGGATATATACATAGCTAATCAATACAATCAACCATTTAACTACTCATAAATGCATAGACCGAAAGGAATAAGCTGTTTAATACAACCTCAAGTCATAAAAGGACTTGCCAAAACGGTTCAATGTTCAAATATAACCCAATCAGGGTGCAATTCAAGGAATGAGGTACGACCTCAAGTTCAATATGGAAATGAATAACAGTTATAATTAAAGGCACAAAACAATATCAGAGTTTGGCAGTAAAAACGTGTGGACATGTATACGACGGTACATGCCCAAGGTCCTAGAAATCCTTTCTATTATACCAACAAAACACCTGCCACTCTACACCACCTCACACTCATCGTCAATCACTGCTCAACCTGCACATCAAAAACGAGATGCAGGGCTAAGTACGAAAGTACTCAGTGGACTCATTGCCGAAAACATTTTCATTGTAAAGTTATTGAACTGCCCACGATAGCGCATGAGGATTTTAGTTGAAAAGATTCATGCCTATCAAATATTTTATCATTTTCCAAAAGTGTCCGGCCGGACTATTTCATCCACGTTGTTCCATATCTGATCATTCATTCAGGCACTATGGAGGTGGCCATCTACACATAGTCACCGTGACCGGTCGAGGTGGCAAACCTTAACACACAGTCACACCTGTACACAATCCGAGTTAGTCATTAACTAAGTCGGATCCGATCATTACTATTTTTAACGCTATGGACCAACACATTCTCATACAACATCGATATACCAATATCGATAGATCACAACAAAACATAAACATTTCGCGATCAATAATAGTTTATATAATAATATTTCATAAAGCCTTTGTAAATCATGCTTTGAGATAGATATGCATATCATTTTTGTTTCAAGAGAGCTCACCTGCTAGTCCGAAGCTATATGTTCTAAGCGGGGCAGGGTGTGAGTGTCCTTCCTAGGCAACTACGTACGATCAAACCCTTCATAAGAAAATAGTTTTTCTTAGATTCCTTCTATTGATCGAGGGTCGTTTATAAATTACGACTTAAAGTTCTTAATTAGGGTTTCTTTAAGATTTCATGTGATGGTTTTAAGATAATTTCTATTATCTTACATTCCCAAATCCCAAACTATATTACTTCATCATTCATAGATGAATCTCAACTTATGAGTCATATACTCCGAGTCTATCATCGACTCTAGCCTTAGTGTTATTTTAAACGTTATTACGTTATTGATTGTTAGTATTCAAGTTATGATTGGTATATTAGGATATTCTCAAGCCACTAACTAGACTTAACAATTATAGTTACGTCCTAGTAGGTTATGCTTGACGACGTGTCGTATTAACACGACGGATGAAAGGGAATCTTGGCTTATAATTCCTATGTAAATACTTAGAAATTAATGGAGTTCTTTGTGAATACTAAGTCGACCTTTAAGACATAAGGATTGACATCTTATGTTTGAATCTTAGCTTACACTTTTCGGTATTGTTTGTTTCTCTTAACTCGTCGGAGATTGTGTACGTTATATAATCGCTATTTCTATCGAGTCGTCTTAACGCTCAATCTAATATTGTATTAGGTTATCATTGTTGAGCATTAACGTTGTAAGTCGGCTTTAGGTTTCTTTACTTAGGAACTCACGTTTGAGTATCCTATTATCAATAGAAAACCCTAATTCGTGTCTAACTTCGATTCTCATTAATTCTTTCTTAAGTTATCGAAATTTGTCGATTTCTTTTGGATTCTCGTACATAAAGTACTATGTTTGGGGTTTTGTTTGTCGGCACAACATAAATATAACCATTTAACACCATACAACACCATAAACTATACTAAAGCATTAGAAAACCCTACTTTCTAACATAATACACAATCATTGTGTATGTGTGCATAAGTGTTCCATTCATTCATCATAATCACATACCATTCATTCCAAGCTTATAGATTAACTATCATAGCATCATTTACCATTAATACCAAACTCATACTTAACCATTTTGCTATATTTTCGATAATTAGCAATAATTAGCATAAGTATCTAATAAATTCCAATAAAATCATGTTATGCTCCTATCATACCATAGAATTTAATTACCAACTCAATACCATCAAATAAAAATTTAATCATGAGTTAATATAAGCTTTTATTTTTGGTAATTATGATTTATTGAACATTGGTGTTCAATAAATTCCACAAAAATCATATCATGCTTATATCATATACTAAACATGAAATATCATCTCATATCATACATTAAAATTAAAACACATGCTCATTACTACCTACACATTTTCGGTAATATCTATATATATGTATATATATTCAATAAATTCTACCAACTTCACAACATATTTATAATATGTACCAAACATGTTATATTAACCTTAAACATCAACTAATATTTATAATATGAACCAAATGCTTGGAATTCTTTTTGTCCTCACACATATATTACATATGTGTTCAATAAATTCCCAACAATGCATAATGAGTTCATATTATTTCTAAACATCATATATCATATTATTTTCAACAACAAAAAATCAAATAAATCTTATATATGCATATAGTTTTCGGCCCTCAACAATAAAATAGGAGAAGTGTTTCAAAAATTTCAAGATTAATATATGATGTTCATATCATATATTTAACACTATATCTCAACTATTTTCAACAAATAAAATCAAAATAATTTCCAAAAATTATATATATGTTTCGGTATTGACATGAAAAATAGGAGAAGTGTTCCAATAATTTCAAGATTAATATATGATGTTCATATCATATATTAAACACTATATCTTAACTATTTTTCAAAAAAAAAATCAAATCATGGCCTAAAAATTCTACATAGCTCTCGGCCTTTTTGAAAAAAAATACAAGAAAATTCCAAACATTCTCATATTTATTCTACATGCTCCTAATACATCAACAAGCAACAATATGAAATAATATTCACAAAATCATGCTTTATATTCTATAAAAAGAATTATAACAAAAATAAAAAAATATTAAACATGCTCAGAAAATTACCAAAATTTAAACACAACCTTATAACATATTTATAAGCCTATTTCATTCATGGCTTGAGAGCATTTGGTGGCTCAAAAGCCACGAAATTTGAAGGAGGCGAAACTAGTGTTTCAAATGAAAAAAAATCTAAAAACAATTCCACTCCATTAGGATGGAAGATGATGATGAATACTACCATTGTATGGTCTTAGAAACTTATTTTGAGAGTTGTAATGGGTTGAAATGGAGGATTGAAACTTAAGAACTTAGAAGAACAAAAGAGAGAATTTGAAATAAGAAAGAAAAATGGTCTCCAAAGTGAGAGAGGGGAAATGGATGAAAGTGCTGCTGTATTGGCATAAAAGAGCTGTTGTAAGCTCGTTTGGGGGGGATCTTGGTGGTAGGTGGGAGAAGACTAGTCAAATTACCCGATTTGATATGTTAATAACGACTCTTTAAATTTTATCGCGTTTTCGATTGATTTCTCGGAACCTTTAGGTTTTATTTTCTTAAATATCCTTAAAAAGACTTATTTTATATTTTATAATAATTTCATGAAGTTCGGATGGCATCCGGTAAGTCAATTCTGAATTATCACGGAAAAACAGCGCCCGACGATTAAATTATGCTCATTCAAAATTCTATTTAATTCTTGAACTTTCATAATTAATTTGAGTCTTATAAATCATTTCTTATTGATTTAGACCATTGGTTCGAGTTTCGGTTCGTTCAGATCATTTTAGGGTTTTTCCGGTATATATTCCCGGCGTTCGGTTAAGTTCTTCAGGAATTTCGTTCAAAATTTGATTCTTATGAATTCTAAATTCATAAAAATATATTACTCCATGATTTTGATTGTTATCATTAATTTTCATGATTAGCACGGACTGAAAGTTGATTCGCTCGTGAATAGTACTTTTGAGATCGACTGCAAGATGCCCGAAAATTCCAATTCTTTAGCTTCCCACATGTTTTCGTGAGGGGATTCTAGAAATGAAATCATTTTGTTGAGATTCATTCTAGATCTTTCATTCTATGTTCAGACTATTCAGAAAATCCTAATCCGGTAGGACTAGTCACTAGTTTTTTATTTCTCTAGTTTTCGATCCTAGAATCGATTCTAATTCCTTTCGTTGGTCACCTTAAACATAATTAAGGTCTTAGCACTCTAAGTAATTGGTTTAAGCATCGCTAATAAAAATTTTAAATTTTTCGGGTTATTACAATTATATGGAAAACATTATAAATACAAGGTGAGAGAAAATCAAATTATCTTTTTGTTTGGAGAGTGATTTTCAAAAATCACTAAGCATTCATAGGAGGTGAAATTTTGCAATATTCTCCGTAGATTGCTCTCACTCAGTATTGGAGAATAGGCATCCGAGATACAGTCCAGAAGATCAAAGTTGGAGTCTACTATTAATCTAATATCCTAAAAATTCGTAGGTAAACATGAGTAAACTCCTATGTGTTACAATTAAATATATAGGAGCATGCTATGAATATAATCAATATATGGTGAATTAAACATCCAAGATAGATCCTCAAGAGCAAGGGTAAAATAAGATTTCCCTACACATGACCTCTATAAATATGTATAAAATCCAACATTTAAAGGTTACCGAAACACTGCATATTCTCATTGTCTAAAGCATTCAAAGCTCAAAACTCAAGTTCTATCAATCAACGATTTCGAAGAAGGAAGTCTACAATGCTATCAAGAAACATTAAGAGCTCAAATATATTTATCACGAGGTTTCAAAGTATACACTTCAGTAAGCCTAGGAAACAACTCTTTGTATATCTTAACCCTAACATACTCAGTTTGTCGTATGTGATCGCTCATATTTTAGTTGAAAACCCCTCTACAAACCCCTCCCCCCTCCAATTTTGTGTAGAAGTTTGGCAAGTAGGCAATGAAGTGTTAGCTGTTGAAATCTTGGTTATCTTGCACCTGTAAGTAAGAGTTTTAGGTCGACTACACCGAGTCTTCAGTTTTCGATCTTCAGTCGTTCGACGTTAATCTTTGACTTCACTCCACTAGCTCTATTCATCAACATCGTTATACTTCATTCTTCAGACATCAGTTGCCCGACTTCGCCTTCAAGACGGGATCCTTTAGTCGAGCTTCTATTAGTTGCTTGACATCGATACTCCTATCGTATGGCCGGCTTCAAGATCTTGCTCGAACTCCTTTGGTCTTGGGCCTGTCTAAGCTGGTAGTTCATCTGTTGAAACGTATAACGAAAATGCCTAACTCCAGAACAGGTGAGCAGCATTAGTTACATCAGCATGACAATCATCAGAGTTTATGGGATCCAATCAAAACAGACAGTTAAGATAGAATTATTCCCAATAGTTTAGTAATTTTCTCCCGACAGTAGTACTGATAAAAGTTTCAGTACCAGCGGAAGACTGAAGTAAAGCAGGCTAAAGACTAAAGTTTGAAGACTGAAGACTCAGTGCTGCTGAAAACAAAGAAGTCATATGACTAAGTTTCATACCAACAGTTGAGAAGTTGAAGCTGCTGAGATCAATGTCAAGTTGAAGCGTCAAACTGATAAAAGACGGAGTTCAACCTACTGATAAAATACGGAGAAGTCTTGACTGATACGACCTGAAGTCAACATACTGAAAAGACACGAAGTTAACTCAACTGAAGAAACATGGAGTTATTTAAACCTTGAATGTTTGACTTGCCACATGTCGTAGTGAATCTGCAGAAGATCCTGACTTATCAGAATAACTTTTCAGAACTGCAGAGCTATAGTGTACGGTGTTGAAGATACTGAAAGCAATGTACGGGGATTGTAACGGGTAGATTTGAAATGATAAACGAAATAGATATGATTGGTGTTCCCTTTGATGGATCTCGTTGGGTACATACTGGTATATGGGGGGAGGTGAAAATACATCAGTTAGATAAATTTAAAAAAATCTTTACATGATCGACCGCTATTGATGCAAGAGCTTGTTAGTAATCACGACCAAGATTATTGGTAGTCTTGCTGATCGATTCGTATAAGAGAAGTCTGGTATAGAGTGAAATCAATTAGCAAACCTATTGATTGCTGAGGTAACTGGTATGTTGGATCGATAAGCGATGTGCGTATGAATATGGTGGTTACAAGATTTGGCTTAGAGAAAACTTGAAACTGATACAAAACACTTAGTCAAAATTGCTTAGCCAATTTTCAATTATATCTTTTCAATATCAAACTAATATTGATAGAGGGTTTCAAAATTGTGTTGTGCTGATGTGTGTTGATGATAGCAGTTTAATAAAATGAAATATAAATAATGATACTAAAAGTAAATAACATGATAAGTTTACGTGATTCGGAGAGATCAACTCCTACGTCCAAGGACTGATTGCTCCGTCAATCCACTAACTTTGAATTGGGTCTTGTTTACGGTGTAAAAGTAAACGTAGATATTGAGTTAACCCTACAGTATCCCGTCTCACTTGGCGTTCTTCCTACATTTTCGGGTGTTAGGAAAACTTTGACTGCTTACAGGTGCAATCGACCAAACCTCTAGCTTACAGGTGCTAGATAACCAAGCTTTCAGCAACTGACACTTCGTTGCTTACTTGCCCAAACTTCTACACAAACTTTTTGGGGGTTTTATAGAGGTGTTTTCCAACTGAGATTATGAGTTTACACAAGCGTCAAACTCAGTATGTCTAGGCTTAAGATAAACAGAATGGATATCGTAGACTTAAGGAAGTGTAAACAGAAACTATGAGCTGATAATTATATGTGAGCTTTGAGGTTTGCTCATAACATTGAAAACTTCCTTCTTCGAAATCGTTGTTTAATAGACTCGAGTATTGGGCTTTGAAATGCTATAATACTTTGAATTCACAACATTCTGGTAACATTCAAATGTTAGATTCTGCATGTATTTATAAAGAAGAATGGTGAATAGTGTCGTTGTAAGGAGCACCAATCACATCCTTCTATTTGACATTTGAATTCTTCACGTTGAGAATCCTCATACTTCACTGTCAAGGTCTGCATCATCGTGCACTATAGATCTGCAACTTTCTAAGGTCTTCTAGCATGTTATGATCTTCTGCAGATTCACTTCGATATGTGGCAAGTCAAACACTCAAGGCTTAAATGCTTCCGTGTTTCTTCAATTGAGTTGACTTTGTGTCTGATCAATGTGTTGACTTCAGGTTGGGCTAGTCGAGACTACAACGTCTTTCATTAGCATGCTGGACTTCCGTCTTTCATCAGTTTGGGAACCTAAGTCAGTTAGATGTTTTCAGCTTAACGTAGAAATAGTCAGCTTTAACTTTTCATCAGCCAGCTTTGACTAGTTGTCACCAACTTTTATTATTGATCAACTTTGACTTGACTTCCGACTTTGACTTCGATCGTCGACTTTGACCGGTAGTTAGCTCAATTACACCAAAGGCAGTCAACCGCTTGGTATGACACATAGTCATATCTAGATATCTTCATCTCTTCACTATTGAGTCTCAGTCTCCGATCTCCGTCTTCTGACGTCAGTCTTTAGTCTTTGACTTTACTACAATAGCTATGTTCATCAGCATCGCTATACTTTCGTCTTCAGACATCAGTTAGTCTCTCGTCTGTCTTCAGTCTTCAGTACATGATCTTTCAACTGAACTTTTATCACTATACTGCATCGATACTTATCGCATGACTAGCTTCAATACTGCTTGAACTCCTTCGTCTTACATCTGTCCAAGCTGGTAGTTCTAATGCTAAAACCTGCAACAAAAACACCTAACTCCAAAATAAGTAAGCAACATTAGTTATAACAACAGGACAATCATGAGAGGTTTGGGGATCTAATTAAAACACAGAGTTAAGTTAGACTTATTCCCAATAGTTAGGAATTTTCCCAACACCCTCCAATGGTATTATTCATCATACGGATGATAAATACTCACAGAATCTAACCTTTGAAGGTTACTGAAATGTTGTGCATTAAAATATTCTAAAAGCACCCAGATCTTATATCTCAAGAACGATTTTGAAGAATGGAGTTCCAAAGTGTTTTCAGAAAATCCTCAGAGTTGAAATATACTTATCATCTCAGGATTTCATTATATACTCCTTACATTCTAAGTCTCAACCTTGTTATATTCTAAGTATATAAATATTGAGTTGTCCCCTCTGATAGTTCAAACATAGTCGGAGAACCCTCTACTCAAAACCCCAAAAGTTTAAGTAGAAATTAAGTAAGTAAGCCACGAAGTGTGTTAGTTGCTGAAAGCTTGGTTATCTTTTACCTATAAGAAAGAAGTTAGGTCGATCGCACCAAGAATGTGAGGTTTCATATCACCAAAGAAGTAGGAAGGAATACGGTTAGACAGATACATAAAATGATAAAGCTCAGATTCAGTTTATTCTTGTACCATAAACAAGACCAAATCCCAAGTAGTGGATTGACTGTGTTATCAGTCTATGGATGTAGAAGCTAATCTCGTCGAACAATATAAAAACTAAGTGTTATTTACATTCAGTTCTTTACTTCCAATATCGTCTTTACTTTACATATTTTGAACATAACATCATCAGGACACACAACACTACATATTGTTTAGAAATACTTTATTAGTGTTAGTTTTATACTGACGAGAAAAACTTAAAACTGACTAATCAATAGTTGTCCAAGTATTTTCTATCTGCTTAAGTTTCAGTAAAGACAAAAGGTAACCAACACATTCTGCTAGCACATCAGTTATCAGTCCAACTAACCAGCTGTCTCAGTAGTCAGTAGGTTTGCTAACTAATATCACTCATTCAAGACTCTTCGTACTTGAACTGATCAGCAGTACTGAACTGATATCAGTTACACGACATCTACTCATAAGTAGAAGATCCGTTTTATTAATCGAAAAAGTTTTTAATTTATCTTTACTATTGTATTTTCCCTCCCTTTTCATACACCAGTACGAACCTCCAGGGACCATCAGGTGTCATTTCTTAGCTTGTTACTAAACACGAACATATTAATAACTTTTGTTGGGTCTATAAAGGTATCTCCAATGGTAGGTTATTTCATTTTTAAAAAGTTGAGAATAATTTTTTTAACAATGTAATGAAGATATGGAGCAAAAAGTTGAGAATTAACTCATCTAATGGTAGTTTTTTTCTTTTAAAAAGTTGGAGAAATCAACTTTTTTCATTGTAGATATATTTACTTGGTATTTTCTACATAGCCAATTTATGAAGATAAAAGTTGGCTTTTTGCATATCTGGGTCTCACAATAATCTTTCTTCTTTTTATCATTTTTCCTAGTTCTCACAACTATCTTATCGATATAATTATATGTATATAATAGTAGGATTTATGTAAAAGTTGGAGATATATGATTGAAAAAAATATGAAAAGAAATAGATAAATTTTAAAAGTTGATATGACAATAGAAAAAGTTGGAAACCAACTTTACCAAAGACAATCTAATCCCGCTAAATCGGGCCAAAAATCATGAGTTTTATGGATACCGGCATGATTGGCCTACAGTAATTAAATTAGGCCCATTTATTATGAACTGGTGGAATGATACGTAGTATGCATTTAAAAATATAAGGTTGAAATAATAAAGATACAACAAAGACTTGGGTCCAATGGTCATACGACTAAGGCAGAGTCCTTTGTTATTAATATTAATATTTATTATGATTAAAATAGATTAGTAGTTAATAACTCATAACTAGGGTAAATAATCCAGGGCATATAATTCATAATTACTGTTTATGATTATGATTTATAATTAGTTTAATTAAGTTTTATTACAAACAAACAAAAATGCCGCTTGGAGTGCGATTGCAGCCAATGCGATTAGGGTTCAGAATAGAGAAAAAGTACGTCGTATTTCATACCTGGTTGAAGACAATGATTGATAATATTGCAGATTGTGGTATGTCATGTGTGTGGATTAAAGATGAAGACTTTTCCACTGTTTTTATAAAATGTGTTGGAATTACATGTTAGCATCAATGAGATCAATTTTATGGCATCATAAGATATCATATAATATCATTTTTCTACCCATAAGGTAGATTTGATGATAAACTTCCATACATTGCATATTTTTATTATGATATTAATTTTGTAATAGTGTTTATATCTCTATCAATGTAAATTAAATTAAATTAAATTAGAATTTTATGGATGAAATTCTGATTAAATGTATACCTCAACTATTTAAAATATAATTAAACTTAGAGAGTGTTTGGTAAAATAAGCTCATAAATAATTTATAAGTTGTGAAAATAAGTTCTAACAGTTTATAAGTTCTTCAAAAAATAAGTTGTTCAACCCCAATTTATTCTTTCATAAGTTTATAAACAACAATGAATCCACCAAAATAACCGTACCATGGTTCGTTATTTCTTACATATATACTATTGACTTCATTTATTGTCAATTGTTTCTCCTTAACTATGATTTTCTCTCTAACTCGTAATTCATTCTCTGGTTTATAAGCTCAAAATCCAAGCTCTTTTGTAATTTATATACTCTTAAGATATTATATTTTATAAATTCTTAAAATATCTTATAAATTCTCTAAAATAAATTTAACCAAACACCCTCCTCTTAATCTCTATTGACAAGAATGTATATATGATGGAGGTATTTAATATATGAGAGTTTCATAGAACATGTAAATATATTATATTTTTCTCACATAATAAATTAATAAAATATTATCATTTAAGATATGATATAATACATTTGCATATTCTATATATTATATCTTAATACATTGAGTGTAGCATAAATCTATCCATAAACTAGGTCCAACTAGGGATGTCAACGCATGGAGCTTTCTTTGACTCGTAACCAATAAATTAGTATTGGTTCGGTTTCGAACCGCCCAAGAACATCGATTCGACCGATCCCACCATCGTTATGGTTCCGGATCGGATACCTATCGCTAACTCCATACGGTTCCGTTGGGCCAAATGTTGCCGCCAAATGACATTGATTTCGCATGCCATAAATCATCTAGACCTTCGCCTAAACTATTGGCTACCTTAATTAAATTTCTAGTCCATCGGATTAAGAATTAAATTTGTAATTGTTATACATTTATACAACAATTCTCTCTTTTATTTCATTTTATTTACAATTTCCATTTTACTTCATTTTATTTTCAATTCTCTCTAGTCCAAATGACTATTGTATTGCAAAAAAAAAACACAAAAGCGACAAATTTTAAGTTTTATTATGCATGCAACTTTTAAATTTTATAATCTCAATTATGAGTTAGTCGTATAATAATTATAATAAGATCAAGTAAACAATAAATCTGGCCTAATTCAAGCTAGTAAGGACTTTTAATATATAATCTATCAGTATCACAAAAAGGCTTTGGGAACTTCAATATAAAATCCGTAAACCTAAATATTGGACTTTTACGCATCTCAGTTCATTTTATTAAAATTATACATATATAAAATTAGTATTATATCAGTACAGTAAAGTACCAAACTCGTAACATTACTACAAAGTTGTGAAACCTAAATATAAAAAATATATTTACTTTTTTATCAACGTCTTTAAATTTTAATCGCTCAGTTTAAAATTTAAAGTACCAAACTCGTAACAACGTCTTAAAAAAAAAAGCACCCAAACTCACTAAAATACATTTATATACTTTAAATAGATATATGGTAGTAATCTTTTTAAAAAAAAATAAAAAAATAATGTTGTCATGTAAGTAAACATTTTTTGGTTAAATACCTTCATGATGTAATACGCAATCACAAGATGTGTTTGTATTAATTAATATTTCGTAATTACACTCAAACGTAAAATCTTCTTACAAAAAATGGATATGTAATGCTCAAATTAAAAAAAAACGACCGGCCGACCGTAACCTGACAAAATGGGCCTGGTCTCGAACTGGTCCGGTCCAAGCGGTTCTGTAACCGTAACCTAACCGAACTGCTTTAAAATTTAACGCTGAGCTGCCCGAACCTCGGCCCGAAGAAAGCACCACCCGCGTTGACATCCCTGGTCCAACAATATTCAGAAAAAGGAGTGGGGCTCATAAATGAAGGGTGTAGAATTCTGGGAAAAAGTGTAGACAGAGAGAGGGTAGGGAATTTAAAGCATAGCCCAAGTAACGGTCCCCTCTTCCACGTCACCGCCCTCTTACGCAAAGTTCAGAATCGATAGAAAGCTACGCCCGTTGACGGAGACCATCAGTCAGGGCCAAGTACATCCAAACAAAAATCACGGGGAGAGATAAAATTAGTTAATAAATTCTCTAGAATATATAAATGTATTATATCTTTTTTATATTATAATATTTTATTAATATAAATTAAATGTGAAAAGTGAGTATAATATATTTATATGTTTTATGAAATTTCTAGAATTAAAATTAGAATTAGAATTAGAATTGAGAGTGAATATCAGCGGGTACCATAAGTTTTTACTACTGATGTGAATGTAAGACAGCACCAAAATGTCAAAGTGAGAATTCATTGTACTTTCCGGTTTGTAATCATTCACCTAATTTATTTTAGCCTTTATAGCTAGCTACTTTTCCCCGTTGACCATCAAAACTTTCTTATTCTACTTTTATTTACAATTTTTTCCACCAGCCAACTCAAAATATCTGCAAACCTAATATAGATATTTATTTAATTAATTTTCCTTATACATATGTTGATTTCGTGTTATTTTTTGAGATACGGCAACAGTTAGAAATTAGTGTAGATTGTTTTTATCCAAATCGGCAAACTATTTTTCAGGGATGTTCGCACAGATATTCGCAATTTAATTAGGTACGATTTGGCACTAAAACCAAACCAAATTATAAAATACAATTTGTGTGAAACTAAATTAAATTGTATTAGGGTGTTTTTTTTTCTATATAAACAATATTTTTCATCAATATAAATGATGTTATGTAATTACAGAATAAAAAATAAATCATATTTATCATCAATATAAATAATATTTTTATTAAAAACAAACGATATTTTGTTCGCTCTCACCATACGCATTTAACGTATACGAGTTTTTATGATTGTATTAGTACCAAAATCAAGCCAAACAAAATTATATTAATTGATGCGGTTTATAAATATTTATCACTTTCATCCTTAATACTTAATATAATAAAAACCACATATCTAATGCCTCTAAAAAAATGGATGTTATTGACCACAATATGAGTTGCATGAGCGCACAATATTTTTTAGAAAACAACTTATTGTTTACTTCCATTAGTTGACCTAATTTTATGCATCAACACCATGATCATTTGTAAACATGGGAAATGTAGTTCGGTTCATTCAAAGTAATGCACCAACCATCCCATGAAATTGAGGTGTCCACAGTTTAACTCAATTGGTTAAGAGTTAGTAAATTTAGAATAATAAAATTGACAATCTAAAACAATAGTTACAAATTGACTACAAAAGTGGAAGAAAGCAAAAAATAGACAACATAAAATAAAATAAATTAAAACAAAAAATTGCAGCAATTCAACGGAGGCTGCAATCTGCAATCTCACCCCAAAACAACTTTGTGATCACCTTCTCTCTCTATGAGAATATCAACAATTGAAACCAACAGACATATTATGAACAATTAATGAACATTGAACTCAACTTCTCCAATAAGTCTTTAGCAATACTCGACATGACCATTAAACAAATTAACATCAAATAATCTCTAAAATAATCAGGCCCGCAAACAAAGATTTAGTGCTAATGGATGAATATAAGTAATAATTAAATTTTTATTTAAAAGTCCTCTAACAATAATAATAATTATAATAATAATTATTATTATAATAATAATAATTTCTCTATTATATTACAGTGTCGCTTGGTTTACTTTTAACAAATCAAACCTAAACCATAAATCATAGTTTACTAAAAATATAAACTAAATCGTATTTTTAACTGTAAACCAAACCAAACCATACAAATACGGTTTGGTCCGGTTTGATTCACGGTTTAAACCGAATTGTAAACACCCTTACTATTTCGTTTTCTATTGTTACTTTTAGTACTTTATTCTAATTTTTGTTATCTAAGCCACACAAGTTCTACATCAATCTTCCCATTAATAATAACTATTATTAATGAATATGGTCTTAGGTTAAACATATATACCTATAGATTGGGCTTTAATAATTTTGTATTTCTTTTAATTAAGTATATCCATTTTTCTTCATTCGTGAATATTGAATTATTGATGTTATTTACAATATTGGAATTTTTGGCTCAAGATCTCTTGTTGCCCAGCCACTCAGTTGGATTTTTATACTAAAAGTAGAATGATTGAGCTTGTATATAACATTTTTTGTTACCATTATTACAATCTACTCTCTGAATTATTTATTTGATTGCAATGTCCCATTATCTCATACAAAAGTTAGATCATACAGTGTATAGAAGATCACAGAAGTCTGTATGATTGGTTAAGCTAGTTGAGAAATAAAAAATATCACATATGAGATAACTTGAGGACGAGTCGTCGGTATAGGCTGCAGTATAGATAAGAAGTAACTTGACTTGATTGTTTGTCTATACTGGTATGTCTTGACGTATTGATGGATCACAGAGATATGAGTTCTTATATTTGATCGTCGTGAAGAACCTAGATCTTGGTGACTTTACGTTGATCTAAACATCGATAAGGTTTTAGGTGAGTATAAGTTACTTGACCATCACTTTGACTTATTATGAGTGAGGGTTACATGAGATAATCCAAAATTCTCCACATTAGATGGAGATAATACTTGTATGTCATGCTAGTTATCTGTATAGAGTCACCGTATCCGTCTAGGATGATGACATCCTCTTAAGGAGCTTAAAAAGTTTATTATACTAAATCCTGCAGGTTAAGTTAGCTCAAGTATAATAATAAGGTTGAGTGGTACTACTTAAGGAATTAAAGAGATTAATTATTTTAAGCAGTCAGAGTGCTATAAATAATTAATGGACGTGCGATATCTTAAATAGGGAGATTCGTAAGTCTAAGTGCAAGCCTGACTCAACATCGGTAATAAAGGGGTAAGTTAGCATTTATTCTGTAGTGGAATGAATGTTTATGAATTAATTTATGTTCTGGGCTGAACATAAGATAATTAATTCATTTTAGGTCCATCTTTATTCCATGTATTTGATCCCTAGGCTGACCCATCAAGGCATGGAACTGCAACAAATTTCGTCCCCCTATGTATCCCACTGAGATTCTATTTTGATTTATGTATTATTTAATACATCTCCTATATCTAGATAAATATTATATGATATTATTAGATATCAATAGATAATTATTCTACATATGATTATCTTTAGGAATTGAAGATAATTATTATATTTATTAGATATGCAAGGATCATATATAAATATGATTATAGGGAATGCATTATAAATACAAGGTGGAAGAAAATCAGATAATCCTATGCCACGAAGTGATTTTCAAAAATCACAAATCTTTTATAAGAGGTGAAATTTTACAGTATTCTCAATAGATTGCTCTCACTCAGTATTGGAGAATAGATATCCGGGATACAGTCCAGAAGATCAGAGCTAGAGTCCACAATAGATCTGATATCCCAGAAATTCGCAGGTAAACACGAGAAAATACATATGTGTTGCAATTAATTATATAGGTGCATGCTAGGAACATAATCAATGTATAGTGAACTAAACATCCAAGATAGATCCTCGGGAGCATGGGTAAAATAAGATTTTCCTACAATTGGTATCAGAGTTTGGGATCAGTATCTTGGTCCTGTGGATTAATTCACATTTGATTATTACATGCGCTATAATTAATCACGGATCCGTCATTTATCGTGGCTCAAGTATTTTATTTTTTCGTTGGAATCGTTTTTCACCATGAGAAAATTCATGGTTAGATTAGAATTTATTTTTTGTAAATTATGTCTGTAAAAGTGAAGAACGAAGACGAAGAACAAGACGAGACGACGGAGTCCCGTCGCACGGTGTGACGGTAGTGTAGAAAAATCTTATTTTACCTATGCTCCCGGGGATCTATCTTGGATTTTAATTCACCATGCATTGATTATATTCATATCATGTACCTATATAATTAATTGCAACACATAGGGGTTTATTCATGTTTACTTGTGAATTTCCGGGGATATCAGATCAATTGTAGACTCTAGCTTTGATCTTATGGACTGTATCTCGGATGCCTATTCTACAATACTGAGTGAGTATAATTTATGGAGAATACTGTAAAATTTCACCTCCTATGTGATACACTGTGATGTTTGAAAATTATCGATTGCTTAGAATAACTCGATTTTCTCACCCAGATGATAATTCGATAAACTCGCTTTTACTCGCTTATTAATGATATATTAGGATGATTTTAGATCGGTTTAAGTGCTTATATAGTTGATTTATGCTTTTAGCTATTTTGGAAGATACTTTCTTGGGGTTCGGTGTTTTGTAGGCTTTACAAGTAATAATCGATGCACAAGGCAAAGAACGAACCAAGATGAAAAGGAACAGGAGGCTAGCGGCCACCCTAGCGGCCGCTAGCCCGGCCGCGAGCTCGGGCGGAAAAGATTCTGATTCGTTAGCGAATAGGCTAGCGATCGCTAGCCCGGCCGCGAAGTTCATCGCGATGGTCGCTAGCCATGGCCGAGAAATCCCGAAAGCTTCAGATTAAAACTAGCGACCCACCGCTTAACGCTAGCACGCCACGGTCGCTAGCCATGGTCGCGAGTTCATCAAGAAAGCTTCGTCTCACACTAGCGATCGACCTAGCGACCGCTAGTCGGCCGCATCGCCGGCCGCTAACTGCATGACTGGCAAGAATTAGGCTTCAAACCATCAACTATAAATACCCCTCGTCCATTAGCGCCTCTATCTCAGTTTTTACCCTATTTTTCATAGTTTCATTCTAGCATTTGATTTTACGCTTCTAGACTTTAGATTAATGTAATTCTACTTTACATTAACGCTTTGTAATCGCTATTGGAGCAATTCATCCGAAGGATTTCAGATTTTCAGTTTTCTACTCGGATTTGGATTCAAACCCAACAATTGTTCTTCCGATACTCCATTACGGGTTTTATCAATTCAATTCATATTTCTATGTTAATTTCATATTTTATTTCGATTTATATGTCTAGCTAATTTCCTGTTCTAATCCTAGGGTTTGTATATTTTATCCTAAGTGTTGTGATTCCTGCTATTTGCTATTTACTTTCTAGTAATTGATTTGTGATTCTTGGTGCTAAATCTTATGTGTTAATTTCTGATCAATTTTGATGCATATCTAGTTGTCAGTTGAATACTTAACAGTTTTAATTGTCAATCGATCTTGAATGCACAATACGGGTAAGCTTTGAGTCGTAGCTGAGATAGAAACATCCGTAGGAAGCATATTCTTTGTGATTTTTTTGGAGTTACTAATTTTCACCTTGAGATATAACAGTAATAGGTATCCACAACCACAATTATCGTAACTGAAATTGTTGGTTACTTATGTGATCTTTCATCTTGACTGGATTAAAAATTGGTTAATAGGAAGCAGGATAAACACACGCTGTGGGTAGAATTATTACATCCCTAGGGTTAGTCTTTTTATCTATTTGATTTTTATCGTTATCTTTATTTGCTTTGATTCTCTTGACTTTGAATTCTATATTTGAAGTCCCAAAACCTTTAAAAACCAAATTGTTGCTTGGATAATGATAAAGAATTATTGAGTTAGCTTCTGTATTTTCACGATACAATCCTTGTAGATACGATACTCGACTTACCTATCTACTAGCATATTTTCATGTTAGAAAATAGGTTGATCAAATTTTGGCACCGTTGTCGGGGATTGTTAAGATTATATATGAATAACTTGTTGATTTAGAATTATTAATTCAAGTTGTATTTTTTTTTTACTTCCATGACTAATTTCTCCCTTTTTCTCCAGGTAGTTTATGATCACAAGGTCCCGGGGACAACCTGTACAACCTTTAGATCCCTAGATCGAAATCACCCAAAGGAGAAGGAAGCGAGAAAGGAGACGTCAAGATATGGCAGCAAATCCAAACAACGAGGGTGTCCCTCCCAAACATGCTGCTCGTCTTCTGGCAGAATTCAATGAGATTCAACACCATATGTGAAATATGGAATCCTTCCCGCCAAGAGACGCGACCGCTGAATTATATGTACCGACCTCCCCACCAAAGCAGCCATGAGGTGGATGGGCCCCCAAGTGAATGCTAACTACTTCAATTGAAGCCGACCCTAATCAAGATAGTACAATGAGAGCAATTTGGGGAAGGAGTGATGTAAGATCTCATCTGGAGACATTTTTGGACATATGTGACACCATCAAGCGAATGGGTGCCACAGATTGTTGGATTTGTATACCAAAGTCATATGGTTGAGCTTGTATACAATGTTTCCTCGTTACCACTATTACAATCTCCTATCTGAATTGAATACTTGATTGCATATATCAGTGTCCCTTATCTCATATATAAGTTAGATCATACAAGTGTGTAGAAGATCACGTAAGTCCGTATGATTGGTCAAACTTAATGAGATATAAAAGTTTCACACCGAGACAACTTAAGGACGAGTTGTCGGTTTAGTCGCAGATAGATAAGAAGTGACTTGACTTAGTTGCTTGTCTATGCCGGTACGCCTCGACGTATGAAGGATCACAGTGAGATGTGTTCTTCTATCTCGACCGTCGTGAAGAACCAAGATCTCGTGACTTACGGCGATCCGAACCTCGATAAGGTATTAGGTGAGTATGAGTTCGACCATCACTTTGACTTGTTATGGGTGAGGTTATATGTTCTAACCCAAGATTCTCCGCATCTTGGGTGGTGGCAAGGTTTGATGTCACGCTAGTTATCTCAGACGAGTCACCGTATCCGCTAGGATGATGACGCCCCTTAAGGAGCTCAAAGGTTTATTGTACTAAACCCCGCAGTCGAGTTAGCTCAAGTACAATAATAAGGTTGAGTGGTACTACTTAAGGAATGAAGTTATTAATTATTTTAAGCAATGTAATGCTATAAATAATTAATGGACGCTCGATATCTTAAATACGGGATTCGTAATGTCTAAGTGCAAGCCCGACTCAACTTGGTAATAAAGGGTAAGTCAACATTCTTTCTCTAGTGGCATGATCGAATGTTTATAAATTAATTTATGTTTCGGCCGAACATAAGATAATTAATTTATTTGAGGCCCATCTTTATTCCTTGCATTTGATCCTGGGCTGGCCCATCCAGGCCCGTAGCACTGAGGAAAATCGGCCCCTATGTAGCTCTCTATGGCAAGATTTTATTCTCTTTATCCCACAAGGATATTATTATATTTATGGTATATGCATAGATCCTTTCCATATAAGATTATGGTAATAATCCTGAGAGTATGGTAATAATCCTGAGAGTATGGTAATAATCATGTCTGGGAGTATGGTAATTTCCATAAAGAATTATGGTAATTTCCATATGGGATTATGGTAATTTCCATATAGGATTATGGTAATTTCCATATGGGATTAAGGTAGTGCATTATAAATATAAGGTACGAGATAAAGTCTGTGTTAATGCTCATTATTGAAGCAAGATTTTTCGTCCATGAGAGGCATTTTTCGAGAATCACTATAGTGTTTAGTGAGGAATTTTCAAAAATTAATTGAGAGAAAGGGTGATTTTTCCAAGCATTCTCCATTGATCGCCCTCACCGACGCTGGAGATTGGGCAACCGGATACGCCCGGAAGGTCAGCACGAGTCGATCGTTCCGCTCCGACCGATCCGCTCATCCCGCTCGATTCACCTCGACGCATCCAAAGGTAAACACGAAAAAACCCCAACGTGTTGCAATTTATTATATAGACGCATGCTAGGATTATAATCAATGTATGGTGAATTAAATATCCAAGATAGATCCTCGGGCGGTGGCTAAACCTAGTTTTCCCTACAATTGGTATCGAGCCCGGATCGTAATCTTCGCTCGCTGGATTAATTCACGCTTGATTATTACGCGGCGCTTAATTAATTGTGGATCCGCCGCTCATCGTGGCTCGCTTATTATTTTGTCGGATTTTGTTTTACATCACGAGAAAATCCGTGGTTAGATTAGATTTATTATTCGTAAATCTTTTCGTAAAAGAAGAACGAAGACGAAAGCACGAAAGACGCACACGACGGGAAAACAGACGCGGTGTCCATCGGGCAAGATTTCGCGATCGAGCCTCGCGATCGCGAGGGCGATCACGGGGCGCGGGCGACGGGCGACGTCACAAGACGAGATCCTCGGCGCCACGCGAGCGAGCGAAGCGGTCGCGAGATTCGCCACGTGGCAACGCGGGCGCCAGACATCGGCGCAAGCCAAGACGCTGCGCGCGCGCAGCGCCGGGTGATCTAGGCACATCGTGGCGCCAACCGCCGCGAGCGCCAAGCGAGCCCGAGGAAGGGGCGACGCGGGCGGCACGGCTCGGCGGTGAGGTGCGGGCGCGCGGCTTGCGCGGATGCCTCGGCACCACCTGGCGCTGGCGCGCACGCTTCGGCGGTGCTCGGCGGCGACCGCGGTGGCACGCGAAAGCAAGCGGGAACCTCAAAGCACGTGGGGTTGGCCGATAGCGGGCGACGCGGTCTCGGCGCACGCAAGACGCAAGCTCGACGGGTCGCGGTCGCGCCGCGATCGCGGCGAAGCCCGCGAGGCATGCGCGGCGGCGGCAAGAAGTCCGGGCGCGATCGGCTTTTGCCCAGCGCGCCCAACACGATTGGGCCGACCCGCCCGCACCGTTTTCCAACCCAACCCAGATTTTCGGTCCGCGCCCATGCACGCGAGGCCCGCTTGATGAATCCGTCCGCGCCTCGCACGCGAGGCCTGTTTCAATTTTAATTTGTACTTTGCTATTCTATGTAATAGATTAGGCAAGAAAGTGCGTGTTTCACGAATGGGCGCGATGAACGCTTTTATTTTATTTTTATCGCTCATATGCATGTCGTGAATGTTTAATTTATGCAAGAGTACGTTATGTATGTTTAAATTACGCTGACAAACCTTTAAGTGTTTTACGAATTGAGTGCGCATAGTAAGCATGCTAGGTTTATCGCGCTTATCAAGCATATTTTAGAATTCTGCGAGCATGTTTTACATGTTGAGTTCTATAGAAAAGCATGCTAGATTACGTGATCTCGCATGGACAAACCTTTCGAATAAAAAGACTAAGCAAGTAACCCGACATATTAATTTTAATTAAATGTCAAGACCTCCACCTTTGATCTCTAAACAAAGTGGGACGATCGCGAGTAAACGCCCACCCGCGGCTTGCTTGCACTGCTTATCATAAGTTTGTTAGACGAGATTTCTAAATAAAATATTTTAAATCTATCGAGAAGTGGGAGTTTATGTGTAAACGCCCACACGCGTGGCTTGCATGTACGATTTTCATAAGTTCTCTAGAGATAGATATAAAATAAGATAACAAAAGAATTTGAATTGAAGCGGTATGGTCTAGTGAGTATGCCAATTCTAAGAATTCATTTTCACGTTAAAAATGTGGTCATTGCTAGACATCACCTCAAGTACAACTTCCGCCAAGTCCCTTCTGCGATAGTGATGTGGTCTAGTAAGGTCCAATCGTTAATTTCATTTGTCATAAGGATAAGTTGACATGGATTGAAATTAAACGACTAAAAGGTATATTTTAGTGCGGGTCGGGGGTTCATGTGTAAACGCCCACACGCGTGGCTTGCATGTGGATTCCTTGGGCGATTGGAGGTTTCAATTAATATTGTTTTATCAAAAGGTTACAATATTATTATTATTGAATTATGTGCGATCGTATGCTTATGTGTTTATCTTATCGCTTTAGATATGTCTCTTACACCGATTATCAATATGCTCGCACAAAATCCTTTATCCGGTCCGAATTTTATCGGGTGGAAACGAAACATTGAGAATGTCCTTCATCGTCAAGATAATTTATTTGTACTCACTACACCCCGCCCCAAGCCTCTAGACGATTTATCATCGATGAGGAGCGCAGGAGCACGAGAAATGGGACAAATCAAGCAGAATGGCAAAGTGCCTTCTTTTGGTCACCATGTGCGAGTCCTGCAGCCCAAAGATCAAGAGATGGAAGATGCAATTTATATGGCTAAATCTTATGAAATCGTATGAGAGTCGGAGAGAATCGCTCATCATAATTTGACAAAATCCATAATGTCAAGTTCAATGAAGGAAAGTGATTCGGTGCATGACCATGTAGAGCAAATGATCAATCTCTTCGGAGAGCTCGAGTTGGTTGGAGGATATATTGATGACGTAGTCAGAATCGATATGATCCTCAACACTTTGCCCAAGTCTTTTGATGACTTCCGTTATAGAACAGTCCTTTATGATAAGAGTTATACTCTAGATTCATTGCAAGAGGATCTAGTAACGGAAGAACGTAAAATGGGTAAAGGTGCACAGTCTTTAGCACGCACCTCAAAGAAAACCACTGTTTTATCGAAAGATGAAAAGGGAAAGTGGAATTCTAGAGATGCTAAGGCTAAAGAAAAGAGTGGGAGTAATATAAAGGGCTCTACCAGCGGTTTGAAAAAGCCAAAGGAGAAGGGCAAGTGCTTCAAATGCGGTGAGACTGGGCATTGGAAGGCTAAGTGCCCCAAGCTCAAGGCTCAAGGTACGTCATTTGCTTTAGTGTGAAACATGTTTAGCGACTTGTTCTACCCATTCTTGGGTAGTAGACACGGGTGCGACTGATCATGTTTGTTACACCTTGCAGGGGTTCCTGCGGACAAGGGAGCTGAGTAATGTCGAGATAACGATCTCCATGGGCAATGCGGCGAAAGTCGAGGCCGTTGCAGTCGGAGATGTTTCTTTATGTTTTGATAAGACAGTTTTAGTTTTGAAAGACGTTTTGTATGTGCCGGAGTTTCGGCGGAATCTTATTTCTATTTCGAAACTATTTATTCATGGATATTCTGTTATTTTTGATAGTGGTGTTTCTATCATAAGAAATGACGAAGTTATCTGTGGGGGCACTTTATACAACTCGCTTTATACTATCTCTGCTAAACATAATACCTATAACTATGTTGCATCTTCATCAAACCCTAAAAAGAGAAAGTTTTCTTCGCAAGATGACACTAGTTTTCTCTGGCATCTTAGATTAGGTCACATCAATCTAAATAGGATCCAAAGACTGGCTAAGAATGGAGCGTTGGGTAATCTCACGGTTACTCCGCTCGATCTGCGAATCTCGTATAGAAGGTAAGATGTCGAATGCACCCTTCAAAGCGAAGGGTTATAGAGCCAAAGAAATGTTAGAGCTAGTCCATTTCGACTGTGTGGACCAATGTCACACAAGCTCGTGGAGGTGCAGTATTTTGTCACTTTCATTGACGATTACTCAAGGTACGGATACATATACCGCTTCACCGCAAGTCTCGAATGTTTTGAGAAATTCAAAGAGTTCAAGGCGAAGTGGAGACGAAGCTTGGTAAGAGTATCAAGTCATCAAGGCTCGATCGCGGTGGCGAATACCTCAAAGAACGAGTTTATGGACTATCTAGTGAAGTGTGGGATTACCTCCCAACGCACTTCACCGGGCACACCACGGCAAAATGGTGTGTCAGAGCGAAGAAATATGACTCTTTTGGAAATAGTTAGATCGATGATGAGTTATGCAACATTGCCTATTTCGTTCTGGGGGTATGCCTTAGAAACGGCGGCATACTTGCTAAATCTAGCACCATCCAAGTCAGTCAAAAAGACCCCTTTCGAGTTGTGGTTTGGGCGCAAGCCCAATTTAAGCCACATAAGGATATGGGGCCAAAGACACTTGCCTTTGAACAAGAAGGCGACATGTTGGAGGCTAGATCCGATGCAAGGTCGTTTATCGCTATCCTAGAGGAACGAAGGTGGTTTATTCTATAGTCCTAAGGATCGGAAGGTCATTATTAGCTCTAATGCCCGATTCTTAGAAGAGGACTATATGAAAAATCATAAATCCAAAGTTGAAATCATTCTTCAAGAAATAGAAGATGATTGTATTCCACCACCGATTAGACCAAAGGTGCGAGATGTCGAGTCTAGTGGAGGGATCGACATCGATACTTCAAGAAATTGAAGTGGGTCGAGTTCCACTAGAGATACCGACCGCACAAGTGGTACCTACCCAAAGAAGTTGTGCAAGATAGAGAACCACAAGTTAATGCACCCACCGTTGTCATTATGTCATAGCACTCGTCAGAGTGGGAGGGTTGTTCGTCAACCCGAGCGATTTATGTTCGTGGGAGAATCTTCTGATTTAGTCCCGCAGCGTTAACAGCAATAATTGACCCATGGACGACAGAGAGGCGTTATAAGACAATGATGCAAGATCATGGAACTTACGTTTGACGAGGTGGTAAAGTCCCATGGATTTACCCGATTACTCAGCGAAAGTTGTGTGTATCATTTAGATGTCAACGGTGATGTGGTATTTCTTGCACTTTACGTAGATGACATTCTTCTATTCGCAACAATGTGAAGTTGTTATCGACGTAAAGAGTTGGTTATCCGATCGTTTCAAATGAAAGACTAAGGAGATACGGTACATTCTTGGGATCAAGGTTTACCGAGATCGCAAGAGGAAAATGTCGAGCTTATCTCGGGCATCTCGCATTGATCTCGTGATTACTCGCTTTAGTATGCGAGACCGCCTAGAAAGGATTGCTACCTTTCGCACATGGCGTTCCTTTATCTAAGGAGCGATCACTTTTGACCGCAAGGAGATAGAGAAATGAGACAAGTTCCCTAAAGTTTCGCCTTAGGAAGTCTCATGTATGCAATGCTATGCACGAGGCTCGATATCTGTTGCAGAGACATAGTAGCGATATCGCCTAACCTCGGACAAGCACATTGATCGCAAGAAAGCATATACTCAAGTACCGAAAGGACTCGAGATTATAGGCTAGTTTACCATGCAAGATAGTCTAATGCCTTTGGGTTATCAGAACTGGATTTCCAAGCTGACCGTGATGAGAAAAAGTCTACCTCAGACTATGTGTTTACCTTGGGAGGTGGAACCGTATCCTGGCGGAGTGCAAAGCAGCGATGCATTGCAGACTCTACCATGGAAGCCGAACATGTAGCCGCCGGAGGTCGCTAAAGAGGTCAGATGGTTCAAGAACTACCTCATGGATCTAGATGTGGTACCTGGTTTGCCCAAGAGTATCATGGTTTACTGTGATAACTCAGGTGCAATGGCAAACTCGAAGGAACCACGGATCCACAAGGAAATTAAACACATAGAGAAAATGTACCATGTCATACGAGAAATCGTTAGACGAGGGGACGTGCTGATTGCAAAGATTGATACGACGGATAACCTAGCGGATCCATTCACTAATGCCTGTCGCAATAAGTCTACGTCAGGGACGTTAGAGGACTTGAATTGCGCTAGAAGGCACCCACTTAGAAAGGAAACTTTTGTATAAGTGGAAGAAGCAAAGTGATGGTTTTGTTTGTAATAGCTAGTAGAGAGACACATTGTATACTAAAAGTTTGCTTTAGTATAAGTGGGAGATTGTTGGATTTGTATCGAAAGTGTTATGGTTGAGCTTCAGATACAATGTTTCGTTACCACTATTACAATCTCCTATCTGAATTGAATACTTGATTGCATATATTTGTGTCCCTTATCTCATATATAAGTTAGATCATACGGTGTGTAGAAGATCACGTAAGTCCGTATGATTGGTCAAACTTAATGAGATATAAAAGTTTCACACCGAGACAACTTAAGGACGAGTTGTCGTTTAGGCCGCAGATAGATAAGAAGTGATTTGACTTAGTTGTTTGTCTATGCTCGGCACGCGTCTCGACGTATTGAAGGATCACAGTGAGATGTGTTCTTCTATCCGACCGTCGTGAAGAACCAAGATCTCGGTGACTTACGATGATCCGAACCTCGATAAGGTATTAGGTGAGTATGAGTTCTTGACCATCACTTTGACTTGTTATGGGTGAGGTTATATGTTCTAACCCAAGATTCTCCGCATCTTGGGTGGTGGCAAAGGTTGTATGTCACGCTAGTTATCTCAGACGAGTCACCGTATCCGTTTAGGATGATGACGCCCTTAAGGAGCTCAAAAGGTTTATTGTACTAAACCCGCAGTTGAGTTAGCTCAAGTACAATAATAAGGTCGAGTGGTACTACTTAAGAAATGAAGTTATTAATTATTTTAAGCGAATGAATGCTATAAATAATTAATGGACGCTCGATATCTTAAATACGGGATTCAGAATGTCTAAGTGCAAGCCCGACTCAACTTTCGGTAATAAAGGGTAAGTCAACATTTTTCTCTAGTGGCATGATCGAATGTTTATAAATTAATTTATGTTCGGGTGAACATAAGATAATTAATTTATTTGAGGCCCATCTTTATTCCTTGCATTTGATCCCTGGGCTGGCCCATCCAGGCCCGTAGCACTGAGGAAAATCGGCGCCCCCTATGTAGCTCTCTATGGCAAGATTTTATTCTCTTTATCCCACAAGGATATTATTATATTTATAGTATATGCATAGATCCTTTCCATATAAGATTATGGTAATAATCCTGAGAGTATGGTAATAATCCTGAGAGTATGGTAATAATCCTGGGAGTATGGTAATTTCCATAAAGAATTATGGTAATTTCCATATGGGATTATGATAATTTCCATATAGGATTATGGTAATTTCCATATGGGATTAAGGTAGTGCATTATAAATATAAGGTATGAGATAAAGTCTAGGTTAATGCTCATTATTGGAAGCAAGATTTTTCGTCCATAGAGAGGCATTTTTCGAGAATCACTATAGTGTTTAGTGAGGAATTTTCGAAAAATTAATTGAGAGAAAAGGGTGATTTTTCCGAAGCATTCTCCATAGATCGTCCTCACTCGACGTTGGAGATTGGGCAACCGGGATACAGTCCAGAAGGTCAAAGCACGAGTCGATCGTTCGCTCCGACCGATCCGCTCATCTCGCTCGATTCACCTCGGATGGATCCAAAGGTAAACACGAAAAACCCCAACGTGTTGCAATTTATTATATAGACGCATGCTAGGATTATAATCAATGTATGGTGAATTAAATATCCAAGATAGATCCTCGGGGCGAGGGCTAAACCTAGTTTTCCCTACAAGGATACTATCCGAATGCTAATGTTTGGATTCTCTCTGTGCAACCAGGCGAAGGATTGGTTCAAGATCCTGGACCATACTGGGATTAACAGTTGGGGAAAATTTTGCAAAATATCTCTTTCAAAATATTTTTCGCCAGCTAAAGCGCAGAAGATCATAGCAGAGATCTCCCACTTCTCCAAACTAGGAGATGAGTAATTGTTCGAGGCATGGGAGAGATTTAGTGGCTTATTGATAAAATGCCCTAGCGGCAGATCACCGTTCTACGAAGGACCCACACCTCACACTAGAAGCACAGAGGACGCGTCGGCAGGAGGATGTCCGCTGAACCGGCGAGTGGAGGATGCCAGCAGAATTCTAGAACAGATGGCTGCCAATAGCTATCAATGGCCTATGGAGAGAACAACAGTGATCAAGGCAACCGTTTTAGAGGTCGACTCCAAATATGACGATCTCTTGGAGAAATTCACTCTTCTGAAGAGCCAATTTGAAAAGGAGAGGAAAGCCGCTGTAGACCCGGACTTGATAGAGATGGAAGACATTAATTATATAAATCAGAGAAACCGTCAAGGGAGAAACCCGACATACCATCCTAACAATAGGAACCATCCCAACTTCTCATATGTCAACCCCAATAACTTCCAGCAACCTCCACCAGGCTTCACAGTGCAGAATGGAATGATTCAGGAGGCGAAGAAGCAGAGTCTGGAGGATATGATGCAACAGTTGGTTGTGAGCAACCAACAATTAGCGACTCAACAAAACTCCTTCATAAGTAACACTGATCAGAAGATGACACATTTGGAGTCCACTGTAACGGTTATGGAAAAACACATGAAGATGATGGAGAACCAAATCAGTCAAATAGCTGCGCAGAAGAATGGGCAACACAAGTCGGGCCAATTTCCTAGAAATACGAAGGTGAACCCGAAAAATCATTGCAATGCCATCCAGTTGAGGAGTGGAACAACTTATCAGAACCACCCAGAACGAGAAAATGAGGATATGGAAGAAATATCGGGGTAGAAGAGCCGAGAAGAAGATTGTAAACTGAAGAGAGATGAGCTAGCGACCGCTAGCCCGGCTGCTAGGAAAAGTACAGAAGGTTTTTCGTAAGAGCTAGCGATTGACCTAGCGATCGCTTGGCCGACCGTGAGAACGAGTACAGAACGTTCAGCTCGATCAAGTAAACAATTCAGATATGAGATTATAATAGTGGTAACATGAAACATTGTATACAAGCTCGATCATTCTGTTTTCAGTATACAAATACTACAATCTCCCACTTATACTTAAGTAAACTTTTTAGAATACAATGTGTATCCTACTAGCCCTTACAAACAACACCATCACTTTGCTTCTCCCCTTTATACAAAAGTTTCATTTCTAAGTGGGAGTCATCTTACGCAATCCAAGTCCTCGAACATGCTCGTCGTAGACTATATACGGCAAGCTTTTCATGAATGGGTCAGTTAGGTTATTTGCAGTAACAATCTTCTCTATAAGCAGGTCTCATCGTCAGTACGATTCCTTGTATGATATGGTACTTTCTCTCTATGTATTTCGTCGCTTTATGGGTCCATGGTTTTTTCGAGTTTGCTACTGCACCAGAGTTATAACAGAACACTGTGATACTCTTGGGCAAATGAGGTACCATATCTAGATCCAAGAGATAGTTCTTAAACCATACCGCCTCATGCGGCTACATATTTGGATTCCATGGTGGAGTCTGCAGCACCGCTACTTTGCACTCTACCAAGATACGGCTCTACCTCCCAAGGTGAACACATAGCCTGCGGTAGACTTCTTCTCATCATGGTCAGCTTGGAAATCCAAGTCTGAATAACCCAAAGGCATTAGACTAACTGTCTGGCAAACTAGCCTATAATCATTAAGCCTTTTCAGGTACTTGAGTATATGCTTTACCGCAGTCCAATGAGCTTATCTAGGGTTAGACTGATATCTTGCTATTATGCATACCACATAACAAATATCGGGCCTCGTGCACAACATTGCATACATGAGACTACATACGGCGGAAGCGTGGCGAACGTATCTCATTTTCTCTATCTCATTTGCAGTCTTCCGCGACTGCTCCTTAGATAAAGGAACGCCATGTCTGAAGTGTAGCAATCCCTTCTTAACAGTTTGCATGCTAAAACGGGTAATCACAGTATCAATGTAAGATGCTTGAGATAAGCTCAATATTTTTCTCTTGCGATCTCGGTAAACCTTGATCCCAAGAATGTACGCATCTCCTAAGTCTTTTATCTGAATCTCATCAGATAACCAACTCTTTACGTCTGATAACAGCTTAACAATGTTGCCAAGTTGAAGGATGTCATCTACATAAAGTGCAAGAAATACCACGTCACTGTTAATATCTAAACGATACACGCCACTCTCGCTAGGCAACTGGGTAAAATCATAGGTTTTTACCACCTCGTCAAACCGTAAGTTCCATGATAGAGAAGATTGCTTGAGTCCATAAATGGACTACTTAAGCTTCCACACTAGATGTTCCTCACCTTTTTCACATAACCTTCGGGTTGCTGCATATAGATGTCTCGACCTTCCTCAAGGTAACCGTTTTAGAAAGCAGTTTTTACATCCTTTTACCAAACCTCTAGGTTTAAGTGAGTTGCTATGGCCAGAAGAATTCTAATGGACTTGAGCATTGCTACAGGTGAAAATGTATCATCGTAATCGATCCCCTCAATCTGAGTGTACCCTTTCGCCACAAGCCTGGCTTTAAAAGCCGAAATCTCTCAATTAGAATCTATTTTCCTCCTGTATACCCACTTACTACCTATGGCTTCCTTGTCATCTGGTAGAGGTGTTTTCTCGTATACATCCATAGCGATTATGGACTCAATCTCTAAGTCCATAGCGGCGTACTATGCTCTCGCATCTATTTCTTGCATCGCTTCATTATATGTCCATGGGTCGATTATAGCTTGTTCGCCTACTAGACTAAATCCAAAAATTCACCCACGAATATAAATCGACTGGGTTATCGCACAACCCTCCCACTACGACGAGACGCTATTGGCACAATGGCAATAGTGGATGCAATAACTTTTGGTGCCCTTTCTTGCACAGCTTGCTAGGTAGGCGCCACTTGCACAACCAGTCTCCCTAGTGAAACTCAACCCACTTCATTCTCTTCAAGTATCTGGTATCGATCCCTCTCACTAGACTCGACATCTTATACCTTTAGCAGAGTCAGTGGTGGAATATGATCATCTTCCATTTCTTGAAGAATGATTTTAACTTTGGATTTGTGGTTTTTCATGTAGTCCCCCTGCAAGAATCGGGCGTTGGTTTTTCATGTGGTTTTTCATTTTGAAATTGTGTATTTACTTCGTAGAGAAGTGCTAAATAGTAATGTTAGTATTGGCTTGATACACTGATTGATTTAGGTTTCATTGTGTTTAGTTTCATTTTGTTGCTTCTCTGTCACTTTGTGTGACTTTCTTCTCTGTGTGCATTTTCTTATGTGCTCTGGCTTTGAATCTTTTGTTATCCATCTTTGGTGTCTTTTGAGCATGCTTATATGGTTACTATGAAGAAACCACATTTGATTTTTTTTTCTGAGATGAAGTTTGTGGTTGAGCTTTAATGTTTAGGGTGTATGAGTTTACAATTTTGTTTTCTTGTGCGTCTTTGATGTTGCTTACTTTGAAGTGAAGTTTCTTCCCTTACTTGATGCTCTTGGAGTTAGTTCTTTGTGAATCTTTTGTCTCTGTGGCACTTTTTGCGGCTTTGTGACTTTTGTTCCTTTGCTTAGTGGTTTAATGGCTTTGTGTCTACGCGCTCTTTGTGATTTACTATCTGTATGGTGATTCTCTTATTTGTGACGAACTTTTTGATATGTGCCGTCTTTGTGTTAGCTCTCTTTATGGTGATACTTTGTGGTCAACTAAATTTTAGCTAGTTAGCTTTGGGTTGTTGCTTTGTGGTAACTTTGTAAGCTTATAACTTTGTGTTATTCGCCTTCGTGCTTTGTGGGTATTTCTCTTGTGTAACTCTTTCAGGTTCGTGACACGATTAGTTCACCCTGGTTGATTTTTATGATTAAGTATAGACTATGTGTCTTTACACCTTATTCCTTGCTTTGTCTGTGTGACTTTGAAAGGACATTCAACAATGATGATTCCTCTCTTTGACATTGACAATACTCCACTTCGGTCAAATGTTGAGATTGTTGGAATTTTTTTGGCCCAAGAACCGTTGTTGCTTAACCCACTCCTTGGTGACCAATTTTCCTTGTTTGAACCTTTGTGATTAGGTCTTTACGGCTACTTTGTATGTGAGTGAAAAGAAATAGAGACGTGATCCATGTGAGAGGGTAGAGCGTTGCCAGAGATAGAAGCTTTGTGATAGGGAATAAATACAACATATACTAACTCACTATAAATAATACAAGTGGACTAATTATGTGTACCACACTTGGCGTGAGAATGCCAGATCGATAAGATAATCGTAGGTAATAGACCCATGAAACTAGGACACAAAACCTATATCTATAAGCCTAAGACCGCAGTCCCTAGCAACGAAACGACATCGCATGTAACAACCAAGATTACTTCTATCCCGGATAGGAGCTGGCTCTTATCGATAAAGACCTAGCGCGAAAAAACCGCCCAAGTCTGAGAGGATCTGCACATGTCCTATTCCTAAAAGGATTCGGATTACCCCGTCCGATACAATCCCCACACCTATAAATACCCTCATTATGAAAGGATCATGTATGCAATCTTAAGCAATCAATAAGCCTTAAGGACAATAATTACTGACTTAAGCATTAAAGTGTCTACCCAGAGGCCTTACTGCGGTTCTATTTTTGCGTTAGCTTGATCTGTATGCCGTCTGACTACCCAATACGGCATTTCAGTCTCTCGTTCACAATAATCATTCCACTTTTATCACGAGGTCCGCCTATTTCTATAATTATTTATTAGATTTATAAGTTGAATCTATCAACTGGCGTCGTATGTGGGAAATAATTTCAAGCTGAGGCGTTGAGGTTTCTTAATAACGTGAGAAATTCATATGTGCAAACATATGAAAAACTCTTTTTTACAACAATCGATTGTCGATCTTAAATATGGTGCATGAAAGATCCTCATGCTTAAATACATTTTGTAAGATCTAACGAGACCTGTCATCGCAAGCACATGTACCCGTATTGTCAAAATAAGAACCTTGAACCTAAAAATGGCTGAAGAGCATTCCAGAAACTCAAAGGAAGCGAATCTCACCCCATATGGGGGTGCATAATCTTATACCCAACCAGGATCTACCCCTATAACATTTGAAAGCTTGGTAGCCGCTGTAAAGATGTTCCTAGAGGAAGCCCTGAACGCCAGAGGGTTTCCTCCAACCAATACAACCTCACATCATGTCAATAGGAACGTGCAAGAAAAACCAAACAAAGAAGGAACGCACGACCTGAATCCTATTAATCTGGACAAGAGACGTAACCCGAATAGAGAAGCCAAAGTAGATACTCGCCAGTTGTCTTTCATAGAAGCAAACGAGGACAATTGTGATGAGGAGTATGAAGTTGAAGATAGCCCACATGAATAGCAAGGATCGCAAACTAAATCCATCGCACCCAGTGTATGGAAACAACAACACTACATTGGCAACAACAAGAGATGAAGGAGATGAAAGAAGAGTTAGCCCGCCTGAGAAAGCAACGAGAAAAGTGTTCGTCCCAAAAAACATCAAAAGGAACAAGATGAAAAGGATTACAGATCAAAGAGAGAGTTATCCCACAAAGAAGAGAACTTTGGGCATGACATAAAGATAGTAGCCGACTACCCTTTCTCGACAGCTGTGCAGGCATATTCTCTGTCCAAAAATTTCAGGCACATCAGTCATGAATATCACGGGGTCACAGACCTTAAGAACACTTGATGAGATTCGAAAATATAGCTCATATACATCAATACACTGATTGAGTAAAATGCTACTTTTATAAATCTTTGTGGCTATTTTGTTCATTTTTACAATATTAAATTGACTACTTTAATACATTAAGTCCTATTTTATGTTTCGACTTGTGTAATATCAGTAAATTGATAATTGTCATAGTAGCTATCATAAAAAAAGACAATAAAAACAAAATAATTTAAATTTAATAGGAAATTTTGCAACTGAATAAATAATCCTATATAATTATAACTATAATAATCAATTATTAGCTCAAAATTGAAAATAGAAACTGAAATATAACTAAGAAGAACAACCATAAAACCAAAATAGAACACGAGAAATTAAAATAAAAAATAAAAAACTTAGAAGTATACTAAGATATAACGGGGGTATGATAAAATATGATATAAGGATCTTATATGATTTTAATCACATATGGTACGTGTCCATATAAGTGGGGCCGGCGCATTATGGGGGGAGCGTGGAACGTAACGGGGGCGGATGTTGGAAGCACAGGATGCAAAACACCAAAACCACATAATGCCAAATTCCCAAACGGCAGCACCCTAATCCTCCTTCCACGGCCCCACCCCACCCCCACCCCCACTACATATGTCATATCAAAGCAAGCTGCAGCCTTTTTCGCATAAAATTCTTGGCTTCGGTGGGTTTAATTTTGTCATATAAATAAGACAGTATTAATGAGGAATGGGAATGACAACGAAACAAAATCATTCTCATCTTCTTCGGCGTTAGATTGTGAGGTTGGCTTGGGTTTGAAGATGCAGCTGCCGCCATATTCCTGTAAGATTCTTCACCATTAACCCCTCAGAGATCTATCCAGGTGCTAACGTTACCGGCTGTGATGCAGGTGACGGAGGTGTTGGGCAGTTTTTCAACCAGCCCTATGACCTTGCTAATGGTGAGCTTTGGCAAAGGATTCTTGAAAACTCTGCTGCTTCCAGAGCTTATGGTCTCTCTCTCTCTCTCTCCCAATGGATTTATTTGTTCTTTTCTGTAACTTTGAACCTAAAATGAGTCTTGATTTGTGGCTGCAGGAGGCATGATGCCAGCGTGTTTCACGAGCTCACAGCTGCAAGAATTGGAGAGGCAGAAAATGATACACAAGTACATAATGGCTTCCATCCCTGTTCCCCCTCAACTCCTCACATCCCCACCTCCCTCTTCTCTCTCCCAATGCAACAGTATGTAATCTCTCTATCTCTGCATATTGTCCATTATTGTATGTAGTTTTGCTAAGTAGTGTTGAGTGTAGCAAAAAACGGGACGGATCCTGAGCCTTGAGGTGCAAGAGAACAGATGGGAAGAAATGGAGGTGTTCAAGAGATGTGGCGCCGGATCAAAAATACTGCGAGCGCCACTCCCACAAAAACCGCCCCCGTTCAAGAAAGCATGTGGAAATCTCTTCTCAATTCCCATATGACCAATCCAGGTTCTCTTGCTAATTCAAAATCCATATTTTTCTTCTCCAAATGGACATTAATTTTGAGATGTCGTGCAGATGCGTTGAGTGGATTAAGCCGAAGCAACAATGGGAGCAACTGATGTATAAGAATGATTATCACCCGCATTTTGCCGATGGCTGCAAAGTCAGCACAGCTGATCAGACGACGAGGCTTTTCATCGACGCAATCAGCAAGAAAGGCGAGGAGAAGCCGTCGTCGGCGCTGAGTCTGTCGATGTGTGAAGGTGGTGATGAAAGGGGGTATCAGTGGATGAATTCCGGTGGCCCGTTGGGTGAGGCGTTGTGCCTTGGAAATGCAAGTACGGTTAGGGGTGGAGGTGGTTCCAATTTGGCATCTCCTCCTAGTTATGGCTATGGAAACTAACAGCGACAGCGAAGATGGCAGCCATGCACTCAATTTCACTGGGTGACAGTGACACCTCTTTCTCTCTCTCTTGATGGCCTCTGATGTTCATTTTCACTTGTGTCTTTATTAAGCCTCATTTACTTCTCATAACTGCTTTCTTTGCTGGCATTAATTAAGTCTTCTTTTTGCTACTTTTTCTAAATCTTATATTTCAAATCTATTATCTCTTAACCAATTAAGCTAAATCCATAACATATTTTTACTATAACCTAAAACAATAGCTAAATCCATGTAACATATTTTTACTATAACCTAAAACAATATTTGTAATGCACGTTCAAAAAGTCTTTATGAACTATTTTTATTCTAATAAGGATGGGACAAAGTTGTAACTTGTAAGGTTAGTTTCAGATTCAATTGCAACATGTTGTTTTTCATTTTAATACTCGCTCCATCAACAAAAAGTATGACACATTTACTTTATTCGACGTCCACGAAAAGTGTAATATTTTTTTCTGATACAATCCTTATAATTCAACCCCACAACTATTTATTATTTACAAAAAATCATCCCACGGCTCATACTTAATTCTTATAATTTAACATCAATAATCACTCATTATCTTAGAGAGTGGGACAATTTCTCCACTCAAATAATACTCACAAACATTTTATTAAAACTCGTACATCCACCAAATACCATACCTTTGATGGACGAAGGAAATACTAGTTTTGTTGATTCAGAATTTTAAGAGTTTTCATATTCTTCATAGTAATTAGGGCCATTGGGAGTGTAAATTTCCACACTTGTTAGGCCTGCGGTTTTAACATTAGGAGTGTAAATTTGCACACTTATTTGGGGATTGAAGGAGTATTCGTTACATATACCACCTTAACGCGTGAGGGTTTTAGATGTAATTCCATTTTATTTTGATTGATTATGCATTGATTTGCTTGTTACTTTGTTAGTTATCAATCTTAATGATAGTAACGTGTGCGTGTGTTGGCCTAGTGGTAGAGTGGTTAATGCCTGAGGCCAAAGGTCTCGGGTTCGAGTCCACCGTGACGCGGTTTTTAAATTAAAAAAATTAATCTTAATGATAGTAGCTTTGATTGTGTAAAATAGTTCAATTTAAGCAACCAGTAGTTATTTCCAACAAATTCCTCATTATATTATCGACGATGTATTTTAGAAGTTTCCAAAATACTTTTTAATTAGAAATAAGTTAATTTTGTATAAGAACTCACATTATTAATGGAATTACAACGCATAGGAGAAAAAATGATTTAATATTATCGAAACTGATCAAGATACAGTCTCTTTTTCTTTCCATTACTACTTGTATAATCCATTTAAGGTTGGAATAATATGTTTATTTGAATTTTAAAGAAGTAACAGTCACATTTCAATAAAAAGTAGGAGATCGAAATCTTAATTCCTCTAATTTTTTTTTTAACACGTCACAATCTTAAGAGTGGGAAAAGATAGATAATCGAGATTTTCTTCGACAAATGATTGCACATGAGCTGTAAAGGCTTCATACAAAGATCTCAGCGTGGAAAATTTTCCAACCGCACTATAGTAAAATAAAGTTTATTTTTTATTTATTATATTTTTAGGATTTTTTTCCAATTTTAAAAAAGAAAAAGAAAAAACAGCACATATGCGATATGCGTTTGTATGAATTATCCTACGCCATCTTTGATTTGTTATAAAACACAATTTTGTTGGAAATAATAATAATAATAATAATAATAATAATAATAATAATAATAATAATAATAATAATAATAATAATAATAATAATAATAATAATAATAATAATAATAATAATAATAATAGCATAGGTATGTTTCTCTTTTTCTTTATTTATTTCTTCTTTTTGGTAGTAATACACAACAAATAATATGTTTATCCCCCTCCAGTTATGGAAGAATTTCTAGAAGAAGAATCTTTGGAGCAAACAATAACTCCACAACACAGCATCGATGGTTTTATTAAGTTTAATTTTGATAGAATTTATTTTCCTTATATGATTGTGTCTTTGATTAATGGTTGTATTTGGTATAGGACCGTTCAAACAAAATGTGCGAGGAGTCAAAAGAGGTCTTTCAATTCAAAAATGAAAGTGTTCTACTTAAAATTTAGAGGGTGTTTGGCTAAGCTTATATACTCCTCAAAATAGTTAGAAGCTATTTATGAGCTTACAAATTCTTGAGAAATGTTTAGTAACATAAGTTCATAAACAACTTATAAGCTGTGAAAGTCTTCCAGTTTATAAGTTACTCAAAAATAAGTTCATCAACTTTGACTTATTTTGTCATAAGCTTATAAATAAATGTGAGTTTACAAAAATCACCTTACAATATTTTTTTATTTCTAACATATAAGCTATTAATTAATTTCATAGTTTCTTCAATTTCCTATCTCTAACTATGATTTCTCTATCTAATTAACGATTCTTTCTCTAGTTTATAAGCTAATTTATCCAAATCATTTGACAAATTATAAGCTCTTGAAACATTATATTTTATAAACTCTTGAAATATCTTATAAATTGTTGAAGTTTATAAGCTCTCTAAAATAAGTTTAGCCAACACCCTCTTAGACATCGTACATTGTTATTCATCCAAAAAGGAACCGCATTATTAGTGAAAATGATAGGTATATCGGAACAGAAGCATGTGTGATAGTAAAACAACATACACTTGTTTAACATGCTCGTTGGATGGACATTTCAATAGATATCAAGAGGAAGATGTTGATGGAAATGAAGGTATACACAACATTTATGAAAATTAATTATGTAATATAATTTGATTTATTAACTTAGAGTTTATTGTTAACAAGATACCTATCGTCGTTCTTCGCCTTGGTCTTATGATCGTGCTTAGAATTCATAAGCAATTTTGTCGCAACAAAATATGAATTCGTTAGTCTTATAGCCGCAGGAGTCCGAGCATCTGATCGTTGACAAATACATATTTTTTCTTTTTTTCTAAGGTTAATTTTATGTTAGTTAGGAATTATGGGTTTGTTAATTAATTTGAGTCTGATTTGTTTCAACTACGAGAATTTGTTAATCGTTATTTTTTTTAAAGAAAATGCATGAAATTGGCCTATTTTGGTAAATTGAGCTTAAAATAATTGTAGTCCATCTTGATACAAGCCCGTAGAGGAGACGATTCGAGAATAAAATCACAAACAAAAAAGAACGGGCCTGAACAAGTCGAATATGTCACGAAGCACGCGATCACCCACAGCTTTCGCTGAAGCAAAGAGCTCCCACAGTCATAGATAGTGGTTGTTATCCATGACTGTGGGAGACGTCGAATTGCACGCGATGGGTGGTAGTGGCCGTGGACTTGAGCTGCAATGGTCGCTTGAAAAAGGCAGAGATTGTGGATTTGAAGCCTATTTCGTGGCCAACTATTGGAATTTCAATATTTACCAAATTGGGACACCTAGACCGCAATCCTTACCTATAAATACCTCTTGAAAGCTTATTAGAGGAGATTGTCTCTAGGGGTACGTACTGGTGTATGGTGGGATACACCAGCTAGGTAAATTTAATACTTTTTCATTTTACAAGACTGACTGACTACTATGACAAGATTCATCGCTTAATCGATGGTAGTTCAAGATCGATGTTAGTACTCATGGTCGGCCTGCATAAAGGAAGTCTTGTTCGAGGATATTAGTTAGCAAACCCATCGATCACCGAGACAAATTGGTCGGTTGGATCGTTAATCGATGTGCTTATGGAATGTGGTGGTTACTAGTTCGCTTTTCATCGAAACTTAAAAAGATATAAAACACTTAGTCGAATATGAGATTAGTCAATTTTTAGTTTATCTCTTCAGTATCAAATTGATACTTCTAAAGTGTTTCAAAACGATGTTGTGCTGCTGTGTGCTGGTGATGTCAATTCAATAATATGCAATCTAAATACGTTACTGAATGTGAAGAACTGAAAGTAAACAATACTTGATTTTTACGTGGTTCGGAGAGATCAGCTCCTACATCCACGGACTGATTTCTCAATCAATCCACTAACTGGGACTTGGTATTGTTTATGGATATAAAATATAAACTTAGATACAGAGTTAACCTTATTGTATCCCCCCCAACTTGGTGTTCCTCCAACGCTTGCGGGTGTTAGAAAATCTCTGACTGCTTATGGGTGTAGTCGGGCCTAATCCTCTTACTTACAGGTGCAAGATAACCAAACTTTTAGTAGCTAATACTTGTTGCCTACTTGCCCAAACTTCTGTTATAAACCGGGGGGATTTTTAGTAGAGGGGTTTCCAACTAAAATATGAGTTGTCAAAGATGATAAACTCTGGAATTCTAAGCTTTAGATATACAAATTAGTATCCTAGAACGTAAAGGAGTGTATATTGAAACCTTTAGCTGATAAATATATTCGAGCTCTTAAGGTTTACTGATAACACTGTAAACTCATTTCTTCGAAATTGCTGGATATAAGTTCTTGAGATTTGAGCTTTAAATGCTTTAGATAATTCGAATGCGCAACGTTTCGGTAACCTTCAAAGGGTTGGATCCTGCGTGTATTTACAGAGAGGACGATGAATAGTATCATTGAAAGGAGCACTGTTTCAACTAAAAGTACTCTCTTAATTAATTGACTCATAATCGAATGAGGTAATTGTAGAGGGATAGTTAACCCAAGTCGTCTCTCAAGGAAAACTTAACAGGGCTTATTGTTCATGTCGCACATAAAACGGTAAATTCTAAACACGGGTTTTGAAACAAACGAAAATTGAATAGCTGAAAGGAAATATAAATTAAAGCAATCTAACTAGGAATTGTCAATCCCTAGTCGAGAACATACGAAAACACGAATGCAAGAAGCTAAGCGTAGAACAAACTAAACTAGATCATCAAACATGAAATAATAAAATTCAACGGAAAGAGATTCAGCATAATATTAATTTTCAATATCAATTGCATAGAACGTTTTTATCGAATGCCGAAAGAAGTAGAATCAATCAAGTAATCAATAATCCAATGTCTACTATTAAATTGAATCCAACAACAATCTCAAAGCAAAACACTAAATCGATCGAATGAAATTCAACAGGAATAATAAAACAAAATGCATAAATTGAAAGGATGAAAAACAGGAATTAATACTCTTAAAATGATGTTTCTATCTCTCTTGTCATCGAAAACTCCCGGAAGATGCAATCAAGAACAATGTCACACGAAACTAAACCGAATAATGAATTGGTGACCTAACTTCCTTTATGCAGTATATATATATATATATATATATATATATATATATATATATATATATATATATATATATTAATGAGTGTACCGTTGTGTATGAGCGAAATGAGCGGAGGTTTCTGTTCCCAGTGAGTCGGCCGGGCACGAGCCGTTAGTGGAGGTATTCAGATTGGGCATGAGCGACGGTTCGAGGTGAGCGAGCATGTGTGGTTGAGCGCGCGAGGGATGGACGAACGAGGTGTGGATGGGAGCGGGCGCTAGGCGTGCGACGCGCGCGCTGGAGAAGCTGAACGCGCGCGTAGGTGCAAAGGAATGAGATGAGAGGGCGCTCAAGAGGAGAGGGCGCTCAAGAGTGAGATGGCGCTCAAGAGTGAGATGGCGCTCAAGAGTGAGATGGCGTTGTGGTACGCTGATGAACCGGTGTTCACCCATGAGCTGGCGTTCGGCATGCTGAACGCACGCGAAGGCGCCAGCGCTGGCGCGCGAGCGGGCGCGCGGAGCACACGTGCGCGACTTTGAAGAAATGATCCGTTCTCCCTCGTTCGAACTCCGAATTGTGATCTGTTTGTGCCTATGGACTCCTATCAAGATCTTATTCAATACAATTCTGCTCTTGGAAGATCCATTTTATCCTATTTAATACCGTTTTCCAAGAATAAGCACGCGCAGAGCGCACGTGCGCGACTTTGAAGAAATGATCCGTTCTCCCTCGTCCGAACTACGAATTGCGATCCGTTTGTGCCTACAGAATCCTAGTGAGATGCTCTTCAATATAATTCAGCTCTTGGCAAATCCATTTCATTGTATTTAATACCGTTTTCCTAAAAAATATTGAAACAAACCAAATAAGTCTGAATCGATAAATACTAATCAAAACGATGGCATAAATAGAACAAATCATGGGAAACAACATGCATAAGAATACCAATAAAAAGCACAAAACAAAACTAAACAACTCTCCCACACTTATCCATTTGCTTGTCCTCAAGCAAAATCTATACTAATAAGAATATAAAAATAACCCATGCAACTTCACTCTTAATCCAATCAATCAAACCCCTTTTTGTTTTCCCCGAAACTTGGTGAATACATATTCAAAGCTAACGTAAAACAAATATAAGATTGTGAGGGATGTCAAACAAAACAAGAGGTGATTTTTGCTCAGACCCAACTCTCCGCTAGGGGTGAATTACTAAAGTTGTCACCTTTAGCAACAAGTTTCTTTTGAGAACACAAAGAAAGTATTAACAGATTTTGGAACAATGTTCAAAAGGTGAACTTTCGATAAACTCGAGTCTCCTATCATGGTTTCCCATGCCCATTTCTCAATTAACGAGAAAGAGGGGCAGAATCACATCCTTCATTTCAACAATCTCAACAATTTGTTGGAGTTTTCATTCCCCTTCTTCTTTATTATTATTATTTTATATATTTAATGAAACAAGTATATAGATAACCACAATGTTAATACTACCCCTAGCATTAGTCGGACAAATCACGTCAATAACCATCGATTTAAGATCAATCCACACAATCTCGTCAATTCACATTGCACCTCAATCACACATCAACAAGAGAAACGGAATTAAATCAAGGTTTGACCAATACCACAGAGTTCAGTTGCACAAGTCAAAATCCTGACTTATTCGCATAGACAAAAATAAATAAGATACGCACACAAAACCAAATAATCTTCCCCTCCCACACTAAATTCGAGAACTGTCCCGAGTGCTCAAAACATTAATAACACAAAATGGCCAATAGATGAGGAGATTTTCCTGATAATAGATGACCGATACAGGGTTGGAATGTGAGCGTGCGCTGCAGAGCCGGAGTATCACGATTTCATCTCATTGCTGATGAAAATACGCACAACTTTTCTTCCCACATCTGAACGAAAAAAAACAAAGACAAACAGAAAAACCAAAAAGATCAAAGAACCAAGCCAGAACAAAAAGAAAAGAACAGAAATAAATCCGTGGGTAAACTCTCACGTAGCACTCGTTTCTATGGCACGAGCTCCACCAGAGAACAACGGACTATTCATAGTCCTTTACCTGCAGGAATACCATCTCAACCAGAGCATTAGTAGTAACCATATAAGCACAAAGGACAGTCAAGGAAACAAATAATAAATCATTTAAGCTCAAATCGAACATCCTATTCTCCAAAGAAAAATAGATAACTTCAACTTCTATAGCATAATACTTTGGTGAATTGGATGTTGACATATTATAGATGCTGCCTCAACTTTTGTCCTCTCTTCATCCTCCAACTGGTTCAGGAAGATATCAGGTTGTCCAAACTTAGTCTCGGTTTGATGAAACTTTGAATCTTTAATTAACTTCATCATCTTCCCTGATTCTTCCCTCAACTTCATCCTCCTCCAAGAACACGTACTTCAAGTATTGTGGCAGTTCCTTCATTTCCAGAGTGGGCTTGCGCATGCTAGCAACTTCTCGTGCCCACTCTTCCTCGTCAGCCGACCCTGCAAAAAATTCCTCGAGGCTGTGCTCCTGCTTCTCATTCTTCAGTTGGTGTGGGAAAGGTATTGGTGGAGTGTAAGGCTTCGCTGCCTTATGCAGTTTGACCTCGGTCTCTTTCTTATTTTCCACCTCATGTGATTGCAGTTGCTCGTCTGATGTCTCTCCTACCTTATTCTCAACAGCCCGGCCACTCCTTAGAATAGTGACCGCCTGAGCCTGATAGGGTTGGTTTGGAAGTTTCCTCACTGCACTTTGCTGCAACAACTCATCAAGCATGCTATCAATCTATCTCATTTGCGTCTCTAAACGCTGAATTGTGGAGTCTTGAGCCTCCATTCTTTGAGTGAACAAATCCTCCAAGGATGACCTCTGAGGTGGTGATGGAGGTGCTTGTTGATACTGCTGTTGTTGGGGGAACGACTGCTGAATAGGATGTTGTTGGAAAAGGAGGTCCTCGCTACATGAAGAACTTGGAAGATGCTCCCAGTAGGGGTCATAGGCTTGATGCTCATAGCCTGACGGATATTCCTCAAAATAGTCGAACTGGGCTCCTTCTTCGTAAGAAGAATTTGCCCAATACGACGAGCTTTCCACCCCCCAGCCTGTTTGACCATATTCGTATTGCTGGTAACCCTGCATTAACAAACACCAACTACAAAAACAGGATCACACGCACTGGAGGGAAGAAAATAACAAAAAGAACGAAAAGAAATACAGAAAAGAAACAACACAAACAATACGCCTAAAGTTTTCCCGTCAACGATGCCAAAATTTGTTTCAACTAAAAGTACTCTCTTAATTGACTCATAATCGAATGAGGTAATTGTAGAGGGATAGTTAACCCAAGTCGTCTTTTAAGGAAAACTTAATAGGGCTTATTGTTCATGTCGCACATAAAACGGTAAATTCTAAACAGTCTAATACCAACGAAGGTTTAGAAACAAGCGGAAATTGAATAGCTGAAAGGAAATATAAATTAAAGCAATCTAACTAGGAATTGTCAATCCTTAGTCGAGAACATACGAAAACACGAATGCAAGAAGCTAAGCGTAGAACAAACTAAACTAGATCATCAAACATAAAACAATAAAATTCAACGGAAAGAGATTCAATATAATATTAATTTCCAATATCAATTGTATAGAACGTAATTTATCGAATGCCGAAAGAAGTAGAATCAATCAAGTAACCAATAATCCAATGTCTACTATTAAATTGAATCCAACAACAATCTCAAAGCAAAACACTAAATCGATCGAATGAAATTCAACAGGAATAATAAAACAAAGTGCATAAATTGAAAGGATGAAAAACAAGAATTAATACTCTTAAAATGATGTTTCTATCTCTCTTGTCGCCTGAAAACTCCCGGAAGATGCAATTGAAGAACAACGGCTGCGCAAAACGGAAACTAAATAATGAATTGGTGACCTAACTTGCGTTGCGTATATATATTTCAAGTGAGTGAGCGCCGGTTGGGGATGAGCGAGCATGGAGCGGAGGTTTCTATTCCCAAAGTGAGCGCTCGCTGGGCACGAGCGCTCGTTGGTGAAGGTATTCTGTATTGGGCATGAGCGCCGGTTCGAGGTGAGCGAGCACGGCGGGCAGAGAGCGAGCGTGTGTGGTTGAGCACGCGAAGGATGGGCGAACGAGGTGCGGATGGGAGCGGACGCTGGGCGTGCGACGCGCGCACTGGAGAAGCTGAACGCGCGCGAAGGTACAAAGGAATGAGATGAGAGGGCGCTCAAGAGGAGAGGGCACTCAAGAGGAGAGGGCGCTCAAGAGTGAGATGGCGCTGTGGCACGCTGCTGAACCGGCGTTCGCCCATGAGCCGGCGTTCGGCATGCTGAACGCGCGCGAAGGCGCCAGCGACGGCTCGCGAGCGGGCGCGCGGAGAGCACGTGCGCGACTTTTAAGAAATGATCCGTTCTCCCTCGTTCGAACTCCGAATTGCGATCCGTTTGCGCCTACGGACTCCTATCAAGATGATATTCAATATATTTCAGCTCTTGGAAGATCTATTTCATCGTATTTAATACTGTTTTCCAAGAATAAGCACGCGCAGAGCGCACGTGCCCGACTTTGAAGAAATGATCCGTTCTCCCTCGTCCGAACTCCGAATTGCGATCCGTTTGCGCCTACGGACTCCTATCGAGATGATCTTCAATATAATTTAGCTCTTAGAAGATCCATTTCATCCTATTTAATACCGTTTTCCTACAAAATATTGAAACAAACCAAATAAGTTCGAATCGATAAATACTAATCAAAATGACGGCATAAATAGAACAAATCATGGGAAACAACATGCATATGAATACCAATAAAAAGTACAAACAAAACTTAACAAGCACTAATCACATTGATGGGTCCATCGTGGTACATAATGGTGTGTGTGGGAGGATACCTCAATTAGATAAATTTTAAACTTTTGGATTCACAAGACATGACTGACTACTGGCTGTAGCTGGTCGGGTAACTAGTAGTTCAATACTGGTGTCAGTATTATTGGTTGTTCAAGTAAATGGAGTCTTATACTGAGTGATATCAGTAACCAAACCCACTGAATACTGAAATAGATGGTCAGTTGAACTGATAACTCATGTGTTTGAGGAATGTGATGGTTACTGTATTTGCCTTACTGAAAACATAAACTGGCTTAAAACACTTAGTCGAATATTTACTAATTCAGTTTTCAATTTATCTCTCCAATATCAAACTGATACCGGTAGAGTGTTTTAAATCAATGTTGTGCTGTTGCGTGCTGATCATGACAGTTCAATAATATGAAATTGAAAATATAGTACAGAATGTAAAGAACTATAAGTAAAGAACACTTTGAGTTTACGTGGTTCGGTGTGACGACTCGACTTCCCAAGGAAGTATGGATCATATGGATCGTCACCGGTATGATAAAGCAGCGGATATAAATATAACTAATCAAAGAAATTAACCATTTAACTACTCAATAACGCATAGACTAAAAAGGGATAAGCTATTCAATACCAACTCAAGTCACAGAAGGACTTGTCAAAAAGGTTCAAGGTTCAAAATAACCCAATCGGGGCATAATTCGAGGAATGAGGTACGACCTCAAGTTCAACACGGATGAAAGCGCTTATAATCAAACGTCAAAATAATATCAGAGTTAGGCAAAGAATAAACGTGTGGACATGCATATGACGATGCATGCCCAAGGTTTTAGAAATCTTTTCTAATAAGCAACAAAATAATTGCTACTCTGCACCACCTCGCACCCATCATCGATCCTTTCTCAACCTGCACATAAAAAACGAGATGCAGGCTAAGTACAAAAGTACTCAGTGGACTCATTGCCGAAAATATTTTCTTTATCAAAAGTTATTGAACTGCCCACAATAGCACATGAGGATTTTAGTTAAAAGACTCATGCCTATCAAACATTTTATCATTTTCCAAAAGCGTTCGGCCGAACTATTTTATCCATGTTGTTCCATATCATTCATTCATTCATTCGCGCACTATGGAGGTGGCCACCTATACATAGTCGCCGTGACCGATCGAGGTAGCTAACCTTAACACATAGTCACACGTGTACACAATCCGAGTTAGTCCTTAACTAAGTCGGATCCGATCGTTACCCTTTTTTAACGTTGATGGACCAACTCATTCACATACCACATTGGATATACCAATCTTAGATAGGATCACAACAAAACATAAACATTTGGCAGTCAATAACAGTTCATGTGATAATATTTCATAAGCTTTTGTAAATCATGCTTTGAGTTATGCATAACATTTTTGTTTCAAGAAAGCCCACCTGCTAATCCAAAGCTAGTACGTCTAAATGAGCAGGGTGTGGTTGTTCTTCCTCGCCGACTACGTACGATCAAACCCTTCATAAGAAAATAGCGTTTCTTAGATTCTTTCTATCGATCGAAGGTCGTTTATAAATTACGACTTAAAGTTCCCAATTAGGGTTTCTTTATGATTTCATGTGATTGTTTTAAGATAATTTCTATTATCTTACATTCCCAATTCCCAAACTATATTACTTCATCGTTCATAGGTGAACTTCAACTTATGAATCACATACTCCGAGTCTATCCTCAACTCTTAACCTTAGTGTTCTTCTAAACATTATTACGTTATAGATTCAAGTTGTGATTGGTATATTAGGATATTCTCAAGCCACTATCTAGACTTAACAATTATAGTTACGCCCTAGTAGGTTATGTTGACGACTGTCAGATTAACACGACGAATAAAGAGTGAGTCTCGACTTATGACTCAAGTGATCACATGCTATCATGTAAGTAACTACTTTAGGAATAGATGAATTCCTTAGGGAATATTAACTCGACTTTTGAGACATAAGGATCGACATTTTATGTTCGAATCTTTGTTTACACTTTACGACATTGTTTGTTTCAACTCGTCAGAGATTTTATAAGTTGTATAATCGCTCAATCTAACGTCGTATTGGGTTGTCGTTATTGAGTATCAACGTTGTAGCTCGGCTTTTGGTTTTTTTCTAACTTATGAACTTATGTTTGAGTATCCTTTTATTAATAGAAAACCATAATTTGTGTCAAACTTTAATTTGCATTAATTCCTTCTTAAGTTATCGAAATTGGTCGATTTCTTTTCGATTCTCGTACATAAAGTATTATGTTTTTACGCTGGGGTTTTGTTTGTCAACATAAACATAAACCATTCAACATTACAACACCATACACAACATAAACTATACTAAAGCATTAGAAAACCCTAATTTCTAACATAATGCAAAACTATTGTGTTTATGTGTATAAGTGTTCCATTCATTCATCACAATCACAACCATTCATTCCAAGGTTATAGTTTAACTATCATAGTACCATTTAACATAGAATTAAACTCATACTTAGCCATTTTGTTACGTTTTCGATAATTAGCAACAATTAGCATATGTATCCAATAAATTCCAATAAAATCATGTTATATTCCTACCATACTATAGAGTTTAATTTCCAACTCAATACCATCAAATAAAATTTTAAATCATGGGCAAACAAGCATTTTATTTTGGTATTTATAATTTATTGAACATTGGTGTTCAATAATTTCCACAAAATCATATCATGCTTATATCATATACTAAACATGAAATATCATCTCATATCATACATTAAAATTTAAACCCATGCTTTTCACCATATAATGATTTTCGTAATCATATATATATATATATATATATATATATATATATATATATATATATATATATATATATATATATACACACATATTCAATAAATTTCATTCACTTCACCATATTTTTATAATATGCAATAAACATGTAATATTAACATTAAACATCAACCAATATTTATAATATCACATATCATATTATTCTCAACAACTAAAAATAAAAAAAAATCCTAAAATATATATATAAAGTTTTGGCCTTTTCATAAAAATAGGAGTAGTGTCCCAAAAATTTCAAGATTAATATATGACGTTCATATCATATATTAAACACTATATCTCAACTATTTTTCAACAAATAAAATCAAACAATGGCTTAAAAATACTTAAATAAATTCGCCCATTTTGAAAAATTGGAGTAGTGTTTCAAAATTTCAAGATCAATATATGATGTTCATATCATATATTAAACACTATATCTCAACTATTTCTCAACAAATAAAATCAAACAAAATACAAGAAAATTCCAAAATATTCTAAAATTACTATATTTATTATACATGCTCCTAATACATCAACAATCAATAATATCAAATAATATTCACAAAAGCATGCTTTATCACATATAAAAGAAATAAAGCATAAATCGAAAAATATCAAACATGCTCCAAAAATTCTCAAATTTTAACTAAAGCCTTACATCATTATAATCATTTTCATTCATAGCTTGAGAGCATTTGATGGTTCAAAAGTCACGAAAAAATGAGGAGCAAAACTAGGTTTTTCGTGAAATAATTCAAGAAAATCTAAAAAATCTACTCCATTACAAATGGAAGAATCGAGCTTTTTTTTTTTTTCATTTTTCGACTATGAACCGACTTGATATTGAGTATTTACTTAGACTTACAATTCTTTGCAATGGATGGTAAAAGAGTCCAAACGCATTTCAAGTAATTGTAGTAAAACTCGATTTGAGGGATATGAACGTATTTAAGTAATTGTCGGAATTTCCATTCTCGATGGACAAATATTTTATCTCCGATTTATTCAATTGGAATGAATGCATAAGCGGTAAAGAGTACATGTGTGCGCTACCAAGGAGGATTAAAGACTAAAAAGTGTGAAGAACAAGAGAGAATTTTTGAAAAAGAGAGAGAAATTTGGTTCCAAGAATGAGAGGCTGTAATGGACGACTTTGCTACTGTATTGGCAATATGAAGGGCTGTCATTACCCATTTGGGGTGGTCTTGGTGGTAGTTGGGAGAAGGATTGGTCAAATTACCCGTTTTGGCATGTTAATACCGACTCTTTTAAGTTTTAACGCGCTTTCGATTGATTTATCGGAAAATTAAGGTTTTATTTTCTTAAATAGACTTTAAAAGACTTATTTCAATTTTTATAAAAATTTCATGCAGTTCGGATGGCATCTGATAAGTCAATTCCGAGTTATCGCGAAAAATAACGTCCGACGATTAAATTATGCTCATTCGAAATTCTATTGAATTCTTGATATTTCACAATTAATTTGAGTCATATAAATCATATTTTATTGATTTAAACCCTTGGTTCGAGTTTCGGGTCATTCGGACAAATTTAGGGTTTTTCCGGTATATTTTCCTAGCGTTTGGTTAAGTTCTTCAGGAATTTATTTAAGAAATTGATTCTTATAATTTCTAAATTCATAATAATATATTCCTTCATGATTTTGAGTGTTATCAATAATTCTCATGATTAGCAAGAATTGAAAATTGTTCCGGCTCGTGAATAGTACTTTTAAGACTATCGGGCAAGCATGCTCGAAAATTCTCATTCTTTAGCTTCTCACATGTTTTCGTGAGATGATTCTAGAAAGTAAATCATTTTGTTAAGATTCATTCTCGATCTTTCATTCTATGTTCAGGCTATTCAAAAAACCCTAATCCGGTAGGACTAGTCACTAGTTTTTGATTTCTTTAGTTTTCGATCTCCGAATCGATTCTAATTCGTTTCGTTGGTTACCTTAAACATAATTAAGGTCTAAGCACCACAAATAATGGATTTAAACATCCCTAATAAAAGTTTTAAATTTTTGGGTTATTACATACCATCCCCCTTAAAATAAATTTGATCCCGAAATTTGCTAACCTTGGAAAAGATCCGGTATTTTCTTTCATAGTCGATTCCGGTTCACGGTTGCTTCTTCTTGTCCATGGTGTCGCCATTGAACTTTCACTAACGGTATCTCTTTGTTCCTTAGCTTTTGGATACGTCGGTCTAAGATTTCCGTAAGCAGTTCTACGTAACTCATATTGTCATCGAGGACAATATCCATCGGTAGTATCACATGACTGGAGTCATGTATGTACTTCTTTAGTTTTGAAACGTGGAACACATTGTGCATGTTTCCAAAACTTGGCGGCAATGCAAGTCTGTAAGCCGCTGTCATTTCCAAAATTTTATAGGGTCCTATGAAACGTGGTCGTAGCTTCTATTTTATTCCAAATCTCACGATTCCTTTTGATGGAGAAATCTTCAAGAAGACTTTGTCTCCCACTTCAAAATGTAGCTCTGTGCGACGTTTGTCGGCGTACGACTTCTATCGGTCTTGGGCCTCCTTGATCCGTTGGCGGATCTGTCTCACAATCTCGATCATTTCACCCACAGAGTCAGGTCCTAATAATCTCATTTCTCCCACTTTATCCCAGTAGAGTGGTGATCAACATTTCTTTCCATAAAGAGCTTCGTACGGGGCCATTCCAATAGTCGCTTGGTAGCTGTTATTGTAGGCGAATTCTACAAGTGGTAACACTTGTTCCCAACTTTATCCTCTATCGAGGACAACAATCCTCAATATGTCTTCAAGCGTTTGAATGGTCCTCTCGGATTGTCCGTCCGTCTGTGGGTGGAACACGGTACTGAAATGTAGTCGAGTCCCCAATTCTTTTTGTAAACTCATCCAGAATCTGGATGTAAATTTTGAATCTCTATCAGACGTGATAGTCTTCGAAACTCCATGTAGACGTATGACTTCTCGAACATACAACTGTGCTAGTCTGTCTGATCCATGTGTTATCGGAATTGGTAGAAAATGTGCGCTCTTGGTTAAACGATCAATGATGACCCAAATAGCGGTATTTCCTCTTTGTGATTTGGGTAGCCCGGTAATGAAATCCATGGCTATATCATCCCATTTCCATTTCGGTATGTCTAGCGGTTGTATGGTTCCATACGGTCGTTGGTGGAGTGCTTTCACTTGTTGGCACGTCAAACAACGTTCTATGAATGAAGCTACGTCTCGCTTCTTTCCATCCCACCAAAATTTCTTCTTGAGATCTTGGTACATTTGGGTGCTTCCAGGGTGTGCGGTATAAGAAGTCTCATGGGACACACTTTCTCCTATCATACAACAAGACGTTATCCATCGCTTCCTTGAAATTCTTGTGGTTGTTGTCCTTGATCTTGGCTCGTATTTCCTCTAGCTTCTTGCTCTTCCCTTGAGCTTCTAAGATTCGGGCTCTTAAGTCTGGGATTGCAATCAACGTCGTAATACAGCCCTCTATCGTCAGAGACGGGTCTATGACTTCGATGTTCATCCTCTGAAATTCCTTTATAAGTATTTCCCCATGACTGAGGAGACATCCCAAACTAGGATGAGATTTGTGTAGGGAAAATGTATGTTAACCCTCGCCCCGAGGATCCATCTTGGGTGTTTAATTCACCATACATTGATTATAAACCTAGCATGCGTCTATATAATTAAATCGCAACACGTTGAGGTTTACACGTGTTTACCTTTGGATCTGAAGAGGTCGCTGGAACGAGATGAACGGATCGAACGGATCGGACTCGTGCTTTGACCTTCTGGACTGTATCCCGGTTGCCCAATCTCCAACGTCGAGTGAGGACGATCTATGGAGAATGCTTCGGAAAATCACCCAATGCTCTCACCAAGCTCTCGAAAATTCTCTCTCAAATGTATGAGATGGCCGAAAATTTTCTCTACAATATGTGAGCATTTTTCCTAGACTTTATCTCATACCTTATATTTATAATGACTACCTTAATCCTATATGGAATGTTACCATAATCCTATATGGAATATTACCATAATCCTATATGGAATATTACCATACTCTTAGGATTATTTCCATACTCTTAGGATTATTTCCATACTCTCAAGATTATTACCATAATCTTATATGGAAAGGATCTATGCATATACCATAAATATAATTATATCCTTGTGGGATAAAGAGAATAAAATCTTGCCAATTGAGAGTATGAGGGGCGCCGATTTTCCTTGGCTACGGGCCTGGATGGGCCAGCCCAGGGATCAAATGCAAGGAATAAAGATGGGCCTCAAATAAATTAATTATCTTATGTTCAGCCCAGAACATAAATTAATTTATAAACATTCGATCATGCCACTAGAGAAAGAATGTTGACTTACCCTTTATTACCGAAGTTGAGTCGGGCTTGCACTTAGACATTACGAATCCCGTATTTAAGATATCGAACGTCCATTAATCATTTATAGCAATCATCGCTAAAACGATTAACAACTTTATTTCCTTAAGTAGTACCACTCAACCTTATTATTGTACTTGAGCTAACTCAACTGCAGGGGTTTAGTACAATAAACCTTTGAGCTCCTTAAGGGACGTCATCATCCTAAACGGATACGGTGACTCGTCTGAGATAACTAGCGTGACATACAAGATCGCCACCACCCAAGACGCGGAGAATCTTGGGTTAGAACATATAACCCTCACTCATAACAAGTCAAAGTGATGGTCGACAACTCATACTCACCTAATACCTTATCGAGGTTTAGATCATCGTAAGTCATCGAGATCTTGGTTCTTCACGACGGTCGAAAGAAGAACACATCTCACCGTGATCCTTCAATACGCCGAGACGTGCCAAGATAGACAAGCAACTAAGTCAAGTCACTTTATCTATATCGCAGCCTCAAACCGACAACTCGTCCTTAAGTCGCCCTCGGTGTGAAACTTTTATATCTCATTAAGCTTGACCAATCATACAGCACTTTCGTGATCTTCACACAATCGTATGATCTAACTTATATACGAGATAAGGGACAGATATATGCAATCAAGTATTCAAATCGGATAGGAGATTGTAATAGTGGTAACAGAAACATTGTATACAAGCTCAACCAAACTCGCTTTCAAGATACAAATCCAACAATCTCCCACTTATACTAAAGCAAACTTTTAGTATACAATGTGTCTTTCTACTAGCTATTACAAACAACCATCACTTTGCTTCTCCCACTTATACAAAAGTTTCCTTTCTAAGTGGGTGCCATCAAGCGCAATCCAAGTCCTCTAACGTGTCCATCGTAGACTTTTTGCGGCAGGCTCTTCGTGAATGGATCCGCTAGATTTTCCGTCGTATCAATCTTTTCAATCAGCACGTCACCGCCTAACGATTTCTCGTATGACATGGTACTTTCTCTCTATGTGTTTTGTCGCCTTGTGGGTCCGTGGTTCCTTCGAGTTTGCCACTGCACCTGAGTTATCACAGTAAACTATGATACTCTTGGGCAAACCAGGTACCACACCTAGATCCATGAGGTAGTTTTGAATCATACTGCCTCCTTAGAAGCCTCCAAGCGGCTACATATTCGGCTTCCATGGTAGAGTCCGCAATGCATCGCCGCTTTGCACTCGCCAGATACGGCTCCACCTCCCAAGGTAAACACATAGCCCGAGGTCGACTTTTTCTCATCACGGTCGGCTTGGAAACCGAGTGCAGATAACCCAAAGGCATTAGACTATCTCGCATGGTAAACCAGCCTATAATCTCGAGTCCTTTTCGGTACTTGAGTATATGCTTTCATCGCGATTCAATGAGCTTGTCCGAGGTTGATCGATATCTAGCTACTATGCTACCGCATAGCGAGATATCGGGTCTCGTGCATAGCATTGCGTACATGAGACTTCCTACGGCGAAGCGTAAGGAACTTGTCTCATTTCCTCTATCTCCTTTGCAAATATAGGTGACTGCGTTTAGATAAAGGAACGCCATGTCCGAAAGGTAGCAATCCTTTCTTGGCGGTCCGCATACTAAAACGAGTAATCACGAGATCAATGTAAGACGCCTAAGATAAGTTCAATATTTTCTTCTTGCGATCTCGTAAACCTTCGATCCCAAGAATGTACGCTGCATCTCCTAAGTCTTTCATTTGAAACCGATCGGATAGCCAACTCTTTACGCTCGATAATGACTTCACGTTGTTGCCAACTAGAAGGATGTCATCTACATAAAGTGCAAGAAATACCACATCACCGTTGACATCTAACCGATACACACAACTCGCTAGGCAACCTGGGTAAATCCATAGACTTTACCACCTCACAAAGCGTAAGTTCCATGATCGGAGGTTCGCTTAAGTCCATAAATGGACTTTAAGCTTCCATACTAGATGCTCTTCACCCTTTACCACATAACCTTCGTGGTTGCTGCATATAGATGTCTCTACCTTCCTCAAGGTAACCGTTTAGAAAAGCGGTTTTAACATCCATTTGCCAAACCTCTAGGTTCAAGTGGATGCTATGGCCGAAGAATTACGATGGACTTGAGCATTGCTACGGTGCGTAAAAGGTCTCATCGAAATCGATGCCCTCAATCCGAGTGTACCCTTTCGCCACAAGCCCGGCTTTAAAAGTCAAACCTCTCCATCGAATCTCTTCCTCTCAGATATCCACTTACTACCTATGGCTTCCTCGCCATCCGGTAGAGGTGTCTTTTCATATACATCCATAGCCGTTATGGACTCCATTTCTAAGTCCATAGCGTGTGCCATGATCTTGCATCAATATCTTCAGACGCCTCCTCAGATGTCCATGGGTCGATTATTGCATGTTAAATCTGCTGGGACTAAACCAAGATTCACCCACGAACATAAATCGCCGGGTCGACGAACAACCCTCCCACTACGACGAGGTTCTACTGTGCACAATGGCAACGTGGGTGCGAGATACTTGTGGTTCTCTAACTTGCACAATTTGTCGTGTAGGTACCACACATGCGGTCGGTATCTCCTGTGGAACTCGACCCACTTCAATTTCTTGAAGTATCCGTGTCGATCCTCCCACTAGACTCGACATCTCGCACCTTTGGCCTAATCGGTGGTGGAATACGATCATCTTCTAATTCTTCAAGAATGATTTCAACTTTGGACTTATGATTTTCATGTAGTCCTCTTCGAAATCGAGCATTAGTGCTAATAATGACCTTCCGATCCTTAGACTATAGAATAAACCACCTTCGTTCCTCTAGGATAGCCAATAAACGACCTTGCGTCGATCTAGCCTCCAACTTGTCGCCTTCTTGTTCAAAGACATGTCGGATCGCCCCATATCCTTATGTGGCTTAAAGCGGGCTTCGCCAAACCATAACTCGAAGCGGTCTTTTCGACCGACTTGGACGGTACTAGATTTAGCAAGTATGCCGCCGCCTCTAAGGCATATCCCGAACTAAATAGGCAATGTAGCATAACTCATCATAGATCTAACCATTTCCAAAAGAGTCCTATTTCTTCGCCTCGACACACCATTTCTTGTGGTGTGCCGGTGAAATCTTGTTGGGATGTAATCCCACATTTCACTAGGTAGTCCATAAACTCGTTATCGAGGTATTCGCCACCGCGATCGGATCATGATGACTTGATACTCTTACCTAGCTTCGTCTCCACTTCCGCCTTAAACTCTTTGAATTTCTCAAAGCATTCGGACTTGCGATGAAGCGGTATATGTATCCGCACCTTGAGTAATCGCCAATGAAAGTGACAAAATACTGCATTCTCCACGAGCTTGTGTGGACATAGGTCCACTGTGTCGAATGGACTAACTCCAACATTTCTTTGGCTCTATAACCCTTCGCTTTGAAGGGTCCGGTCGACATCTTACCTTCTATACAGATTCGCAGATGGGAACCGAGTAACCGTGAGATCACCCAACGCCCATTCTTAGTCGGTCTTTGGATCCTATTTAGATTGACGTGACCTAATCTAAGATACCGAGAGAAAAGTAGAGTCATCTTCTAAGAAAACTTTCTCTTTTAGGGTTTGATGATGATGCAACATAGTTATAGGTATTATGTTTTGCGTAAATAGTATAAAGCTTAATTATATAAAGTGCCAACACGTATAACTTCGTCATTTCTTATGATAGAAACACCACTATCAAAAATAACGAGAATATCCATGAGTAAATAATTCAAAGCGAAACAAGGTTCCATGAAAATCCGCACATATAAAACGCCTTTCAAAACTAAAACTGTTGTCCCAAAATATAAAAAACATCTCCAGCGCAGCAGCTTGACTTTCGTCGCGTTGCCCATGGAGATCGTTATCTCGCCATCAAACAGCCTCCTTGTCCGCAGAACCCACGCAGGTGTAACAAACATGATCGATTATACCAGATCTACTACCCAAGAATGGGTAGAACAAGTCGCTAAACATGTTTCGTTACTAAAGCAAGCGGCACCTTGAGCCATGAGCATAGGGCACTGGCCTCCAATGCCCTGCTTACCGCACTTGAAGCACTTGCCCTTCTCCTTTCGCTTCTTCAAGCCTCCGTGGCAACCATGTTCTTATTCCCATTACTCCCACTATTTGCCTCGCCTCACCACCTTTGGCACCCCTTTTCTATTTCCATTTTGCGATGAAAATTTTGGGCCCTTAGATGTGCTAGCAAGAGCATGTGCTCCTTTTCCCATAACTCCTTCCGCAGCAACGAGATCATTAAACAACTGACTAAGTGTAAACTCGGTCTTGCTCATGATCGCATTCACGCGAAAGTTCTCAAAAGACTTGGGCAAAGGTATTGAGGATGATATCGACCTTGGCCACGTCAATACCTCCTCCCAACCGATCAAGACTATCCATGAGACGAGTCATGTGGGAGACATGTTCATGGACCGAACTACCTTCTTCCATCTTACACGCCAAGATTTCTCTCATTGTGTGGAAGCGGACTGTCCGATCCGACTGCCCAAACTTACTCTCGAGACTTGACCAAATGTCAGTCGCGTCTACCATCGATCGATGCGGTTGCAAGCTTTGGACATCGTGAGTCATCATATAGCATTTAGCCATATTGTTTGACTTATTCCAAAGTCCTTGACTCGCCGCTCATTAGTCGATCGTCGATAAGGGCATCGGGTTTAGGAGTAGTGAGAACAAACATGTGTTCTTCGATGATAAGAACATATTCCATGTTTCGCTTCCACTCGATAAAATTTGGACCGGATAACGGATTTTGTGCGAGCATATTGATAATCATGTAAGAGACATATCTCGAAACGATAATGTAAACACATAAGCATACGATCGCCAAATAATTCAGTAACAATAATATTGTAACCTTTTGATAAAACAATATTAATTGAAACCTCCAATCGCCAAGGAATTCCACATGCAAGCCACGCGTGTGGGCGTTTACACATGAACCCTCGACCGCACTAAAATATGCCTTTTAGTCGTTTAATTTCAATCCATGTCAACTTATCCTTATGACAAATGAAATTAATGATTGGACCTTACTGAACCACATCACTATCGCAAGAAGGGACCTCGCGGGGAAGTTGTACTTGAGGTGATGTCTAAGCATTGACCACAATTTTAACAAATAGAAAATGAATTCTTAGAATTGGTATACTCACCGGACCATACCGCCCAATTCAAATTCTTTTGTTATCTCATTTTATATCTATCTCTAGAGAACTTATGAAAATCGCACATGCAAAGCCACGCGTGTGGGCGTCGCCACATGAAACTCCCACTTCTCAATAGATTTAAAATGTTTTATTTAGAAATCTCATCTAACAAACTTATGATAAACAGTGCAAGCAAGCCCGCGCGTGTGGGCGTTTACTCACGGATCGTCTCACTTTGTTTAGAGATCAAAAGTGGAGGTCTTGACATTTTAATTTGAAAAATTAATTTGTCGGGTTGCTTGCTTAGTCTTTTTATTCAAAAGGTTTGTCCATGCAGATCACGTAATCCTAGCATGCTTTTCTATAGAACTCAACATGTAAAACATGCTCGCAGAAATTCTAAAATATGCTTGATAAACGCGATAAACCTAGCATGCTTACTATGCGCATCCAATTACGTAAAACACTTAAAGGTTTGTCAACGAATATAAACATACATAGCATGCTATTGCATAATTTAAACATCCACGACATGCATATGAACGATAAAATAAAATAAAACGCTCATCGCGCCCAATCGTGAAACCCTGACATTTAAATCTAATCTATTACATAGATTTACAAAGCACGATATTTAAACTTGAACGGCCTCGCGTGCACGGCACGGACGGATTCAACAATTGGGCCTCGCGTGCACGGGCATGGGCGGAAAATCTGAAAAATGGGTGCGGGCGGGTCGGCCCAAATGTCTTGGGCAGCGCTAGGGCAAAGCAGCGCCCACCTCACCGCGCCGCCGCCCGCGTGCTCTCGCGGGTTTCCTCATGATCGCTAAGCGACGCGACCATCGAAAGCACGCATGCGTGGCCTTCCCCGAGCAACGAACGTGCGCCGAGACGTCGCCGCCAGCGGCGAAACTTCGCGACCGCGAACCGCTTTCCGCGCTGGTCGCTTCTGGTCGCCGCGAACGCCGCCTTCCGCTTCGCTAGCTCGCCGCCGCTGCTGCGGCCATCCGCTGCGATCGCCGCTCGCGTGGCGCCGAGGGGTCTCGCGCGAACGCGACGCCCGCCGCCCGCCCGCCGCGATCGCCCTCGCGATCGCGAGGCTTGCTCGCGAGAAACCGCCGAGGGACCGCCGAAAGCTACTGTTTTTCCGTCGCTTCGTTCTTCGTTCTTTCGTCTTCGTTCTTCTTTTACAGATAAGATTTACATAATAAAATCTAATCTAACCACGGATTTTCTCGTGGTGTAAAAACAAAAACCAACAAAACAAAAAACGAGCTACGATGAACGACAAATCCACAATTATAAAACATGCGTAATAATCAAACGTGAATTAATCCAACAGAGCCAAGATTCTGATCCCAGGCTCTGATACCAATTGTAGGGAAAACGTATGTTAACTCTCGCCCCGAGGATCCATTTTTGGTGTTTAATTCACCATACATTGATTATAAACCTAGCATGCGTCTATATAATTAAATCGCAACACGTTGAGGTTTACACGTGTTTACCTTTGGATGCGAAGAGGTCATTTGGAACGAGATGAACGGATCGAACGGATCGGACTCGTGCTTTGACCTTACGGACTCAGATCCGGTTGCCCAATCTCCAACGCCGGTGAGGACGATCTATGGAGAATGCTTGGAAAATCACCCAATGCTCACCAAGCTCTCTAAAAATTCTCTCAAATGTATGAGATGGCGAAAATTTTCTCTACAATATGTGAGCATTTTTCCTGAACTTTATCTCATACCTTATATTTATAATGCACTACCTTAATCCTATATGGAATGTTACCATAATCCTATATGGAATATTACCATAATCCTATATGGAATATTACCATACTCTTAGGATTATTTCCATACTCTTAGATTATTTCCATACTCTCAAGATTATTACCATAATCTTATATGGAAAGGATCTATGCATATACCATAAATATAATTATATCCTTGTGGGATAAAGAGAATAAAATCTTGCCAATCGAGAGTATGAGGCGCCGATTTTCCTTGGCTACGGGCCGGATGGGCGACCTGTGGATCAAATGCAAGGAATAAAGATGGGCCTCAAATAAATTAATTATCTTATGTTCACCAGAACATAAATTAATTTATAAACATTCGATCACGCCACTAGAGAAAGAATGTTGACTTACCCTTTATTACCGAAGTTGAGTCGGGCTTGCACTTAGACATTACGAATCCCGTATTTAAGATATCGAACGTCCATTAATCATTTATAGCAATCTGATCGCTTAAAACGATTAACAACTTTATTTCTTAAGTAGTACCACTCAACCTTATTATTGTACTCGAGCTAACTCAACTGCGGGGTTTAGTACAATAAACCTTTGAGCTCCTTAAGGGACGCCATCATCCTAAACGGATACGGTGACTCGACATGATAACTAGCGTGACATACAAGATCGCCACCACCCAAGATGCGGAGAATCTTGGGTTAGAACATATAACCCTCACTCATAACAAGTCAAAGTGATGGTCAAGAACTCATACTCACCTAATACCTTATCGAGGTTTAGATCATCGTAAGTCACCGAGATCTTGGTTCTTCACGACGGTCGGGAAAGAAGAACACATCTCATTGTGATCCTTCAATACGCCGAGACGCATACAAAGATAGACAAGCAACTAAGTCAAGTCACTTTTATCTATCCGCAAGCCTAAACCGACAACTCGTCCTTAAGTCGCCTCGGTTGTGAAACTTTTATATCTCATTAAGCTTGACCAATCATATGGACTTACGTGATCTTCTACACAATCGTATGATCTAACTTATATATGAGATAAGGGGACATGATATATGCAATCAAGTATTCAAATCGGATAGGAGATTGTAATAGTGGTAGCAGAAACATTGTATACAAGCTCAACCAAAGCGCTTTCAAGATACAAATCCAACAATTTGCGACTCAAGGCATCGGCTAAAACATTAGCCTTGTCTGGGTGGTAATTGATACCACAGTCGTAATCTTTCACCAGCTCTAACCATCTACGCTGCCTCATGTTAAGATCTTTTTGCTCGAAGAAATACTTCAGGCTTTTATGGTCAGTATAGATCTCACATCTAACTCCATAAAGGTGGTGCCTCCAAATCTTTAAGGCATGAACGACCGCTGCTAATTCCAGGTCGTGCGTAGTAGGATAGTTCAACTCATGTTGGCGTAATTGCCTTGAAGCATAAGCAATAACCTTGCCTTCTTGCATCAGAACACATCCTAGTCCATTCTTTGAAGCATCCGTAGATTGTGTATTCCTTTATCCGCTTCGGCATGCATGAGTATGAGTGTTGTCGTCAAGAACTCCTTCAATCTCTGGAAACTAGCCTCGCACTCGGTGGTCTAAGTGTACTTGATTCATTTTCTCAACAATTGGGTCATGGGTCGGGCTATCGTTGAAAATCCTTTGATAAATCTTCGATAATAGCCGGCAAGCCCTAAGAAACTCCGAATTTCATTCGGGTTCTTTGGTGATTCCCATTCTAATCAGACGATCTTGAGGAATCCACTTTGATTCCCTCGATGGACATGATGTGACCTAAAAATGTCACCTCGCCTAACCAGAACTCACACTTGCTAAACTTGGCGAAGAGTTACTCTTGCCTTAATGTTTGGGCACAGTTGTCAAGTGCTCTTTGTGTTCTTGGTTATTCTTGGAGTATATTAGGATATCGTCTATGAATACTAAGACAAATTTGTCTAAGTATGGGTGAAATACCCTATTCATGTTATCCATAAATACTGTTGGGGTATTTGTAAGTCCAAATGGCATAACGATGAATTCGAAATGACCATACCTCGTACGGAAAGTCGTTTTAGGTACATCCTCTGGTCTAATTCTTAGTTGGTGGTATCCCGATTTTAGATCTATCTTTGAAAAGACTCCTGCTCCCTTAAGCTGATCAAACAGATCATCAATTCGGGACAAATGATACTTATTCTTAAGAGTTATCTTGTTTAACTCTCGATAGTCTATGCACATTCTCAGTGTACCATCCTTCTTCTTCACAAAAGGGCAGGTGCTCCCCATGGAGACACACTGGGTCTGATGAATCCTAACTCCAAGAGTTCTTGCAGTTGGATCTTTAGTTCCTCAATTTCCTTTGGTGCCATCCGGTATGGGGCTTTCGACACGGGGGCAGAACCTGGTTCAAGGTCGATCGTGAACTCGATCTGTCGGTTTGGCGATAATTCCGGTAGTTCGTCTGGAAATACATCGGGATACTCCTTCACGATCGGGACGTCATCTATTCTTCTCTCATCTTGCTTTTCCTCTTAGAGATAGACGAGATAGGCGTGGTTCTCTGTCTTGTTCAGCAACCTCCTTGCTTGTAGCGCGGATATGATTGTGACTCTCTCCCATGCCGATCCCGTGAAAGTGCAGGTTTTCTCCGGGTTGTTGGAAAGAAATTTTCCTTCATTACATAGATGGTCGCATTATGTTCGGTTAACCAATCCATTCCTAGGATTATATCCACATCCGTCATAGGTACGACGTGAAGGTTATCTCGTCGTGACCTTAAGTGAGCCTAATCCCGTTCCAGGTTCGAACATATATGGGTTACCGTTCTTACGCCTCCCATCGAGAAGATATTCTCATGATTTTTTCAGCGCTTAGGATCTAATCCTAAGTTCTCTACGCATCGTCGGCAATAAAAGAATACGAACGCCAATATCAAACAAGAGGATAACATGCAATTGGAGTGAGTATTCCATACCGCCAAGTTTTCTTGGTTCCTTGGCGCCCCGCAGAATTCCCTTTCTTGGTGGAGGGCGTGGGCCCTGGCTTGCGGTGGTGGTTGCTGTTGTTGGTGATGTTGTTGCGGTTGTTGCTGCTGTTGTTGTTGGGGCCGTCGGTACTGCTGCTGCGGCTGTCGTCGTTGCCGCCGTAGTTGATATGGTCGTTGATTCGGCTGGTAGTACTGAACCGGGGGCTGTTGTTGGAACAGTTGGGCTTGAATAGCCTGCATCGGTTGGACTTGGTTGGGCACATTGGGACGGCCATTTCCCTCGTGCCGGGACGATCTCTAGAGTAATAACCCTTCACCACACTGAAGCATCCATCATTGGTGAACGCAAGACGCCTGTGACTCTGTGACACCTTGGGCACACAGGAGCCTTATAAACTTCTGGTTTCCCTCGCCATGCGGGTACCATAGGGCGCCCATTTCCTTGCCTGTGCCGGACGGCACGTTGTTCCTGCCATGGCCTCGCCGCCGACTTGGCGCCGGCTGATCCTTGTCCTTGGTGGGGTCCTTCCCACTTCCTCTTCCCACGATCTCCTTGGTGATTCGGGGGTGCGATGATAATCCCGTCTTCAGCATAGCAGCCTCGATGTCCAATGCCCGACCTGTGGCCTCACGGTAAGTCAGATTTTCGTGACCAGCTAGCGACACTCTGATCTCATGGCAGAGTCCCACCAAACTTCTCGGTCCTCTTCTCGTCAAGGTGTCGACCAAGCGGGGTGCATCTGCGACATTTAAGTAGAATGCACGGTCGTAATCTGTGACCGTGGTCTTTCCTTGGCGCAGGTTGTAGAACTCATGTTCTTTTCTCTTCCGGTAGCTCTTAGGAATGTATTTCTCGTACACCTCCTCCTTAAATTCCTCCCAGGAGAAATCTTCCAATTCCTCCTCGGATAGAGTCTTCCTCTTCGCCTCTTACCAGAAGTCGGTGGCACCAGTCATCTGGAAAGTAACGCATGACAAGCGTTCTTGATAGGTGTAGTGAAGGAAGTTAAAGATTCGCTCCAGTGCACGAATCCATATTTCAGCATCCACGGGACTCCCAGTCCCGTTGAAAGTTGGTGGATTGTGCCTGAGGAATAGCTCATCAATCCTTCTTGCCGGCGGTGGTGGTGGTAGAGTGTCCTCTCTTTCGGGTGTTACCTTACGGTTTCTTCTTCTCGGCGGTATTCTAACTTTCATAAATATACGTAAACAAATATCTTCTTATACCATCCGTCAGGATCATAAATATCTTAACACGATATGTATATAGGATCATAAGCATAAATCTAGCACGTCATCGAACACCATACATCACAATCTCAAAATCCAAAGCTCTCGGGGAGCTATCATCATATCATATCAAATGTCTCTACAAGGACTTTCGTTATCACTTTTAAGATCGTCAAAAGGCCAGGTACGGAGTATGATGCTCCAAACTTTATATCGGCATCACTCAGTGTACCTAGTCACGGTGCGTACAAAAATCTAAATGCTACTGTGGACATCCGAATAAGGGTTTATGTCGGAAAGACTGATAGTTTCTGTATACGTCAAAAGATATACAAGGTATATGGACAAAGTACTATCTTGTTGTAAGAACTAGATCCATGATCACCGGGGTGTAGACAAGGCTCATCGTGTCGGAGTCAGAACCAATAGTATGGGTACTATCTACTTCATCTATCTCATCGTCAGTAGGCAGGTCCTCCTCAGGATTCTCCTTTGGGTCCTCTCTTGGTCTTCCTCTGGATCCTCCTCCTCTTCGACCTCAGTATCGAATGTGGGAGCCACGGGCTCTCGGACTCTAATGACCCTAGCTTCTTCCATAGCATCCAGGTCTTAATGGATCTCAGCCATGATCTCTTCAAAAACATTGACTAGAAACGAGACAGCAGCAAGACGGGCACATGCTTCTCTCACTGTGCCTGCAGCTAAGCCATGTGGATTATCAACCTCTACAATATCATGGTACAAAGGTCTATGCGAGGGTGGCAACGTGTGAGGCGGGGAGCCGGCGGTGTAGAGGTGGTTGCTGGCATGGAATGATCGGCGGTGATGGTGCAGGCGCAGCAATGACGGGGCTCGAATCCTACTGGCGGTAGGACCAAAAAAGTAAGCTATCGGGGACGGGAAGGTCCAGCCTCGAACATGTTCTTGCCACAACCAGGCAAGAATACAAGTCCATTAGATGCCAAACGAGGCACCTACGGGTGAAGCCACTTAGGAATCTCATCACGCCAGGTGTATTCCCGCTCGAGGAGATACGATCCACAGGATGCAACTCCGTATACCATAAATATGTAGCTCAGGTTATTGACGAAACGGGGCAAATCAGCCTCACGATCGAAGCTCTCTCGGCATCGATTGATGTAATATGCCGATATCTCACGGGCATATCCCTGCCAGTCGGATGGCAGTCTCACGATCAGTCGAAGCACACCGTCATAATATGACGTATGAAATGAGCAAAGAACTCGCCGATGTCGTCTCCTCGGCACATCTGATAGGAACGGTAGGAGTGTACCACCTCATCGGGTGTGGCTCTAGAAGATAAAGGGCGCCTAGTCGTAAAGACCGTCCGAACCATTTTATATTTCTAAGTTCTTATGAAACTACTTTCATGGTTTAGTCTTTGGGAAGAGACTGCATGGTTTCTTAGGACAGATCAAACGTTCGATGTCTAGCCTTCGGGTAAAGGCTAAGTGGTCACCCTATCTTATTGGGTTATGGATTCCTTATTTCTACTCACGTTATATTATCACATCATATCCGTTCTCATTTTGTACTTACAATTCATTATTTCCTTTCATACTTCCTAAACGTCATACTTTGATTCTTTTTCATTATTGCCACGATAGAGGCAACACGCATGGTGTTCGGAATTCCTTTGCATAGAGAGGTTGAGACTCATAGCAGTGCGAACCTCTAGTTAAGCAATCGCTTCATCATCATAAAATTATCTAGTTCTCCTCCTTAGATCCGTTCGGATTGGGATTCTTATAATTTCTATGTTCTCGCTCTTCCTTAGTATTTCGCTCAATCGGGATACCTTATGTTCTCACACTAAGTTCGAGCAACAAGGGATCATGCGTCCAAGAGTCTATGTTCTCATGGGAAAACATACTCATTTACATTACGCCTACAGATGCTTTGCATATAGGAGTAAACACAACTCATAACATATATTGCGATAAACAAGTATTCTCATATCATTCCTTTATCAATCTCCTTGAGTTTTTAACTCTTTTCAACCTAACAACCAGTTATTTTGAAAATAAATTTTCAATTTCAATCATTCCTTTTTCCTTTTTTTTTCCAAAATCCTTGGAAACAACAACTCCATTTGAAATTTTGAGACTTTTCTCCTTTCAAACATATTTCAACCTTCAAAACAATGCGACTTTTGTAAATCCATTTCATATTTCATAAACTTCCATCATTTCAAAACAACTTTCAGTTGAGATAGTTACCTTCTTCCTCGTTGAGCAGGACGACAATGGAGTGCAGTGCAGTGGCAGTCAAATACCAACAGTTTCAAGACTCAACTTTCAACTTAAGATTAAGGAAAGGGTTTCTAGGGTTGAGCGAACAAATGCTCGATACCACTTTCAGGATGACCGACTTCCCAAGGAAATACGGATCATATGGATCGTCACCGTATGATAAAGCATCGAATATAAACATAACTAATCAAAGTAATTAACCATTTAACTACTTAATAACGCATATACTAAAAAGGGATAAGCTATTCAATACCAACTCAAGTCACAGAAGGACTTGTCAAAAAGGTTCAAGATTCAAAAATAACCCAATCATAGCACAATTCAAGGAACGAGGTACGACCTCAAGTTCAATACGGTATGAAAGCAGTTATAATCAAACGTCAAAATAATATCAGAGTTAGGCAGCAAATAAACGTGTGGACATGCATATGACGATGCACGCCCAAGGTTTTAGAAATCCTTTCTAATAAGCAACAAAATAATTGCTACTCTGCACCACCTCGCACCCATCATCGATCCTTGCTCAACATGCCCATCAAAAACGAGATGCAGGGCTAAGTACAAAAGTACTCAGTGGATTCATTGCCGAAAACATTTTCTTTATCAAAAGTTATTGAACTGCCCACAATAGCACATGAGGATTTTAGTTAAAAGACTCATGCCTATCAAACATTTTATCATTTTCCAAAAGCGTTCGGCCGAACTATTTTATCCATGTTGTTCCATATCATTCATTCATTCATTCGCGCACTATGGAGGTGGCCACCTACACATAGTCGCCGTGACCGGTCGAGGTAGCTAACCTTAACACAGTCACACGTGTACACAATCCGAGTTAGTCCTTAACTAAGTCGGATCCGATCGCTACCCTTTTTTAACGTTGGTGGACCAACTCATTCACATACCACATTGGATATACCAATCTCAGATAGGATCACAACAAAACATAAACATTTGGCAGTCAATAACAGTTCATGTGATAATATTTCATAAGCTTTTGTAAATCATGCTTTGAGTTATGCATAACATTTTTGTTTCAAGAAAGCCCAACTGCTAATCCAAAGCTAGTAAGTCTAAATGAGCAGGGTGTGGTTTTTCTTCCTCGCCGACTACGTACGATCAAACCCTTCATAAGAAAATAGCGTTTCTTAGATTCTTTCTATCGATCGAAGGTAGTTTATAAATTCGACTTAAAGTTCCCAATTAGGGTTTCTTTATGATTTCATGTGATTGTTTAAGATAATTTCTATTATCTTACATTCCCAATTCCCAAACTATATTACTTCATCGTTCATAGGTGAACTTCAACTTATGAATCACATACTCCGAGTCTATCCTCGACTCTTAACCTTAGTGTTCTTCTAAACGTTATTACGTTATAGATTCAAGTTGTGATTGGTATATTAGGATAATCTCAAGCCACTATCTAGACTTAACAATTATAGTTACGTCCTAGTAGGTTATGCTTGACGACTTGTCGTATTAACACGACGAATAAAGGGGAATCTTGACTTATGACTCAAGTGATCACATGCTATCATGTAAGTAAGTACTTTAGGAATAGATGAATTCCTTAGGGAATATTAACTCGACTTTTGAGACATAAGGATCGACATTTTATGTTCGAATCTTTGTTTATACTTTACGACGTTGTTTGTTTCTCTTAACTCGTCATAGATTTTATAAGTTGTATAATCGCTCAATCTAACGTCGTATTGGGTTGTTGTTATTGAGTATCAACGTTGTAGCTCGGCTTTTGGTTTTTTTCTAACTTAGGAACTTACGTTTGAGTATCCTTTTATTAATAGAAAACCATAATTTGTGTCAAACTTCAATTTGCATTAATTCCTTCTTAAGTTATCGAAATTGGTCGATTTCTTTTGGATTCTCATACATAAAGTATTATGTTGTTTACGTTGGGGTTTTGTTTGTCGGTACAACATAAACATAAACCATTCAACATCATACAACACCATACACAATATAAACTATACTAAAGCATTAGAAAACTCTAATTTCTAACATAATGCAAAACTATTGTGTATGTGTGTATAAGTGTTCCATTCATTCATCACAATCACAACCATTCATTCCAAGTTTATAGCTTAACTATCATAGTATCATTTAACATAGAATTAAACTCATACTTAGCCATTTTAGTACATTTTCGATAATTAGCAACAATTAGCATATGTATCGATAAATTCCAATAAAATCATGTTATACTCCTATCATACTATAGAGTTTAATTTCTAACTCAATACCATCAAATAAAATTTTAAATCATGGGCAAACAAGCATTTTATTTTCGGTATTTATAATTTATTGAACATTGATGTTCAATAATTTCCTAAAAATCATATCATGCTTATATCTTATACTAAACATGAAATATCATCTCATATCATACATTAAAATTTAAACCCATGCTTTTCACCATATAATGATTTTCGTAATCACCATATATATATATATATATATATATATATACATATTCAATAAATTTCATTCACTTCACCATATGTTTATAATATCACGATAAACATATAATATTAACATTAAACATCAACCAATATTTATAATATCACATATCATATTTTCTCAACAACTAAAAATAAAAAATCCTAAAATATATATATAAAGTTCGGCCTTTTCATAAAAATAGGAGTAGTGTCTCAAAAATTTCAAGATTAATATATGACGTTCATATCATATATTAAACACTATATCTCAACTATTTTTCAACAAATAAAATCAAACAATGGCTTAAAAATACTTAAATAAATTCTGCCCATTTTTAAAAAATAGGAGTAGTGTTTCAAAAATTTCAAGATTAATATATGATGTTCATATCATATATTAAACACTATATCACAACTATTTCTCAACAAATAAAATCAAACAAAATACAAGAAAATTTCAAAAATATTCTGAAAATTACTATATTTATTATACATGCTCCTAATACATCAACAAGCAACAATATCAAATAATATTCACAAAAGCATGCTTTATCACATAAAAAAGAAATAAAGCATAAATCGAAAAATATCAAACATGCTCCAAAAATTCTCAAATTTTAACTACAGCCTTACATCATTATAAGAATTTTTCATTCATAGCTTGAGAGCATTTGATGGCTCAAAAGTCACGAAAAAAATGAGGAGCAAAACTAGGGTTTTTCATGAAATAATTCAAGAAAAATCTAAAAAAAATCTACTCCATTAAAAATGGAGAGAATGATGAGTACTACCTTTGTATGGTCTTAGAATAATTATTTGAGGGTTGGAAAGGTTTGAAATGGAGGATTAAAGACTAAAAAGTGTGAAGAACAAGAGAGAATTTTTGAAAAAGAGAGAGAAATTTGGTTCCAAGAATGAGAGGCTATAATGGAAGACTTTGCTACTGTATTGGCAGCCTGAAGGGCTTTCATTACCCATTTGGGGTGGTCTTGGTGGTAGTTGGGAGAAGAATTGGTCAAATTACCCGTTTTGGCATGTTAATACCGACTCTTTAAATTTAACGCGCTTTCGATTGATTTCTCGGAACCTTAAGGTTTTATTTTCTTAAATAGACTTTAAAAGACTTATTTCAATGTTTATAAAAATTTTATGAAGTTCGGATGGCATCTGATAAGTCAATTCCGAGTTATCGCGGAAAAACACCATCCGTCGATTAAATTATGCTCATTCGAAATTCTATTGAATTCTTGAGCTTTCACAATTAATTTGAGTCATATAAATCATATTTTATTGATTTAAACCCTTGGTTCGAGTTTCGGGTCATTCGGACAAATTTAGGGTTTTTCCGGTATATTTTCCCTGCGGTTAAGTTCTTCAGGAATTTATTTAAGAAATTGATTCTAATAATTTCTAAATTCATAATAATATATTCCTTCATGATTTTGAGTGTTATGAATAATTCTCATGATTAGCACGAACTGAAAATTGTTCCGGCTTGTGAATAGTACTTTTAAGATTGATCGGGCAAGCATGCCCGAAAATTCTTATTCTTTAGCTTCTCACATGTTTTCGTGAGATGATTCTAGAAATGAAATCCTTTTGTTAAGATTCATTCTCGATCTTTCATTCTATGTTCAGGCTATTCAGAAAACCCTAATCTGGTAGGACTAGTCACTAGTTTTTGATTTCTCTAGTTTTCGATCTCCGAATCGATTCTAATTCGTTTCGTTGGTTACCTTAAACATAATTAAGGTCTAAGCACCACAAATAATGGATTTAAACATCCCTAATAAAAGTTTTAAATTTTTCGGGTTATTACATTCGGAGATGCCAACTCCTACGTCCACAGACTGATTGCTTAGTCAATCCACTAACTTTGGATTTGGTCTTGTTTATGGGTACAAGAGTAAACCTAGATATAGAGTTAATGTTATTATATCCCACCTAACTTGGTGTTCCTCCTACTCTTGCGAGTGCTAGGAAACCTCATGACTGCTTACGGTACTATCGACCTAAACCTTTTGCTTACAATTGCAAGATAACTAAGTGTAGTAACCCGAAAATCTTATAGTCCTAATTAGAGTCTTATTAAGTGCTAATTAGAGGCTTAAAGGCATTGCATCCCTAAAAATTATAAAGAAGTACTTGATTAATTAGTAAGCGATATAAATTCGATTAATTTATAATCGAATGAGTAGAATTTGGAAGAATTGGATATTATTTAGAAATGAGTTTATTTATGATTAAATGTGAGATGTATGATTATTATTGTATATGTTTGAATGAAATTTCATTAAATAGAAAATGTTCTAAAGAAATTGTATTAATTATTGTTTATGTGAGATTTATTCATGAAATGAGATGAAATAATGTTTAAGCTACTAAATGGCTTGAATTAATTTATTTTACTTATATTTAGTGAGAAAGTAATGATTTTTGATAATTTCCGAAATTTATGAATAAAGTGAATAATTATTTGCTTCTTTGTATATGAAAGAATTAAATCTATATTTTTACAATGTGCATTCCAACAATGGATTTAATTATTTTGGATCATTATATTAATGAGAAAATTGAGTTTTAGCTATCAAATAATATTAATGTTCAACAATAGAAATTTTGGAAACATATTTATTAAATTTTCAAAAATTGTATGAAAAGAAAAGAAAATGAAATATTAAATAAAATAAGCTATACATATATGAACCTTCTAGAATATTATTCATTATAAGATCATCCTCAAGCTCATTTTCTCCCCAATTTTCGGCACACACACTATGCACACACATAAAAAAATTTCTACACTTTTAAATCAAAGTTTAGTGTAGAATTGATGGGAAATCATTCCAAAGAAGGTAAATACCTTATTTAATCCAAATTTTGTGGTTTAAATTAAAGAACACGATCTTCTTATGTAAGGTGGTTTTCGAAAATTTGAAGATTGAGATTAATGTTGATTTGTTTATTTTTTTTGTTATATTTATTGATTTAATTATGCTTACGATGCATAAATAATATAAGCTATGGTTTTAATTCTTTAAATTCATGAAGTTGGGAAATTAAAGTAGCATGCATGAACCCTAATTTTTGTATGTGAATTATGTGTTATGATTTGATTAAATTGAGTTTAGATAAGTGTTATTAAGTGAGAATAAACATGATTTGATAAAAGAAATTGGAAGAAATTGAAAACATGCATAATCTATAAATTTTCGAAAATATGAGGTTTGATGAACTTTGAGTTGTTGATTTTATTTGATATATTTGATATGATTTTTGAGAACTAGAGTATAAATAATGCTTAAATTGAATTTATAAGATTTTATGGACTTGAAATATTAAATGTATGCATGATCTCTAATTTTCAAAAATTAAGGGGGTTGGATGAATGATAAACGCGTTTTTTACTCGTTTATAATTGATATTTTAAGATGAATTTAGATCTATTAAGTGCGTTTATGTATTAGATCTTAATGCTTTTATCTATTATTGGAAGATATTGCTCTTGGGTTCCTCTTTGGTGTTTTGTAGACTTATAAGATGATAATCGAAGCACGAAGTGAATCATGAGCGAAGAAGAAGAAGAACAAGAGCGGCCTCGTTCACGGTTAGCCCGACCTCGAGCACTTTGCCCAGCTTAGCGACCGCTAGCCGCACCACGAAAGGCGCGACCACGAGCCCGTCCCAGAGTTGTTAGACCAAATTGTTCTTTTCGATCGCTCGCAATAGTACGAGGTCCTTATAGAATGGTAAGGTCGACCCAAGTCGAATCTCTGAGGCAGGCTACGGTTCTATGTCAAACACGAGCGTAAAAGAAATACTAACATCCTAACATAAAGGGGCATCACGGAAAGGGCGGAAGCGGGAAAATAAAATAAAGCGAGATAAAATGGACGCACTTGGACAACAAGAGGAATTGCAGATACAGGAATTGGAGCGGTGTTCTAGGGTTAGAATCTATCCTCACAACTAATGAATCAGGATCGGTACACAATGCATAAAATACCCACGCCTCACCAAACGGTCAACATTAACTAATCTCTCGACTACGTCGATGCTAGACTCGAACTTAATGACGGAGATCTCTCAACCACCCCACCATCAACTACGAAGGATATTTCACTACAAATGCACACAATAGCAAAACCTATCCACATATATCAATTACCCAACAACAAACCAATCTCGATCACTTTCGTTGTCAAACTCATCTTTAATATAAATCGCTCGCATATCTTCATAATCAAATATAAGCACACAATCAACCTACACTATTCTTTCGAATACCATGTATGAAGATCATGAAATAAACAATTTATACGAATAGGAAAATCACAAATCATCAATCCAACAATCACGATTCAAAATAAGAACACCCTAACATGTATTATTCTACAAATCATAATTCATCTCATGGTAGAAATAATTCGAATCCCGATTACATAGACATAATTAAAATGAGGAAAACTTACAACCATTCATAGATAAATTCGTCTTCCAAATATCCGGAATCGTACAATCTAATTGTTAATCCAAGCACAAAATAATTAAAAGGAAAAGAAAAGGAAGAAAAGGAAAAAGAAAGCGAATAAGAACTGACGGAAGAAAAATAAAATGAGGAACTAGGGTTTTTCGCGTGTATTTCAGTATTTATAACGGACGAAAATTAACTCCCAGCTCGGACGCGACGGGCGCGGGCGCGAGGAATTTCTGACGCAAACGACCTCAAGAACCCGGCCGGGCGGGCTAAGCGCGGACACGCCGAGCTTACGGAACACGTCGGTGCGGGAGCGCAGCGTCGCGAGTAAGGTATGAGCTGGAGAAAGCGGCGCGGCTGCGAGCAAGACCGGACGCGAGTGGGAGGCGCTGGAGCAAGCGGAATGCCAGCGCCAGACGGCGCTGGCGAAGCGACGGCGCAGCGCGCGACGGGCGAGGGGCGCTGGCGGCGCTAAGGCGCGGCGGCGCGACGGCGAGCGGCCCAGGCGCGTGCGATGGAGTCGCTGGCGGCGGCGTTCGCTCGGTTCTTTCTCGATTGAACTCCGATTTGCGAACCGTTTGCACCCACGAACTCCAGTCGAGATGCTCTTCAATAATACATGATCCTTGGCAGATTCAATTCATCATATTTTATGCCATGTTTCTACAAAACATCGAAACAAATGAAGTAAGTTCGAATCGACAAATATTAATCAAACCAACGGCATAAATAGGAAAAATCACTAAAGACGACATATAAAACAATACCAAAAATCAGCACAAATTCATACTAAACAACTCCCCCACACTTATCCATTTGCTTGTCCTCAAGCAAAGTCTATACTAGTAAGAATAGGAAGGATAATTCATACAATTTCACTCTCAGTCTAATCAATCAAACCTTATTGCTTTCCCCCACACTTGGTGTTTACACATTCAAAGATACTATGAAATAAATCTAGGAATGACAATTGATTTCCAATAAATAAAAGGGTAAACTCTGCTCGGACCGACTCTCGTTGAGGTGAACTAACTAATGTGGTCACCTTTAGCAACAAGTTTCTTTTTAAGCACATAGAATGTTTTATGATTTTGGAACAATGTTGAAGGTGAACCTCGATGAACTCGAGTTTCCTATCGTGGTTTTCCATGTCCATTTCTCAAATTACGAGAAGAGGACATAATCCCATCCTCCATTTCGACAATCTCATTTTCTACTCTTTTTCATACAATTTTTTTTTAATAATCAATAGATGAAACAAGTATATAGGTAACCACAATGTTAACACTACCCCTAACATTAGTCTGACAAATCACATCAATTCTCACCTATTCATTCTCTATCAATCACAATCTCGTCAATTCACATTACACTCGAATCATATATCACCAAAAGTTTTGAAATTAAAAGCAGTTTGACCAATACCACGAGCTTAGTTGCACAAATCAAAATCGACTTACTCGCATATCTGATACTTGATTATAAAGATACGCACACAAACCGAATAATCATCCCCACACTTAATTCGAGAAACCTTGTCCCGGTGCTCCAAACATTAATAATACAAAAGGCCATAGAGGATGAAACTTCCCGATAATAGCAGTGTGCGCTTGTAGAGTTGGAGCATCACGGCCACCACACGGATTAGAAAGTCCCGAACTCAAAATGATGAACACCAAACCCGCACTACGAAAACCAAAACAAAGGCGAAAACACAAACACAAGCAAAACCAAGATAAAACAAGAACAAAACAAAACAAGAAAACTGGTGGGTTGCCTCCCACGTGGCGCTCGTTCAATGGCAAAGCTCCACCAATGAAAAATGTACTATCCATAGTCCTTCACTGCGGGAATACCATCTCAACCGAGCATCGGTGGTAATAATGTAAGCACAAGGGCGATTAAAGGTAGCAATTAATAAATCAATTAAATTCAAATCAAACATCCTATTCTCCAAAGAAAAGTAGATAACTTCAACTCCAAAAGCATAATACTTTGGAGAATTAGGATGCTGAAAAATTATAGATGCTACCTAAACATATGTCATTTCTTCCTCCTCTAACTGGTTCGGGAAGATATCAGGTTGTTCATGGCTAGTCGCAGTTTGATGAAACCTCGACTCTTCACTTTCATCATCTTCCTCGATTCTCCCCTCAACTTCATCATCTTCATAAACTATGATAGAAGAAGTTTGCTCCAATTGTCTCGGCATCTCCTCCACACTTTGGTTGTGGACCAATTCTTCCACTATCCGCTAACCGGTGACTTGAGTCTCTAAGCGCTCGATAGATGTTTCCAAAATCTCGAACCTTGTGGCTTCACCGGATGACTCGCTTGAATGAGCGCTGCAATGACTCCTCCAATGTCGGCTTCACGGCCGCTTCATCGGTGACTACGTGCGAATGAGCGCTGCAATGACTCCTCCAATGTCGGCTTCATGATACATTGTTGGAAGAAGAGATCTTGACTATATGAAGAACTCGAGGATGCCTCGGTAGGGATCATAGGCTTGATGCTCACTGACTGTGGTATCCTCAAAATAGTCGAATTGAGCTCCTTCTTCATAGGAAGAATTTGCCCAATCTGACGAGCTTTTCTCCTCCGTGCGAGCTGTATGACCATATTCGTATCGCCGGTAACCACGCATTATGAGACACCAACTACAAAAACAAGATCACACGCACAGTTGGAGAAAAATAGAAACAAAGAAAAGAAAAGAAAGAAATAAAAGAAGAAGCACGGGGAAGAAAGCAGAAAACAAAAGGAAACACGAAAAACAAACAACACAAAACCTAAAGCCTAAAGCCTTCCCAAGACAGCGCCAAAATTTATTCGACCAAATTGTTATTTTCGATCGCTCGCAATAAGACGAGGTCCTTATAGAATGGTAAGGTCGACCCAAGTCGAATCTCTCGAGGAAGGCTTGACAAGGCTACGGTTTTATGTCAAACACAGAAGCAGAAAAGAAATACTAACATCCTAACATAAAGGGGGCTGTCACGGAAAGGACGGAAGCAGGAAAATAAAATAAAGCAGATAAAATGGACTGCACTTGGACAACAAGAGGAATTGACAGATACACGGAATTGGAGATGGTGTTCTAGGGTTAGAATCTATCCTCACAACTAATGAATCAAGGACTGGTACACAATGCATAAAATACCCACGCCTCTCACCAAACGGTCAACATTAACTAATCTCTCGACTACGTCAATGCTAGACTCGAACTTAATGACAGGAGATCTCTCAACCACCCCACCATCAACTACGAAGGATATTTCACTACAAATGCACACAATAGCAAAAACCTATCCACATATATCAATTACACAACAACAAACCAATCTCTCGATCACTTTCGTTGTCAAACTCATACTTAATATAAATCTGCTCTCGCATATCTTCATAATCAAATATAAGCACACAATCAACCTACACTATTCTTTCGAATACCATGTATGAAGATTATGAAATAAACAATTTATATGAATAGGAAAATCACAATCATCAATCCAACAATCACGATTGAAATAAGAACACCTAACATGTATTATTCTACAAATCATAATTCATCTCATGGTAGAAATAATTGAATCCGATTACATAGACATAGTTAAAATGAGGAAAACTTACAACAATTCATAGATAAATTGTCTTCCAAATATCCGAATCGTACTGATCTAATTGTTAATCCAAGCACAAAATAATTAAAAGGAAAAGAAAAGAAGAAAGGAAAAAGCGAAGTTAATAAGAAGCGACGGAAGAAAAATAAAATGAGGAACTAGGTTTTTCGCGTGTATTTGATGTTATAACGGACGAAATTAACTCAGGACGCGACGGGCCGGACGCGAGCGAGTTCTCGACAAACAGCCTCGAACCCAAATGGGGGACAGATCCTGAGCTGAGACATCGTCCAGCGGCGGAGGAAGCAGGCGCCGGATGGAGTAGGGTAGCTGGAGAAAGCGGCGCCGGCTGCAATTGTAGCGAGTGGGAGGCGCTGGAGCATGGAACTCGCGAACGCGCGGGTGGCGTCGACGGGCGAGGGCGTTGGGGCACTGGGCGGTGGCGTCTGGCCGCGGGAAAATTCAAGTATGCACGGCCGACGTTCGCTCGGTTCTTTTTCGCGATTTTGCTTATAAATAGATGCTCTTCAATAATACATGATCATGATTCAATTCATCATATTTTATGCCATTTTCTACAAAACATCGAAACAAACGAAGTAAGTTCTCGACAAATATTAATCACGGCATAAATAGGAAAAATCATTTTCTTCAGCACAAATTCATTCATATTTTTAGCTTTAGCTTTGATTCCTGGATTCATCTAGCATTAGTTTTCCATTATTCTACATTAGTTTTCTTCATATTTTAGCGCTTTGATTGTTATCATTAGTTTTTCCATTATTCTTTGGATTGTTATCGCTTTTTCGTCCGAACGATTTCCGTCTTTTCCTGCTTTTCCACGAGGTTGGGATATGAACCCAACGATTGTTCTTCAGACGCTGCATTATGGGTTTTATCTATATAATTCATATTTCTATGATTAATTGTTATTTTATTTCGTTTATTATGTCTAGCTAAATTCCGTTCTAATCCTAGGGCTTACATGATTCTATCCTAAATGTTGTGATTCCTACTATTGTTATTTACCTTCCAGGCATTGATTTATGATTCTTGATTCTTAATTATATGTGTTAATTTCTGATCAATCTTGATGCATATCTAGTTGCCAGTTAATTACTTAACCGTTTTAATTGTCAATCGATCTTGAAAGCATAATACGAATAAACCTTGAGTCGTAGCTGAGATAGGAACATTCGTAGGAAGCATATTCTTTGTGATCCTTTTGGAGTTGCTAATTTTCACATAGAGACGTAACAATAATAGGGAAAATTAGTAATCAACTGTCACAATTGTCGTAACTGAAATTGTTGGTTACATATGTGATCTTCCATCTTGTCTGTATTAAATTGGTTAATAAGAAGCAGGATAAACATACGTTGTGGGTAGGATTAATGCATCCTCAGGGTTAATGTTTCTATCTTATTATCTCTTTGGGTGTTTATTGCTTTCGTTTATTTTTGCATTATTACCTTTGACTTTGAATTTAATATTCGAAGTCCCAAAACCTTTTAAAACCAAATCTGTTTTTGGATAATGATGAATTATTGCTAAGTTAGCTTCTGTGTTTTCGTGTTACAATCCTCGTGGATACGATACTCGACTTGTCTTTATACTTGCACGTTTTCGTGTTAGAAAAGTGAGCGATCAAATTTTGGCGCCGTTGCCGGGGATTGTTAAGATTATATAGGAATAACTTGACGATTTGGAATTATTAATTCAAGTTGTAATTTTATTTTATTTTATTTTTCTTTGCTTGCCGGATCTGATTTCTCTCTTTCTCTCCAGGTAGTTTATGATCACAAGGTCCCAGGGACCTCCTGAACAACCGTTGGACCCCGAGATCGAACTCACTCACAAAAGGAGAAGGAGATGAGAAAAGAGACAGCAAGATATGGTAGCAAATCCGAACAATCCGAACATCGGGGGTGTACCTCCCAAGCAAGCCGCCTTCATACAGGCTGATTTCTGAGATCTGGCGCTAAATAGCGAACATGGGACTCCTTGTCCTGTCCGAAGATGAGATCGTTGAACTACATGTATCAACCTCCGTGAGAAGTTTCAAGGAGGCGGATGGGGCCGGAGGTGAATGCGAATAATTTTGAGTTGAAGCCGTACGATCGGCATGGTTCGAGGAGAGCGATTCGGAGGAGGAGTGATGAGGATCGAATGCCCATCTCGAGACATACCTTGATATTTGTGACACCATCAAGCGAATGGGGTGCCAAAAGATACAATCCGGATGCGCATGTTCGGATTTTCTTTGCATAATCAAGCAAAGGACCTGGTTCAAGCTTGGACCGCACTGGCATAAACAGTTGGGGGAATCTTTGAGAAAAGTATCTCTCAAAATATTTTCCACCGGCTAAAGCACAGAAGATCATAGCCAAGATTTCCCACTTCTCCCAATTAGGTGATGAGTCATTATTCGAGTCGTGGGAGAGATTTAGGGGCTTATTGAGAAAGTGCCCGCAACATGGATTCTCTAGGGAGCAGCAGATCACGCAGTTCTATAGTGGGCTGACACCTCAAACGAGGAGCATTGAAGATACATCGGTAGGAGGATGCCTGCTGAATCGACGCATGGAGGAAGCTAGCAGAATTTTGGAAGAGATGGCTGGTAATAGCTATCAATGGCCTATGGAGAGGACACCTGTGGTAAAGGCAGCTATTGTTGAAGGCGATTCGAAATATGACAATATTATGTAGCAGTTCACCCTTCTGAGAAGCCAGTTCGAGAATGAGAGGAAAGCAAAAGGGGTTGCTCACGTCAATGCTGCAGAGTCAGATATGTATGAGGCGGAAGACGTGAATTATATCAATCAGAGGAACCGTCCTGGATGGAATCCGGCATACAATCCGAATAACAGAAATCATCCTAATTTCTCGTATGCCAACCCCAACAATTTTCAACAACCTTCGCCAAGCTTCTCAGTGCAGAATGGAGTAATTCAAGAGGCGAAGAAGCAGAGCTTGGAGGACATGATGCAGCAGTTGGTTGTGAGCAACCAACATTTGGCGACGCAGTAGAATTCATTCATAAGCAATACCGGGCAGAAGATAAATCATCTGGAGTCAACAGTGATGGCTATGGGAAAGCATATGAAGATGATAGAAAATCAAATTAGCCAAATAGCCGCACAACAGAATGGGCAACACAAGTCAGACCAATTTTCGAGTAACACGGAGGTGAACCCTAAAAATCATTGTAATGCCATTCAATTGAGGAGTGGACGAGCTTACCAGAACCACCCGGGATGAAACGGTGAAAATGGTGCAAAAGTGGAGGAACTCGCGACCGAGCTCATGACCGCGAGCCCAGCCGCGAGAAACTAGGCAGAATAGTTTGAAGAGAGGCTCACGATCGACCCTACGACCGCTAGGCCGGCCGCAAGAAATCGGGCAGAGAGTTCGGATGAAGAGTTAGCGACCGAGCCCGTGATCGCGAGCCCGACCGTGAAGAAGACCGCCGACGCAGCCCAGATGCCTAGCGACCGCACTCGCGATCGTGAGGATGGCCGCGAGGCACTCCCAGTAAAGAAGTATCCGACCTATACTCCTCCGATTCCATTTTCGAGTTGATTAGCCAAGCCCAGTATGATGAGAAGCTAACCCGGTTTATGGAGATGTTTCAAAAGGTGCACATCAATATTCCATTACTTGATGCACTCCGAGGCATGCCGTGATACGTGAAATTCTTGAAGGATGTTGTGGCCAATAAGAAGAAATTGGGAAAATTCGAGACGATAAATTTATCTCAAGAGTGCAGTGTTGTATTGCAAAAGAAGTTGCCGCTCAAACAGAAGGATCCATGCAGCTTCACCATAGCGTGTGTCATTGGAGGACAGACATTCTCCAAAAATTCTGTGCAACTTAGGGGCAAGCATCAACTTGATGTCGTTGTCCATATTCAATAGATTGGAGATTGGAGAGATCAAGCCGACCACCATTGCTCTCCAGATGGCAGACACATCAGTGACATATCCGAAATGGATAGTGGAGGACGTGCTCGTGAAAGTTAGAGATTTTATCTTTCTAGCAGATTTCATGGTTCTCGACATGCCAGAGGATGGGAACACGTCTCTTATTCTTGGGAGACCGTTCCTAGCTACCGGCAGAGCACTGATCGACGTGCAAGATGGAGATCTCACCTTCAGGGTCAACGATGAGGAGATGAAAATCTCTATTTATGACGCAATGAAGCAACCTGAAGAGAAGACGATAGATGAATGTCGAGTTATAGAGTAGCTACCTTCCACTCAATTACAATCATCTGATCCGGTGGAGTTTTGTATGCAGAACTCGATTTTTTCATCTACATACCTCGATGAGGCGTGTGATGAGATTTTAGAGTACCTTGAAGCCATTGAAGAAGTCAAGGCCCTCCCCGAGGAGTCAGTGCCTTATCTAGACGTGAGGAAGCCGATTGGAGGAGAAGATGCTGTGGTGGCAAAGGAAGAGAACAAACTCAAGATGGAGTTGAAAGAGTTGCCTGACCACCTTCAGTATGCCTTTATAGGCAAAGATGAGACGTGTCCGGTGATAGTATCCTCAGCTTTGACAAAGGAAGAGTCATGACGATGATTGTCTTTGAAAGCATTATAAGTTGCGATTGGGTGGACTATTTCTGATATCAAGGGGGTCAGCCCTTCAATTTGCATGCACCGAATCCTGTTAGAGAATGAGTACAAGCCAAAGGTGCAACCTCAACGCCGCCTGAATCCGACAATACAAGAGGTCGTGAGGAAGGAAATCCTGAAGTTATTAGACGCAGGCATGATCTATGCTATATCAGACAGCGAGTGGGTTAGCCCAACTCAAGTGGTATCCAAGAAAGGGGGTATCACAGTGATCAGAGACGAGAAGAACGAGCTTGTGGCAACAAGACTCGTGACAGGATGTCGAGTATGCATTGATTATCATGCTCTGAACGCAGCCACGAGGAAGGACCATTTTCTCTTGCCCTTCATTGATCAGATGTTACACAGACTGGCGGCTTATGAGTTCTATTGCTTTCTAGACGGATATTCGGGGTACAATCCGATTGCCATCGCCCCGAAGATCAGCACAAGACGGTGTTCACGTGTCCTTATGGAGTTTTTGCCTATAGGAGAATGCCGTTTGGATTGTGCAATGCTCCATCCACGTTCCAAAGATGCATTATGGAAGTATTCATGGATGACTTTTCCATATTTGGTTCTTCTTTTGACCATTGTCTCCACAATTTGTCCCAAGTGCTACACAGATGTGAGAAGACGAATCTAGTGCTCAATTGGGAGAAGTGCCACTTCATGGTAAAGGAAGGTGTGGTGCTTGGCCACAAAGTCTCTGCAAAAGGTTTCGAAGTGGATCGAGCAAAGATTGTAGCAATCGAGAAACTGCCTCCTCCCACAAATGTTAAATCCGTGAGGAGTTTTCTCGGTCATGCCGGCTTCTATAGAAGATTCATCAAGGACTTCTCTACGATCACGAAGCCACTGTGTGGACTGCTCGAGAAGGATACAAAGTTCGTGTTCACTAGTGATTGCTTGGGGGCATTCGAGAAATTGAAGCAAGCCCTGATATCGACCCCAGTTTTGGTATCACCTGATTGGAGTCAACCATTTCGAGCTGATGTGCGATGCTAGTGATTGGGCAGTGGGAGCCGTGTTGGGTCAGAAATAAGACAAGCTATTCAGAGTCTTATACTATACAAGTAAGACACTCGGCTCGGCTCGGATGAACTACACTACCACGGAAAAAGAATTACTTGCAGTGGTCTATGCTTTCGATAAGTTTAGACCTTATTTGGTGGGCACCCACACAATTGTCCACACCGACCATGCCACCATTCGTCATCTGTTCAACAAGAAAGATTCAAAGCCGAGATTGGTAAGATGGATCCTCCTTCTTCAAGAGTTCGACATGGAGATCAAAGATAGAAAAGGTTGCGAGAATGTGGTTGCAGACCATTTATCGAGATTAGAGAAGCCAGTCGAAGGAGAAGACAAGAGAATTGGGATCAAGGAGAACTTCCCAGACGAGCACATATTGAGCATCCTTGATCATACACCATGGTACGCAGATTTTGTGAACTACTTGGTAATTGGAGTTATGCCTCCGTCGTGCAGTCATCATCAGAAAAAGAAGTTTCTCCACGATGTCAAGTTCTATTATTGGGATGATCCCCATCTCTACCGTCGATGTGCCGATGGCTTGATACGTCACTGTGTTCCCCAAGGAGAATGGGAGAACATAATCCACGAGTGCCATAGTTCTTTAAATGGAGGATATTTTGCAGCGGTCAAGACGGCAGCAAAAGTCTGTCAAAGTTGTTTTTATTGGCCTACGATCTTCAAGGATTGCCAAACGTTTGTCAAGAGTTGTGACATCTGTCAAAGAATAAGAAACGTCACCAAGAAAGACGAGATGTCGCAGAAGAGCATCATGGAAGTGGAACTATTTGATGTGCGGGGAATCGACTTTATGGGTCCGTTTCCCATATCTTGTGGTTACACGTACATCTTGCTTGCTGTGGAGTATTTATCACGATGGGTAGAGGTGATTCCCACAGCCACTAGCGACTCCAAGGTAGTGATCAAGTTTCTACATAAAAATATTCTGACTTGATTTATAGTAGCTAGGGCGTTGATCAGCGATGGAGGGTCGCATTTCAACAACAAGTGGCTAGGCAATGTCCTATCTAAGTATGGCGTGAAGCATAGAGTCACCTCTCCATATCATCCGCAGGCGAATGGACAAGCTGAACTTGCAAACCGAGAGATCAAGAGGATTTTAGAGAAATCGGTTGTCAATAGGAAGGATTGGGCCAAGAAGTTGGATGATGCTCTATGGGCCTACCAGACTGCCTATAAAGCACTTATAGGTCTATCTCCATATCAACTGGTATTTGAGAAATCTTGCCATTTGCCGGTTGAATTGGAACACAAAGCTTATTGGGCCACAAGGAGAATCAACATGGATTTCAAGGAAGCCGGGTTGATGAGGGGTGAACAATTGTTGGAGCTCGATGAATGGAGGAACGAAGCTTTCGAGAACTCGCGGATATACAAGGAAAGAGCCCGGAAATTCCACGATCTTCTCATTCGTCCCAAAGGATTCTCTCCGGGTAATGAAGTCTTGCTATACAATGCCCGACTCCGTCTCTTCCCTGGAAAGCTGAAATCGAGATGGTCGGGGCCATATAATGTCTATCGAGCACACGCCAATGGGAGCTATGAATTGTTAGACTCGGTGACAACATTTTTAAGGTGAGCAGGCAATACCTCAAATCCTACTTCAAGTCACACTTGACATGAAGTCAAGGTGACCAAGCTTAATGAACCATGATGAGAGGTAACATCGAGTTAGCGATGAAAAATCTAGCACTGGTTGGGAGGTAACCCAACTGTTCTACATGCTTTATGTTTTTCGTTTTGTTTGGTTTGGTTTTCTTTGTTTTTGTCGTGTCTTGTCTTGTTGGTCGTTTTCATGTCCCAAGGTATAAGGGCTTTTATAAAAAAAAAAAAAAAAAGTGGCTTAGTGACCACCCCCGCGACCGCGAGGGGTGGCCTCGAGAAATTGGGCGTAACGTTTTGAAAACACAGGGCGCTAGTGACCGCCCAGAATCGACGGTGGCGCGAGAATTTGTCCGAGAACTACGCCCAGCTCATGACCGAGCTGCGACCCGTGAGCCCAGCCTCGAAGCGCGACCGACCCGCAATCCGGACGTCGACCGCATGTTTCACCATATTTTTTAACCCCTTTTCCCCCAATTTTACACACACACACACTTGCAGCTAAAGAACTCACCCTCAAGCACTATAAACCATTTTTCTTCAATTTCTTGTGCTTTAGACGTAAATTCCACTCAAGGTATGCTACATTTCCTTAATTCTTCTTAGATTTACGCTTTACAGCATGAATTAGAAGGGTTTTGCCTATTATATCTTCTTGTTGTGGATTATTAAAGAATTGAGGATATAGAGCCTATATTGCTAAAATTTACATGGTGTTTGAGCATTTTTCTTCCAATGTTAGGTCTATTGATGTTCATAGATGTCTATTGTTGGTTTAATTTGCCTACATTGTTGAATTGGGTTGGAAATTTTCGAAAAATCTTGAGAAAACCTTGCTATCACGCACGCTGCGCGACCAAGCTCGTGACCGCTAGCCTGGCCGCGAGCATCTGTGCGGGTGTGAGATGGTACCTCGCGACCACCCTCGCGGCCGCTAGGTCGGCCGCGAGGCACCCCCAGAATGCGTTTTTGACGTATTTTTGAGTTGTGTGTGCGTTTTCTCTCCCTTGTTTTACCTTATAAGATCATATGTTAGTATGGGGGGGAAGAATTTTACTAAGTTCAAGTTTGGGGGAGCTCTTAATATGGGTTGACGTTTACATTGATTTTTGTTAAAAAGTACGTGAGCTAACTTTGAAATATCTTTAGGTACATTATGTCGCATTCATTCGGCCACAAGCGCAAGGGCAAGGAGGTCATTTCCACTTCACATGACGAGCCACATGATGAGTTCCACCCCGAGACTTTTGGGGTGCGACTGCCAAATCCCTCGTCAATGGACCGTTGGAGGAGATTGGTGCAGCTAAAGCACAGGCACTCGAGATTCATATGCATTGATACTTGCCAAACTAAGGGGATAGCCAATGACGTAACGTGGCTAGCTTAGAGGGCCGGTCTGTACTCTATTATCATAGCCAACTATCTGACGTACCGGACCCTAACTCTGGAGTTTTTTTCGACCGTTCATGTCCACAAGACGCAAGGGTCGCCAGACTACATTACATTCCAGATGGACAACGAGTCCCGACGGCTCTCCGTGGATGAATTGAATGTTATCATCGATGGTGCTCCCGATGATAAATACATCGGGGATTTAGAGAACTCGGCTCAGAATATGTGGCCGTTGTTCATGCACACAACATTAGAGCAGACCCCGTACTATGACGCCTCAAGGGCGATGGCAAGTTTGATACGGAATCCTGTCGTCCGCTACTTCCACCGCCTCATCACATTTACCATACATGGCCGCAACAACGCCGGCACAGTCCTCTCTCAGGATATGAGTCTCATGATTGGTGCTGCGACAAGACAGAAGATGCATGCTGGCATGTTCCTCGCACATCACTTCCAGATGCAAGCAGAGGTTTCGGGGAACGCAAAGATATGCATAGGGTGATTTGTTACCCCTATTGCCGATTTTTTTCAGGTGACGATTCGCGAGAATCCTATCTCTCAGGATATTTTCCTGGACAAGCCCTATCTATACGTCTAGATGTTCCTGAAGAGGCACCCCAGCCGCCACCTCTGGCTGCTATACGACAAGAACGGCCAATCCATATTTCGCCTGCCCCACACCGAACTCACCAGTTTAAGCGGATTTAGGCCGCCGGAATCCAATTGGAACTTGAGCTCACGTCTTCACTACGAATGGGCTCAGCGCTTAAATACGCAAGGCGAGATCGAGGTAGAGCAACAAGAAGAGACAGTCGAGAAGGAGGAGGCGCCCAAGACAGGCGGCACGTTGCACCCACAACCCTTTCAAGGCGATCCCAAAATTTATGAGCGATTGGATCGCATAGACGGTCGTCTCGACCGCATCGACGGGAGTGTGACCTCCATGATGGCCCAGCAGCAGGCCCTCCTCGCCCAACACCAGGCGCATCAAGAACACCAACGTCAAATGATGGAGATGATGCAACAATGGGATCAGTGGCAAGGATATCCGCCGTCGGAGTAGCACGGTATACGAGGTAAGGTCTCTTTCCCAACTACTCTTTTCTGCAAACCTTATTGCCTCCATTTCACACCTGTTCACAATAAGTTTGGGGGGAGTGGACGATTTTGGTTGGTTGAGAGTCCTGTTTATGTTTTTATTTTTTCTTGTAAAGTTTTTATGCTTTGGGGCTTTTGTCGTGTCTTTGTTGTCGTTGTTGTGTCTGTCGATCAACGAGTTTAAGTGAAATGTGTTAATCCATGTGGCCAATGATGATAGAAATTTTCTGAAAAATATGTTGATAGTGCACATGATAAGTTAGAAAATGACGCATGGATGACTTGAGATTGCTTAGCTTGTTGTTTTTCACCATTTGCTTAAAACCGTGAGACTTGAGCTTCACTGTATAAACATCTTGATACAATTTCTTTTAATTGTGTGATATCGTGCATGTAATCATCTTCTAGAACTTGCCGTATTTTCTGTATCAAGGCTGCAATATGTGTTTCGAATATGGAAAGGATAAAAGGCCATATTTGTTAACCACATATTTACCCATACACTAACCCAATGATATATACCGTTTGTCGCCTTCTTTGAGCCTTTATTAGACTTTATTTTTCTGTTAACCGGATGATAGGAGGTGAGGATGTATATGGGAATCAAGGGGGGTAAATTTGTTTGGATGTATTAAGTTTGGATAAAAGAAAGAATGGTACCTCGATGGAAAAGAATAGACCCTATAAGCTCTATTACAAAGAAAAGAAAAATGATTAGAATAATATGAGCATAAAGGGAGCCTTTTATTAAAATATAAGTACCTTAAGTGCATAAACGTTGATTTAGCATGTTGGAAAGAAAAAGGGAAATGGACAAAGTCCATATGAGTTGAATGTATGAATGGAGGTGCTTGGAGTTATTTTTGAGTCACTTAGCTATATATTACCCTACCTTAACCAATGTGCCTACATTACAACCTATGAAAAGACCTTTTTGATCCTAATTTGAACGCATTTGAAGTGGTGGAGATATTAGAGAAACGGCAAGCCTATGGTAAGATTTTGCATTGCATTGATCTTTGAGTGTATACACGTCCTTAATTTTCTTATGAGTTTGAGTGTACACTATATTATACACATGCCTTTGTGAGGGTTGAATTGAATGAGATTTTTGCTTTTAATGGTTGTACATTGTCGAGTTGACTAATATCGTCATGTGTACTAGGGTTTTCGAACGTTGAAAGATTTCTGAGGCTTGTTATAGTTATCACCTTTGCTGGCGCTCGTTGATCTTTCGTTGTGTCTTTCTTTGTGTTTTTGTTTTGTTTTTGTTTGAGAACAAACAATGCTTCAAGTTTGAGGGTTTGATAAACGCGCTTTTTACTCGTTTATTGTTGATATTTTAAGATGAATTTAGATCTATTAAGTGCGTTTATGTATTAGATCTTAATGCTTTATCTATTATTGGTAGAATCCGCCTTGGGTTCCTCTTTGGTGTTTTGTAGGCTATAAGATGATAATCAAGCACGGCGAAGCACGAGCCAAAAGAAGAACAAGAACAAGGCTAGCGGCCTCCTTCATGATCGCTAGCCCGGCCGCAAGGCATCAGAGCACTTTACCCAGAGCATAGCGACCGACCTCGCGACCGCGAGGTCGGCCGCTAGGAAACACGCCACGACGGCGAGCCCCGCCCGCGAGAGCCAAGGAAAAGTTTCCGCCCGATTTCTCGCGGCCAAGGCTAGCGACCGCGAGCCCGATCACGGTTACAGCTAACGGCGCGAGTCCACCGCAAGCCGACCAAGAAGCGCCCAGATCCTCGCGATCGAAGCCACGATCATGAGCTCTACCGTCAGAATAACCCGAAAAATTTAAAACTTTTATTAGTGATGTTTAAATCACTTATTTGTGGTTCTTAGACCTTAATTATGTTTAAGGTAACCAACGAAACGAATTAGAATCGATTCGAGATCGAAAACTAGAGAAATCAAAACAGTGACTAATCCCACCGGACAGGGTTTTCTAAAGAGCCCTGAACATAGAATGAAAGATCGAGAATGAATCTTGATAAAAGGATTTCATTTCTAGAATCCTCTCGCGAAAACATGTGAGAAGCCAAAGAATGAGAATTTTCGGGCATACTCGCCTTGGCCACCTTAAAAGCACTATTTACGAGCCGGATCAATTTCAATCCGTGCTAATCATGATGATTAATGATAACAATTAAATTCATGAATTAATATATTATTATGAATTTAGAAATTATAAGAGTCAATTTCTGAAAGAAATTTCTGAAGAACTTAACCGAACGCCGGGAACAATATACCGGAAAAACCCTAATCTGATCCGAACGATCCGAAACTCGCACCAAGGGTCTAAATCAATAAATTATGATTTATAAGACTCAAATAAATGATGAAAGCTCAAAAATTCAATAGAATTTTTGAATGAGCATAATTTAATCGTCGAACATAGTTTTTCCGCGATAACTCTGAATTGACTTATCGGACGACGTCCGAACTTCATGAAATTTTGTAAACATTGAAATAAGTCATTTGAGGCTATTTAATCAAATAAAACCTTAAGGTTCCGAAATCAATCGAAAGCTTAAAACTTAAAGAGCTCAGTATTAACACGCCAAAACGGGTAATTTGACCAACCCACCTCCCAACCACCACCAAGACCAGCCCAAATGAACTAAGGAAAGCCCTTTAGGCTGCCATACATCAGCCCCACGTCCCATTATAGACTCTCACACCTTTGGAACATTTTCTCTCTCTCTTTTTCAAATTCTCTCCATTGTTCTTCAAGTTTTCAACCTTTAATCCTCCTTCTCAAAGCCTTCCAACCTCCAAAAAAATATTATAAGACCATACTAAGGTAGTACTCATCATTCTCTCCATTTGTAATGGAGTAGAATTTTTTTTATATTTTTCTTGATTTATTTCACAAAAAACCCTAGTTTGCTCCTCATTTTTTTTCGTGACTTTAGAGCCACCAAATGCTCTCAAGACATGAACAAAAAATGCTTAGAACAATGTTTTAAGGCTACTGTAAAAATTCCATAATTTTTGGAGCATGTTTATATTTTTTCAATTTATGCTTTATTTCTTTTTATATATGATAAAGCATGATTTTGTGAATATTATTTGATATTGTTGCTTTTAATGTATTATAAGCATGTAGTAAAATATCATAATTTTTCAGAATGGTCTTGAATTTTTTTAAATTGTCGTGAGCTCCAAGGCTTATTTAAGCCATGGTTTGATTTTTATTTTGAAAAATAGTTGAGATATGGTGTTTAAAATATGATGTGAACATCATATAAAAATCTTGGAATTTTGAAACACATCTTTTATTTTATTTTATTTTGACCGATTATATTTTTATACTTTTAGAGTATTGTTTGATTTTGTTTGTTGAAAATAGTTGAGATATGGTGTTTAGGTATGATATGAACATCATATATTAACCTTGAATTTATTCAAACACCTCTCCTATTTTTGATGAGAAAACCGTGAGCTACATTATATATGTATAATGATTTATTTGATTTTGTTGTTAAAAATAATAGATGTGTGATATTATGAAATATTGGTTAATGTTTGATATTAATATTACATGTTATTGCATATATAACCATATTTTGCAAGGTTGGAATTTATTGAATATGTATATATATATATATGGAATTACCGAAATGAAATTAGGATAGAAAGCATGGGTTTAAAATATTAATGCATGATATGGAGTGATATTTCATGTTTAGTATATGGTATAATCATGATATAATTTTTGTGGAATTTATTGAACACCAAAGCCCACTAAATTGTGATGACCGAAAACTATGGACAATTTTAACATACGGTTTAAAATTTTATATGATGATATTGGGTTGATAATTAAATTTATAGTATGATAGGAGTAAAACATGATTTTATTGAATTTATTTCGTACATATGCTAATTGTTGTTAATTATCAAAACATAACAAAATGACTAAGTATGGGTTTTATTCTAATGTTAAATGATGCTATGATAGTTAATTATAAACTTAGAATGAATGGTTGTGATTAGGGTGAATGAATGGAACACTTATGCACACTTACACAATGATTGTGTATTATGTTAGAAATTAGTGTTTTCTAATGCTTTAGTATAGCTTATGTTGTGTATGGTATTGTTTGATGTTCGATGTTTATGTTTATGTTGATCGACAAACTAAAACCCAAACGTAAACAACATAATACTATACGCACGAGAATCAAAAAGAAATCGACCAATTTCGATAACTTAAGAAGGAATTAACGATAGTTAAGTTAGACCCAAATTAGGTTTTCTATTTAATAAAAGGACACTGAATGCGAGTTCCTAAGTTAGAAAACCAAAAGCCGAGCTACAACGTTAGTACTCAACAACGACAACCCAATACGATATTAGTTGAGCGTTAAAACAACTCGATAACGAATAACAATTTTACGACATATGTAATCTCCGACGAGTTAGGATAAACAAACAATGTCGTAATGTGCAAGCAAAGATTCAAACAATGTCGTAATGTGCAAGCAAAGATTCGAGCATAAGATGTCGATCCTTATGTCCCAAAAGTCGAGTTAATATTTCCGACGCACTTCATTTGTTCTTAAGTACTACTTACATGATAGCATGTATTCACTTGAATCATAAGTCAACACTCCTCTTTTAATTATCGTGCTAATACGACAAGCCGTCAACCATAACCTGCTAGGAGCCTAGGACGTAACTAAAATTGTTAAGCCTATTTAGTAGCTTGAGAGTTTCCTAACTTATCAATCATAATTTGATTACCAACAACCTATAACGTAATAACGTTATAATAAAACTAAGGTTTAGAGTTGAGGATAGACTCGGAATATGTGATTCAAAATTGGAGTTCACCTACGAACGATGAAGTAATATAGCTTGGGAATTGGGAATGTAAGATAATAGAAATTATCTTAAAACGATCACATAAAATCATAAAGAAACCCTAATTGGGAACTTTAAGTCGTAGTTTATAAACGACCTTCGATCGATAGAAAGAATCTAAGAAACGCTATTTTCTTATGAAGGGTTTGATCGTACGTAGTCGGCGAGGAAGAACACCACACCTGCTCATTTAGAACCACTAGTTTGGATTAGCAGGTGGGCTTTCTTGAAACAAAAATGTTATGCATATCTCAAAGCATGATTTACAAAGCTTTATGAAGTATTATCACATGAAATGTTATTGACTGCCAAATGTTTATGTTTTGTTGTTATCCTATCTGAGATTGATATATCCCATATGGTATGTGAATGTGTTGGTCCACCAACGTTAAAAAGGGTAACGATCGATCCGACTTAGCGGGCGGCTAACTCGGATTGTGTACACGGTGACTATGTGTTAAGGTTAACTACCTCGATCGTCACGGCGACTATGTGTAGGTGGCCACCCATAGTGCGCGAATGAATGAATGAATGAATGATCGATATGGAAACAACGTGAATGAAATAGTTCGCCGAACGCTTTTGGAAAACGATAAATGTTTGATAGGCATTAGTCTTTTAACTAAAATCCTCACGCGCTTATTGTGGGCGCTAATAACTTTTGACAAAGAAAATGTTTTGGGCAACGAGTCCACCGAGTACTTTTGTACTTAGCCCCGCATTTCGCTTTTGATGTGCAGGTTGAGCAAGGATCGATGATGGGTGCGGTGGTGCAGTAGCGCTATTTTGATGCTTAATTAGAAAGGTTTCTGAACTGGGCATGCATCGTCATACGCATGTCCACATGCTTATTTGCCGCCTAACTCGATATTATTTTGATGCCCGAATTATGATTGCTTTCATACCGTATTGAACTTGAGGTCGCACTGCCTCGAATTGTGCCCCGATTGGGTTATTGTTGAACCTGAACCTTTCGACGAGTCCTTCGCGACTCGAGTTGGTATGAACAGCTTTATCCCTTTGGTCTATGCATTATCGAGTAGTTAAATGGTTAATTGCATTGATTAGTTGTGTTTATATCCCGCCTTACTATACCAAAGGACGCATCCATATGATCCGTACTTTTTGGAAAGTCGGGTCATCACAAAGTGGTATTCGATCGCTCCCTTTTCACACGTAAAAGGCGATATAGAAGGTAAGTCGAGTATCGTATCCACGTGATTGTAATACGAAAACACGGTAAGCTAGCTCAACGATAATTCATCATTATTCAAGCACGGAAAATGGGTGAAAGGTTTTTGGCTTTTAATTTAATCCAAAGCAGCGTAACTATGCGTAAAATAAAACAAAGCAATAAACACACGGAAGATAAAACAGATAAGAGAGACTAACCTAGGGATGCATTAATCCAATCCACAACGATGTTTATCCTGCTCCTATTAGCCAATTTTAATCCGCATAAGATGGAAGATCACAAATATAACCAACAACTTCAATTACGACAATTTCGGCAAGAGATTACGAGTTTTCCTACCATTCTAGGTGAAAACAAGTAACCCAAAAGGATCACTAAGAATATGCTTCCCACGAATATCCTATCTCGCCTACGACTCAAAGCTTATTCGTATCATGCATTCAAGATCGATCGACAATTAATACAATTACGTAATTAACCGACAACTAGATATGCATCAAGATTGATCGTAAATCAACACATATAAATAAGCACCAAGAATCATGAATCAATGCCCGGAAGGTAAATAGCGATAATGTAAATCACAACATATAGGATCGAATCATGCAAACCCTAGATCAAGACGGAATTTTAGCTACGATAATTAAATTACCAAAGCAATAAATAATTAAATAAAACATAAATTAAGATAGATAGATAAAACCGTAAGAATCCACGTAAGAACAATTGTAGCGACTTGAATCCGAAGAAATTTGAATTTAATACTAAACTATGAAATTGGAATGAAAATACTTAAAGAAAAAGCTAAACTAAATTAAACGGGAAAAGAACTTGCAAAAGAAAATAAAGAAGAATTTGTGTTCTCGCCTCGAATGGTGTAGAATGTTGTTTTTAAACTCACGATCTAACTCCCTTTCTCGCTCATAGCACAAGCCTCCATCTCTAACTCGATTTCAATTATACTCAACCAGGTGTCTCGCGAATCCACCTCCATTCAATGTGCGCGCACGAATATACGCACACCAAATCATCCTTCTCGCGAGGCGCATGCGGCATACCTTCCCCGCCAAGACATGTCGAGAGGCATTCAAAATTGCTGAAATTTCGGCCTTCCTCGCGACCGGCATCGCGACCAACGGTCGCCAGGTCGCGAGCTCGGTTCGCGAGGCGTAATTCCTCGCGACCGCCGCAAGCTCGCCCGCTCTCTCTCGTCCGACTTTAAATTGCGATCCGCTTGCACCCACGGACTCCTATCGAGATGCTCTTAACATAGTACACTTTGCACATCCATATTTTTCAAATCCATTACTCATATTCACCGTCGTTTTCAAAACAGCTTCTTCGCATGAGCTCGCGATCGGGCTATTGATTCCTCTTTATCGTGATCCACCTTTGACATTAAAACCTATGTTAAATGACATGAAATACACACGCATAATATCTTCCAAGGTAAACATAAATATATCAAAAGACAACTCAAAAGATCACTTATCACTTAGAAACGAAACGAATAAAGCCTTATAAATCATGTAAAACGAGGCTTATCAACTCCCCAAACTTACCCTTTGTTTGTCCTCAAACAAATCAAAACAAGAGAGAGACCACTGAGATGTGTAAAGAGCTCTAACGATAAAAGCAATAAGCCCTCGTGAGCAATGAGCAATAAACCATTCACTCAAATGAATCAAATCACCGTAGGAAAACTATGTTTAGCCCTCGCCTAGGATCTATCTCGATGTTTAATTCACCATACATCGATTATAAACCCAGTATGCGCCTATATAATTAACCGCAACACGCTGATGTTTACTCGTGTTTACCTGAACTCGCCGAGGTGGATCGAGATGAACGGATCGAGACGTGCTTGATCTTCCGGATCGTGTCCCGTTGCCCAATCTCCAACGCCGAGTTGAGGACGATCTATGGAGAATGCTCGAAAATCACCCTTTTCTCTCAATTAATTTTCGATAATTCCTCACTAAGCACTATAGTGATTCTCAAAATTCCTCTATATGGACGAAATTTTGCTACCAATAATGAGCATTAACCTAGACTTTATCTCATAACTTATATTTATAATGCACTACCTTAATCCCATATGAAAATTACCATAATCCTATATGGAAATTACCATAATCCCATATGGAAATTACCATAATTTTTATGGAAATTACCATACTCCTGTGATTATTACCATACTCTCGTGATTATTACCATAATCTTATATGGAAAGGATCTATGATATACCATAAATATAATAACATCCTGTGGGATAAAGAGAATAAAATCTCGCCATAGAGAGATATAGGGACCGATTTTCTGCTAAGCTACGGGCCCTGACGGGCCAGCCTGTGGATCAAATGCAAGGAATAAAGATGGGCTCAAATAAATAAATTATCTTATGTTCATTTCGTAATATAAATTAATTTATAAACATTTATTCACGCCACTGAGAATAAATGCCGACTTACCCTTTATTACCGGGTTGAGTCGGGCTTGCACTTAGACATTAATCCTCAGATTTAAGATATCGAACGTCCATTAATTATTTATAGATTCGATCGCTAAAATAATTAATAACTTCATTTCTTAAGTAGTACCACTCAACCTTATTATTGTACTTGAGCTAACTCAACCCGCAGGTTTAGTACAATAAACCTTTGAGCCCTTAAGGGACGCCATCATCCTAAACGGATACTTGACTCGACATGATAACTAGCGTGACATACAAGCACCGCCACCACCCAAAATGCGAGAATCTTGGTTAGAACATGTAACCCTCACCCATAACAAGTCAAAGTGATGGTCAAGAACTCATACTCACCTAATACCTTATCGAGGTTTAGATCATCGTAAGTCACCGAGATCGTTCTTCACGACGGTCGATAGAAGAACACATCTCACCGTGATCCTTCAATACGCCGTCGAGACGCATCAAAGATAGACAAGTAACCAAGTCAAGTCACTTCTTATCTATATCGCACTTATACCGACAACTCGTCCTCAAGTTGTCTCACCGTGAAACTTTTATATCTCATTAGCTCGACCAATCATATGCACTTTTGTGATCTTCACACATCGTATGATCTAACTTATATATGAGATAAGGGACATGATATATGCAATCAAGTATTCAATTCAGATAGAGATTGTAATAGTGGTAACAGAAACATTGTATACAAGCTCAACCAAACTGCTTTCAAGATACAAATCCAACAATCACAACATCTTCGCTCAACTCCACACATCATCATAATCATAAGACAAGCCTTCTCAAACTCAATCCTCACGACATGGATATATATATACGAAAACTCAAACACTCAAGTGTATCAAGGAGGATATGTATACTCAAAGTTTAAAACACATGGAATCTACCATAGCTTGCAAATTGTCTAATTCTCCATTGCTCAAATATGTGCTCAAGAACCAAGATCAAAAGGTCTTATAAAGGTTATAATGTAGGCTCTTAGTAGGGTCGGATATATTTAGGCTAAGGACTCATAATTCCATAATGAAAACACCACAAGACATAATTTTCAAATTTTCCCAATTTATTTCAATTCTCCATACCAAGAAGTTATTTTCCTTTAATCACTCCATAATTTTCATAGAAGTGATATACTCATCTCAACGCACTAGCTACTTACCCATTTATGTTGTTTTCACACACTTGTGTCATTTATTTATTCATTTATTTTTTCAACTTATACGGTAAGCAACTATTTTTATTATTATCACTCCTCAACAATTATTCTCTTCCTTTCTTTTTCTCAACCTTCATTCAAGCAACCAAAATCACACTTACAACATAACCCAACCCACGGCTATACGAATGAATAAGTAGGCTCAAACGGGCTCATCAAAGGATAATAACCTAACAAAGTTAGTGTTTCGATAGTGTATAGGCTAAGAAAAGAATGCCTAATATCATTTCAAAATTCTTAAGCACATCAATGCAACCTCGAAAAAGAACCAGAGCAAGTTCTAGAGAAACACATGCTATTTCAAACTATTCACACAGAAAGAAACAAGACTGAAAAGATATGACAGCCAAAAGCTCAAGTCTCACAGGTTTCAAAAGTGTGATCAAGTTCTCAAAGGCTCAATACTCAAGAACAATCATAACATGCTTCGCCTCACAAAACCATTGCAATAAATTTTCTAATAAAACAATTTTCATCATCGGCTGCCGTCATTCAACTCAACCCACAAAATGTATAACAAAACCCAAACACGAAAACAAAACAAACACAAACAAAAAGAAAACAAGAACAAAACGAAAACAAACCAAAACAAAGAAAACATTGGGTTACCTCCCAACAAGTGCTAAATTTAAATGTCTTTAACTAGACCAATACTAACCTCGATCATCCGGCGATTCGCGCCAGCCTTCTTACCAAATCTTTGCTTGCTCCATATTTTGCGCTGACCGCAGACCACCACCGAGTGGAAGTGGCCTCCCCAAACTTGAACAAGTCACCTGAGTTCCATGTCGAGTCCATCTTTTCTTTGTAGCACCTTGTCAACCAGTCGGTCGACATCCAAGCTCGAGATTCGCCTAGTCGCAACAAAGGGTGATTGAATGACACTTCATACTCGCACTATCGTGTCGCGGGACGGCGCCATAGATTGAGATTTTCACTTCATCGTTAACACGAAAAGTTAGATCACCTTCCCGCACGCCAATTAAAGCACCCACTCAGTTAGAAAAGGCCTACCCAAGATTAGTGGTTGATTTTTAAATTCAAGAATGTCTAAAATAACAAAATCACCGGAAAGACAAAACCCGAACTCTACCAACACATCCTCAACTATCCCTTAGTATGCGACCGACCGTCACCATCATTAACTAAATGGATGTCTTCTTCAGTTTGCCCAGCCCTAAGCGATTGAACACATTTAACGGCATCGTTTATGCTCGCCCCTAAATCACACAACACGCTGGGGAACGTGGTGCTCGCAATATCGCACTCCAACGAAACCGCCGATCCTTCGCTTAGAGGAGCTTCCTCGCAAGACGACATCGCATTCTTCTGATAGGTAATTTTTTCAAATTTCCAATTTCTTCTTGCTTGCAAGCTGCCTTTTAAAAATTTTATGTATCCCGATGTTTCGCAGCCAGCTCAAAGAGAGGTAAATTGATATCAACTTTTGAAAATCTTTGAAACGCAAACCTCGTCATATTTCGACTTGACTAGCCGACTCAAAACGGGACCGGAGGAGTGTACGTGCGAAGATTGACTTTGAGGCTCTTCGCGTCGACCTCGCGATCGCCGGGGTGTCGCGAGGCGCTGCGCCTGCGGCCGCAATCCTCCTTCGCTCAAATTGCGGGCGCTGGTCGCCGCGAACAACTGGGCGTAATAACTGATGGTCATGGTCGTCATGGGCGCTGCTCGGTCGCGAAGCCTGTGGGCAAATTTGGGACCTCGCGATCGGGCTCGGTCGTCGAGCTCGTCGCGAAGCTCGCTCAGCTTACTTTCTCGCCCGTATGGCTTGGGTAAGCTTGTCCACTTCTCGTCCGGATGGCGAAACATTGATTTTCGGTTTACTCAGACACTCGGAAATTGGCCCGCCTTTTGTAGTGCATTCAACTGCACGGCTACTGACCAACTGATTTTCCAAAATTTTCATATGCTTTCCCATAGCCGCCACAAAGGACTCCAAATGATTAATCTTATGCCCGTGTTGCTTATAAATGAGTTCGTTCGTCGTCAATTGTTGGTTGCTTACAATCAACTCGCTGATCACGTCCTCTAGACTCGATTTCTTCGCCTCGAATCACCCATTCTCGAATCGAGAAATCTCGCGAGGTCGTTGAAAATTATCGTCATGACGAGAAATTTGATGATTTCTATTGCATTGTATGCCGGATTTCCATGATTCCTCCGATTGATGTGGTCGACTCTTCTCGCCTCGATCCGACTCTTCAAAAGAGTGAATTGCTTCATCACCGTCAGATTTAAATCGCCTCAACAACCGCTTAACCATCATGCCTTCCGCTGGGCCATTGATAACTATTTGCCGTCATCTCTTCTATGATGCGACCGCCTCTACACGATGATTTAATAAACATCCACCGACACATCCACTATGCTCCTCAGATGCCATGTCACCACCGAGAACCGCGTGATCCGCCGTTTTTCGAGAATCCGTGTTGTGGGCACTTCTCAATAGGCCTCAATCGCCTCCCACGACTAACAATGACTCATCTCCTAGCCGAGAAGGGAGATCTCGCGATGATTTTCGGGCTTTGGTCGGGCGGAAAATACTTTGGAGGAACTTTCACAAAGATCCCCAATCGCTTATGCCTGTGCGGTCCAAACTTTGAACCACTCCTTCGCCGATCAAGCAGAGAGAATCCAACATGCGATCCGATCGTGTCTTGTGGCACCCCATTCGCTTGATGGTGTCACAAATGTCGAGAATGTCTCAAGATGCGATTCGGTCCTCTCGTGACTCCTCCCAAACCGCCTCCTTGCACTATGCCGATTAGGGCCGGCTTTAACCTCAAGTTGTTCAGATTGACTTCCGGCCCCATCCGCCTCCTTCGAATTGCTCTGGGAGGTCGGTACATATAATTCGTGAGGTCTCGCCTCGGAGCAGTGGACTAGAGTCTCATATTCGCCATCTGGCGCCGCATTTGCAAAATCGACTCAACATGCGTGCAGCCTTGCTCGGGAGGAATGCCCTGCTCGTGGATTAGCCGCCATTGCAGCCCGCCTCTTCTCTCGCCCTCTTCTCCTTTGAGAGCTTTCGATCTCGGGATCTAGTAATATTTCAGAGGTCCCGAGATCTTCAGACGATAAACTACCCGAGAAAAGAGAATTCACCTGTAACAATAAATAAATAATATAATATATAACTTGAATTAATAAACCAAATCACAAATTATTCCTATGCAATCTTAATAATCCCCAAAGAACGGCGCCAAAATTTGATCGCCCCTTTTCACACGTAAAAGGCGATATAGAAGGTAAGTCGAGTATCGTATCCACTGTGATTGTAATACGAAAACACGTAAGCTAGCTCAACGATAATTCATCATTATTCAAGCACGTAAAATGGGTGAAAGGTTTTAAGGGTTTGAATTTAATCCAAAGGCATAACCATGCAAAAATAAAACAAAGAATAAACACACGGAAGATAAAACAGATAAGAGAGACTAACCCTAGGGATGCATTAATCCTATCCACAATGTATGTTTATCCTGTCCTATTAGCCAATTTTAATCCGCATAAGATGGAAGATCACAAATATAACCAACAACTTCAATTACGACAATTATGGCGATCGATTACGAGTTTTCCCTACCATTCTAGGTGAAACAAGTATCTCCAAAAGGATCACTAAGAATATGCTTCCTACGAATATCCTATCTCGCCTACGACTCAAGGCTTATTCGTATTATGCATTCAAGATCGATTGACAATTAATACAATTACGTAATTAACCGACAACTAGATATGCATCAAGATTGATTAGAAATCAACACATATAAATAAGCACCAAGAATCATGAATCAATGCTCGAAGGTAAATAGCGATAATAAATCACAACATATAGGATCGAATCATGCAAACCCTAGGATCAAGACGAATTTTAGCTACATAATTAAATTACCAAAGCAATAAATAATTAAATAAAACATAAATTAAGATAGATAGTTAAAACCGTAAGAATCCACGAAGAACAATTGTAGCGACTTGAATCCGAAGAAATTTCAATTCTAATACTAAACTATGAAATTGGAATGAAAATACTTAAAGAAAAGCTAAACTAAATTAAACGGAAAAGAACTTGCAAAAGAAAATAAAAAGAATTTGTGTTCTCTCCGAATGGTGTTGAATGGTGTTTTAAACTCACGATCTAACTCCCTATTTATAATGAATTGCTAGCTCCCTTCTCGCTCATAGCACAAGCCTCCTCCATCTCGACTGATTTAATTATACTCGAACCAGGTGTCTCGCGAATCCACCTCCACTCAATGTGTGCGCCGCATGAATATACGCACACCAAATCATCCTTCTCGCGAGGCGTGCGTGCATACCTTCCCCGCCAAGACATGTTGAGAGGCATTCAAAATTGCTGAAATTTCGGCCTTCCTCGCGACACGGCATCGCGACCAACGGTCGCCAGGTCGCGAGCTCGGTTCGCGAGGCGTAATTCGCGCTGCCGACCGCCGTTTCGCTCCGCTCTCTCTCGTCCGACCAATTGCGCATCCGCTTGCGCCTAAGGACTCCTATCGAGATGCTATTTAACATAGTACACTTTGCACATCCATATTTTTCAAATCCATTACGTCATATTCACCGTCGTTTTCAAACAGTTCTTCTTCGCATGAGCTCGCGACTGGGCTATTGATTCCTCTTTATCGTGATCCACCTTTTTGACATTAAAACCTATGCTAAAATGACATGAAATACACATGGCATAATATCTTCCAAGGTAAACATAAATATATCAAAAGACAACTCAAAAGATCACTTATCACTTAGAAACGAAACGAATAAAGCCTTATAAATCATGTAAAAATGAGGCTTATCAGTATCAGAGCTCTTGTTCGCTCTGAACCCTAGAAACCCTTTCCTTGAATCCTAAGTTGAAAGTTGAGTTTAGAAATTGTTTGTGTTTGATCACATCGCACTTCACCCATCGCCGCCTTGCTCAACGGGAAAAAGGTAACTATTTCAACTAAAGGTTGTTTTGAAATGATTAAAGTATATGAAATGTGAATTAGAATTTCAATATTGCCTTGTTGGGAAGTTGAAAAATATTTGGAAAATGGAATTTTTTTTTGAAATTGAAAAGTTGTTTCAATTGACTAGTCATTAGCTTGAATGATAGTTACAAGCTTTAGGAGCTTGGTAAATGAGTAAATGAGAATGTTTGATTATCGCACAATGTGTCGCGATTTGTGTTTCTTGTTGTAGGCTAAGCATGATAGAAGCATGATGTAAATGAGTATGTTTCCCCATGAGAACATGACTCTTAAGACGCATGATCCCTTTGCGCCGAACTTAGTATGAGAACATAAGTACCCCAATTGAACTAAATACTAAGAAAGAACGAGAACATAGAAATCTTAAGAATCACAACCGAACGGATTCGATGATGAGAACGCGACGAAGTTTACGATGATGAGCGATTGCTTAGCCGAGGTTCGATCACATGAGTCCCAACCTCTATACGTGAAGGAATTTCAACAACAGCTGCCTTGCCTCTATCGCGCATAAGTGAAAAGAATAAAAGTATAACGCTATGAAGGTATAAAAGGAAATAATGATTTGTAAGTGCTTAATGAGAACATATAGGATGCGATGCGATAATGCGAGTAGTAGTAAGAAATCCAAACCCAATAAGATAGGGTAACCTCTGCCTTTACCCGGCTAGACATCGATCGTTACCCTACTCTAAGAAACCATACCGTCTCTTTCCGGAGACCCAACCATAAAAGTCGTACCATAGAAATTGAGGTAAATAGGTCAGAGTACGATATAGATTGTTATAGCCTTCTTTGTACAGATGTTATTATGTACATACCTTCTTCTAGATGCACCGTTATGTTTACCGTGTCTGACCATAGTGATACTTTCCTTTTCAGATGGCTCGGACTGTGTTCACGACTAGGCACCCTCTGTCCTCTAGGGCCACCCCGAGGAGGTTATACGATCGCATCGCTTCCTACCGATGTGCCGCGAGACGACCTTGGTGAGTTTTCGCGCACTTCACACGTCGCTGGTCAGCTTGCGACATGCCCGGTACATCCCATTATGACGGCACTACCGATCATGAGACCGCCATCCGACCGGTGGTTACGCCCGCGAGATATCGGCGGACTACATTTACCGCCGCCAAGAGAGCTTTGACCTTGAGGCGGACTTTCCTCGCTTTGCTAGCCATCTGAGCTATGTATTCACGGTGCACGGAGCTGCACCGCACGGACCGTATCTCCCCGCATGGAATACACTTCATGTGACGAGATTTCGAGTGGCTCCATCCAGAGGTGCCTCGCTGGCAACCGACGGACCTGTGTTCTTGCCTCGGGTAGCAGGTAGGAACATGTTCGAGGCGGACCTTCCCGTGTCCGACACCACCTTCCCGCCCTACCACCGCAGGGATTCCATCCTCGCCATTGCCCGCCTGTGCCATCACCGCCACCATGTCGTGTCCATATCCACCTCCACCTACCAGCCTCCCCAGCAGTCCCACCGCCACCTCGCCGAGCCTTTCGACTATGATGTCAGGATTGATGATCCCGTGACATAGCTATGTATAGTGAGAGAGACCGATGTCCGCCTGTCGCCTTTTCCGATGATGTCTACGAGGAAGTCATGGCTGAGATCCACCGAGACCCAGCGGCTATGGAGGAAGCTGTGGTCGTTAGAGACCGAGAGCCCATGTTCCCGCAATGACGTCAAGAGGAGGAAGATCCGTAGGAAGATCCCGAGGAAGATCCAGGAAGATCCCGAGGAAGACAGGAGGAAGACCCCGAGGAGATCTATCACCGACGACGAGATGGAGGGAGTGGATAGCCCCATGCTTCCATTCCCGACCGACATGGAGCCCGATCCACACCCCTGACGACCATAGATCTAGTTCTTAGGATTAGATTGTCTTTTGTCTATATACTCAGATATCTTTTGATGCATGCGAAACGACGAGTCATTCCGACATGAACCCTATTTTGATGACCACGGTAGCGCTTAGGTTTTGTACGCACCGTGACTAGGTACTGTGAGTGATGTTGGTATTTCTTTTTGGTCATCATACTATGTACCTGGTCTTTTGTAACCTTCAAAACGCTGATGAAAGTCCTCGTAGAGAGGCAATTGATATGATATGGTGATAGCTCCTAGAGCTTTTGTTTAATATTACGATATGTGGTGTTCGATGATGTGCTAGATTTATGCTCGTAATTATATGAATACCGTGTCGATATGTATGCATTGATCCCGATGGATAGTATAAGAAAATTTCTAATTACGTGTGTTTATGAAGGATATGATGCCGAGAAGAAGAAATCGTGAAGTAACACCCGAGAGAAGACACTCCACCCCACCACCACCACCGCGCAGACGGATCGAGGAACTATTCCTCGTGCGTAACCCACCAACCTTCAATGGATTGGGAACCCGTGGATACGAACTATGGATTCAAGGCTCGAGAGAATCTTCAACTTCCTCCACCGCACCTCTCAGAACGCTTGTCATGCGTTGCCTTCCATATGACCGGTGTGCCGACTTTTGGCGGGAGGCGAAGAGAAGACTCTATCTCAAGAAGAACGGAAAATTTCTCCCGAGGAATTTAAGGAGGAAGATGTACGAGAAGTACATTCCTAAGAGTTACCTAAGAAGAAATAACATGAGTTCTACAACCCACGCCAAGAAAGACGACGGTCACAGATTACAACCGTGCTGCTCGTGAGATGTCGCGTATGCGCCGCAGCTTGGTTGACACCGACGAGAAGAGGACCGAAAAGTTTTGGCGGACTCTTCCATGAGATCGTGGTGTCGCTAGGCTGGTCACGGAACCCGACTTACCGCGAGGCCCTCGATCGGGCATCGACATCGAGGTCGCTATGCCCAAGATAGATTGTCATGCGCATCCCCGAATCATCAAGGGATCGTGGGAAGAGAGTGGGAAGGACCCCACCAAGGACAAGGGTCCAACATCGCCCGGCCGATGCGAGGCAATGGCAAGGAAATAACCGCCATCCGGGCACGGCGGGGGAATGGACGCCCATGGTACCCCAGATCCGCCGGGGAAACCAAAATTGTGAAGCTCCCCATGTGCCCCGTGTGCCATAGGAGTCATAAGGGGTATCTTGCGATTCACAAATGACGGTGCTTCAAGTGTGGCGGAAGGCTACTACCTGTGGATCGCCTCAGGATACGCCAGGAGGAAATGGTCGTCCCAATGTGCCCTACCAAGTCCAACCGGTCCGGGCTATCCAAGCTCAACCGATCCAAGAACAGCCCCCAGCCCAAGATTATCACCGAATCGGCGACTATATCAACTACGGCGGCAACGACGACAACAATGGCGACAACCGCAGAGCAGCATCGACAGCCCCAACAGCCGAGCCACAAACAACAACAACAATAACAAAGAAGAAGAACCCAAAGAACCACAACAACATTACTAACAACAACAAAGCTTCAAGAAGCGAGGGCTCACGCCCAACTGTGAAAGTGAGTTCCGCAAGAGCCGCTAAGGAACCAAGGAAAGTTGAAGGTATGGGAATACCTCCACCACTGTTATCCTATGTTTGATACCGGCGCCGACTCTTTTATTTCTCAAGCATGAGAGAACTTAGGATTAGATCCTAAACGCCGAACAAATCATGAGAATTTTTCTCAAGAGGGAGGCATAAGAACGGTAACCCACATATGCTCGAACCTAGAACTTGACTAGGCTCACTTAAGGTCATAACAGATAACCTTCACGCCAAACCTATGACAGATGTGGACATAATCCTAGGAATGGATCACAATCGAACATAGTGCGACCATCCTGTAATGAAAGGAAAATTTCTTTCCAACATCCCGAAGAGGAATCGACCAACCTTCACGGGATCAGCATGGGGAGGAGAGTCCCAATCATATCCGCACTAGAAACAAGGATGTTCTTTGAATAAGACCGAGAACCATGCCTACCTCGTCACCTCCGTGAGGAAGATCGTAATTAGAGGAGAATAGAAGACGTCCCGATCGTGAAGCGAGATCCCGATGTGTTTCCGTAAGAACTACCGGATTACCGCTAAAACGATAGATCGAGTTCACGATCGACCTCGAACCGTGTTACGCCTCGTGTCAAAAGCCCCATACCGGATGGCACCAAAGGAACTTGAAGAATTGAAGATCCAACCGCAAGAACTCTTGCAGCTAGGTTTTATTAGACCTAGTGTGTTCACACGGGAGACCTTCCTTTTCGTGAAGAAGAAGGATGGTATAATCGAGGACGTGCATAGACTATCGAGAGTTAAACAAGATAACTTTAAGAATAAGATCCTCGCCCCTAATCGACGATCCGTTTGATCACTTAAGGAGCATGAGTCTTCTCAAAGATAGATCTAAAGTCGGGATACCATCAATTAAGGATTAGACCAGAGGATGTACCTAAACGGCTTTCCGTACAAGGTATGGTCATTTCAATTCATCGTTATGCTCTTTGGACTTACAAATGCCCCAAAGATTTATGGATATCATGAATAGGGTATTTCACCCGCATTAGATAAATTTGTCCTAGTATTCATGTATTTATATCCTCGATATACTCCAAGAATAACCAGAACACAAAGAGCACTTGAGAACGTGTCTGCAAACATTAAGGCAAGAGCAACTTTGCCAAGTTTAGCAAGTGCGAGTTCGTTAGCGGTGACATTTTTAGGTCACATCGTGTCCGTCGAGGAATCAAAGTAGACCCTCAAGATCGACACGATTCAGGAACGGGAGTCGTCAAGAACCGAATAAAATTCAAGTTTCTTAGACTTGCCGGCTACTATCGAAGATTTATCAAGGATTCTCAACGATAGCCCGATCCATGACCCAACCTGAGAAATGGGATCAAGTACACATGGACCGAGTGTGAGGCTAGTTTCCGAGATCAAGGAAGGAGTTGACGACAAGACTGCATTTAGCAGCACTCGAGGCGTATAAAGAATACACAATCTACACGGATGCTTCAAAGAATGGACTAGGATGTGTGTTGATGCAAGAAGGTAAGGTTATTGCTTATGCTTCAAGGCAATTACGCATACATGAGTTGAACTATCCCACGCACGACTGAATTAGCAAGCGGTCGACATGCCTTAAAGATTTGGAGGCATCACCTTTATAGAGTTAGATGAGATCTATACTGACCATAAGAGCTCGAAATATTTCTTTGAGCGTAAAGATCTTAACATAAGGCAACAGAGATGGTTAGAGCTAGTGAAGGATTACGACTGTGGTATCAATTACCACCTGTGCAAGGCTAATGTTGTAGATGATGCCTTGAGTCGCAAATCTCACCCTAGTTTGGGATGTCTCCTCACCATGAGGGAATTCTTATAAAGGAATTTCAGAGGATGAACATCAAGTCATAGACCCGCTTTGACAATAGAGGGTCAGATTGCAACGTTGATTGCAATCCCGCACTTAAGAGTCCGAATCTTAGAAGCTCTCAGAAAGAGCGAGAAGCTAGAAGAAATACGAGCTAAGATCAAGGACAACAACCACAAGAATTTTAAAGAAGCAGCAGATAACGTTTTGTTGTATGACGGGAGAGTGTGTCCCGTAAGACTAAGGGCTTAGAGCGAAATTGAAGGAAGCCCATGAGACTTCTTACATCAAGACATCCCGAAAGCACCAAATGTACCAAGACCTCAAAGAGAAATTTTGGTGGGATGGAATGAAGCGAGACGTAGCTTCATTCAGAGCGTTGTTCGACGTACAACAAGTGAAAGCACTTCACCAACGACCGTATGGAACCTTACAACCGCTAGACATACCGGAATGGAAATAGACGATATAGCCATGGACTTTGTTACCGGCTACCCAAATCACAAAGAGGAAATACCGCTTATTTGGGTCATCATCGATCGCTTGACCAAGAGCACGATTTTCTACCCATTCGATAACACATGGATCGACAAACTAGCACAGCTTGTACGTCCGAGAGGTCATACGCTCACATGGAGTTCAAGACTATTACATCCGATAGAGATTCAAATTTACATCCAGATTCGGATGAGTTTACAAAAGGAATTGGGAACTCGACTACATTTCAAGACCGCTGCTCCACCCATTGCATTTGGATGGATGATGCTGAAAGGACCATTCAAACGCTGGAAGACATGTTGAGAACCCTCGTCCTCGATAGAGGAGAAAGTTGGGAACAAGTGTTGCCACTTGTGGAATTCGCCACAATACAATGCCTACCAGCAACAATTGAAATGGCCCCGCTGAAGCTCTTTATGGAAAGAAATGTCGATCACCCTCTACTGGGATGAAGTGGGAGAAAGGAGTATTAGGACCCGACTACGTGGGCGAAATGATGGAGATTGTGAGACAGATCCGCCAACGGATCAAGGAGGCTCAAGACCGAGCAAAGTCGTATGTCGACAAACGTCAAGACGTAATCGCATTTTGACATGGGAGACAAAGTCTTCAAGATTTCTCCGTCAAAAGGATCGTAAGATTTGGAATAAAAGGAAACTACGACCACGTTTCATAGGACCCTATAAAATCTTGGAAAGAATAGGACCAACCGCTTATGCACTTACATTGTCACTAGTTTTGGAACGCACAATGTGTTCCACGCTTCACAACTAAGTAAGACATACACGACCCCATTACCATGTGATACCGCCGACATATAATGTCCTCGATGACATATGAGTTACGAGAACCGCCACGGAAATTTTAGACCGACGATCCAAAAGCTAGGAACAAAGAGATACCGTTGGTGAAAGTTACGTGGTATGACACCATGGTCAAGAAGAAGAACTGGGAACCGAATCACCTATGAAAGATAAATACCGGATCTATTCCAAGGTTAGCAAATTTTGGGACGAAATTTATTTTAAGGGGATGGTATGTAATAAACCGAATAGAATCGATTCGGAGATCGAAAACTAGAGAGATCAAAAACTAGTGACTAATCCTCTCGGATTAGGGTTTTCTGAAGAGTCTGAACATAGAATGAAAGATCGAGAATGAATCTTGATAAAAGGATTTCACTTCTAGAATCCTCTCGCGAAAACATGTGAGAAGCCAAAGAATGAGAATTTAGGCATACTTGCCTTGGCCGCCTTAAAAGCACTATTTACGAGCCGGATCAATTTCCGGTCCGTGCTATTCATGATGATTAATGAAAACAATTAAATTAAAGAAGGAATATATTATTATGAATTTAGAATTATAAGAGTCAATTTCGAAAGAAATTTCAAGAACTTAACCGAAAGCCGGAACAATATACCTAGGAAAAACCTAATCGATCCGAACAATCCAAACTACGCACCAAGGGTCTAAATCAATAAATTATGATTTATAAGACTCAAATAAATGATGAAAGCTAAAAATTCAATAGAATTTTTAATGAGCATAATTTAATCGCCGAACAGTTTTCCGCGATAACTCGGATTGACTTATCGGACGATCGTCCGAACTTCATGAAATTTTTATAAACATTGAAATAAGTCATTTGGAGGCTATTTAATAAAATAAAACCTTAAATTTCTGAGAAATCAATCGAAAGCGTTAAAACTTAAAGAGTTTCAGATAACACGCCAAAACGGGTAATTTGACCAACCCACCTCCCAACCACCAACAAGACCAGCCCAAATGAGCTAAGGACAGCCCTTTAGGCTGGCATACAGCAGCCCCACGTCCCATTACAGCCTCTCACACCTTTGGAACATTTTTCTCTTTTCAAATTCTCCATTGTTCTTCAAGTTTTCAACCTTAATCCTCCTTCTCAAACCCTTCCAACCTCCAAAAATATTCTAAGACCATACTAAGGTATTACTCATCATTCTCTCCATTTTAATGGAGTAGAATTTTTTAGATTTTCTCGATTTATTTCACAAAAACCCTAGTTTGCTCGTTATTTTTTTTCGTGACTTTAGAGCCACCAAATGCTCTCAAGGAATGAACAAAAAATGATTAGAATAATGTTTTAAGGCTACTGTAAAAATTTCATAATTTTTGGAGCATGTTTTTATTTTTTCAATTTATGCTTTATTTCTTTTTATATATGATAAAGCATGATTTTGTGAATATTATTTGATATTGTTGCTTTTAATGTATTATAAGCATGTAGTAAAAATATCATAATTTTTCAGAATGGTCTTGAATTTTTTTTAAATTGCCGTGAGCTCTAAGGCTTATTTAAGCCATGGTTTGATTTTTATTTTTGAAAAATAGTTGAGATATGGTGTTTAAAATATGATGTGAACATCATATAAAAATCTTGGAATTTTTGAAACACATCTTTTATTTTATTTTATTTTGACCGATTATATTTTTATACTTTTAGAGTATTGTTTGATTTTTGTTTGTTGAAAATAGTTGAGATATGGTGTTTAGGGTATGATATGAACATCATATATTAACCTTGAATTTATTCAAACACCTCTCCTATTTTTGATGAGAAAACCGTGAGCTACATTATATATATATATATAATGATTTATTTTATTTTGTTTTTAAAAATAATGGGATGTGTGATATTATGAAATATTGGTTAATGTTTGATGTTAATATTACATGGTATTGCATATATAACCATATTGTGCAAGGTTGGAATTTATTGAATATGTATATATATATATATATATATGGAATTACCGAAATGAAATTAGATAGAAAGCATGGGTTTAAAATATTAATGCATGATATGGAGTGATATTTCATGTTTAGTATATGGTATAATCATGATATAATTTTTGTGGAATTTATTGAACACCAAAGCCCACTAAATTGTGATTACCGAAAACTTTAGACAATTTTAACATATGGTTTAAAATTTTATATGATGATATTAGGTTGATAATTAAATTCTATAGTATGATAGGAGTAAAACATGATTTTATTGGAATTTATTTGGTACATATGCTAATTGTTGTTAATTATCGAAAACATAACAAAATGGCTAAGTATGAGTTTTATTCTAATGTTAAATGATGCTATGATAGTTAATTATAAACTTAGAATGAATGGTTGTGATTAGGGTGAATGAATGGAACACTTATGCACACTTACACAATGATTGTGTATTATGTTAGAAATTAGGGTTTTCTAATGCTTTAGTATAGCTTATGTTGCGTATGGTATTGTTTGATGTCGATGTTTATGTTTATGTTGTCGACAAACCAAAACCCAAACGTAAACAACATAATACTATACGATGAGAATCCAAAAAATCGACCAATTTCGATAACTTAAGAAGGAATTAACGAGCGAAGTTAGACCCGAATTAGGGTTTCTATTTAATAAAAGGACACCGAACGCGAGTTCCTAAGTTAGAAAACCAAAAGCCGAGCTACAACGTTAGTACTTAATAACGACAACCCAATACGATATTAGTTGAGCGTTAAAACAACTCGATAACGAATAACGATTTTACGACATATGTAATCTCCGACGAGTTAGGATAAACAAACAATGTCGTAATGTGCAAGCAAAGATTCAAACAATGTCGTAATGTGCAAGCAAAGATTCGAACATAAGATGTCGATCCTTATGTCCCAAAAGTCGAGTTAATATTTCCGACGCACTTCATTTGTTCTTAAGTACTACTTACATGATAGCATGTATTCACTTGAATCATAAGTCAACACTCCTCTTTTAATTATCGTGCTAATACGACAAGCCGTCAACCATAACCTGCTAGGACGTAACTAAAATTATTAAGCCTAGTTAGTGGCTTGAGAGTTTCCTAACTTATCAATCATAATTTGATTACCAACAACCTATAACGTAATAACGTTATAATAAAACTAAGGTTTAGAGTCGAGGATAGACTCGGAATATGTGATTCAAAATTGGAGTTCACCTACGAACGATGAAGTAATATAGCTTGGGAATTGGGAATGTAAGATAATAGAAATTATCTTAAAACGATCACATAAAATCATAAAGAAACCCTAATTGGGAAATTTAAGTCGTAGTTTATAAACGACCTTCGATCGATAGAAAGAATCTAAGAAACGCTATTTTCTTATGAAGGGTTTGATCGTACGTAGTCGGCGAGGAAGAACACCACACCTGCTCATTTAGAACCACTAGCTTGGATTAGCAGGTGGGCTTTCTTGAAAACAAAAATGTTATGCATATCTCAAAGCATGATTTACAAAGCTTTATGAAGTATTATCACATGAAATGTTATTGATCGCCAAATGTTTATGTTTTGTTGTTATCCTATCCGAGATTGATATATCCCATATGGTATGTGAACGTGTTGGTCCACCAACGCGTTAAAAAGGGTAACGATCGGATCCGACTTAGTTAATGACTAACTCGGATTGTGTACACGCAGGATGTGTGTTAAGGTTAGCTACCTCGATCGGTCACGGCGACTATGTGTATGTGGCCACCCATAGTGCGAATGAATGAATGAATGATCGATATGGAAACAACGTGAATGAAATAGTTCGCCGAACGCTGGAAAACGATAAAATATTTGATAGGCATTAGTCTTTTAACCAAAATCCTCATGCGCTATTGTGGGCGCTAATAACTTTGACAAAGAAAATTTTTTGCAACGAGTCCACCGAGTACTTTTGTACTTAGCCCCGCATTTCGCTTTTGATATGCGGGTTGAGCAAGATCGATGATGGGTGCGGGTGGTGCAGAGTAGCACTATTTTTATGCTTAATTAGAAAGGTTTCTAGAACCTTGGGCATGCATCATCATATGCATGTCCACATGCTTATTTGCCGCCTAACTCGATATTATTTTGATGCTCGAATTATGATTGCTTTCATACCGTATTGAACTTGAGGTCGCACTGCCTCGAATTGTGCCCCGATTGGGTTATTGTTGAACCTTGAACATTTGACGAGTCCTTCCGTGACTCGAGTTGGTATGAACAGTTTATCCCTTTTAGTCTATGCATTATTGAGTAGTTAAATGGTTAATCGCATTGATTAGTTGTGTTTATATCCGCCGCTTTACTATACCAAATGACGATCCATATGATCCGTACTTCTTTGGGAAGTCGGTCGTCCACAACCATGAAGCGAGGTAGTTGGACCAAAAATTAGGGTTTTTCCATTTGCTTATAAATAGGGCATGCCCCCCGGCACCAAAACCTCTGACGTGTTTTCTTGATTTTCCTATTTTTAGCTTTAGCTTTGTTTGGATTCATCTAGCATTAGTTCTTCCATTATTCTACATTAGCTCTACGCATTGTTATCGCTTTGGAACATTTTCGTCCGAACGATTTCCATCTTTTCCTATCTTTCATTGAGGTTAGGATTCGAACCCAACGATTGTTTTTAGGATGATGAGACAACTTGAGGACGAGTTGTCGGTATAAGCTGCATGTATAGATATGAAGTGACTTGACTTGGTTGCTTGTCTATCTTTGATGCGTCTCGGCGTATTGATGGATCACGGTGAGATGAGTTCTTCATCGACCATCGTGAAGAACCTAGATATCGGTGACTTTACGTTGATCTAAACCTCGATAAGGTATTTGGTGAGTATGAGTTGTTGACCATCACTTTGACTTGTTATAGGTGAAGGTTACATGAGATAACCCAAAATTCTCTACATCTTGGGTGATGGCGGTCTTGTATGTCATGCTAGTTACCTATGTCAGTCAAGTATCCATTTAGGATGATGGCGTCCCTTAAGGAGCTCAAATGGTTTATTGTACTAAACCCTGCAGGTTGAGTTATCTCAAGTACAATAATAAGGTTGAGTGGTACTACTTAAGGAATTAAAGTAATTAATTATTTTAAGCGATCGAATCTTGTAAATAATTAATGAGCGTCTGATATCTTAAATACGGGATTCGTTAAGTCTAAATCGAGCCCGACTCAACCGGAAATAAAGGGGTAAGTCGGATTTATTCTCTAGTGGCATGAATAAATGTTTATGAATTAATTTATGTTCTGGGTTGAACATAAGATATTTAATTTATTTGAGGCCCATCTTTATTCCTTGCATTTGATCACTTGGCTGGCCCATCCAGGCCTGGAGCTTAGTGAAAATCGTTCCCCTCCTTATAGAGTCCTACTGTGACTCTGTTTTGATCCTCTCTATCTTAAGTGATATTATTATATTTATTAGATATGCATAAATCCTATCATGATAGGATTTAGGGTTGCATTATAAATATAAGGTGAGAGAGAAAATCAAAGGCTAATGCTAAGTGAATATTTTCGAGAATCACACTTATCACAATTGAGATTTTGAAAACTTTCAAGGAGAAAGGAAGATGAATTTTCATAGCACTCTCCATAGACTGTCCTCACTCGACATTGGAGTTTAGGCAACGGTACATAGTCCAGAAGATCAAAGCATGAGTCTTGATCCAATCCTTGCCTGGCAAAATTCACAGGTAAACACGAGAAAACACCGTGTTGCAATTAATTATATAGGTGCATGCTAGGTATATAATCAATGTATGGTGAATTAAACATCCAAGATAGATCATCGGGAGAGGGTTAAAATCAGATTTCCATACATAAGGATAAAGATGGGCGATTGCGCATGTATGGTATGGGAGTGAAACCAAATGATATCTATGTGGGAGACCTAGTCGTGATGTACTTTATCGAAAATCTATGGAAGAGAAAGAAGAAATGAAAGCATTGAAGCAAAAGGTTGAAGAGTTGTGACTTTGGTGCATACCATATCACGTCAGTGGACTCAGGGTTTTATCTTCAAACAATCAAACTTCCTTTAAATCAATTAGTTGTCCAGTTCGTATGAGGGTAATCATGAGAAATAAAGTTACTTATTACATGAAATAAGTTTATATATGCTTTCAATTATGTTATTAATAAACATCAAATTTAGGTTGGAGCTATGTGAAATTAAAAGTCTTGTTTATTTGAATGAAATTGTTGCAATGGGCATTTTGAGAGCAATAGGAGATGTTGTATTAAATGGTAGGCACCTTGGGCCTGGAATTTGTGAGGTAATCATTCAATCTATTTTAAAGCATGAAGAAATGTTGATTTATCCAACCGAACTTCATGAAACAATTGGAGATTCTATTGGAGCATCGATCGTTTGGCCTTTATCATTGGTATATTCTTTTTTCTTAACTATTGAAACTGTATATATGATGAAGTGTATATGTCTATATATTGTGTGCGACTCATCTCTTTATGATATTATCAATAACTTATTTTTTTTGTTAGTATAACATTTTCTTTATCTAATATGCAGATTGTCTTGGATGAGAATGAGAATTGATACAAGAATTTGATGGAGCAAGAGCATTTAATCTCAAAGGACCTTTCATATTTTAGATGCTGTGGTTTTTTAATTTGTATTATGTAGAAACAATTTTATGACTTCATTTATTTTTTCTAGCAAATATGGACATGAGTGAGAGGACATAAGCTTTATGAAATTGTCATTTAGATTGTTTAGTATTAAAAAGTTGATAAAGTTATAGATTTTAAATAAATTTACGTTTAATATATAGCAATGTGTTTGGGGCACAAGATTTCTAATTCTACACATGAAACTGTTTCTAGTTTTGTGTGAAGGCTCAAGTAAGTGCCTCATAATATTAATTTGTGGACATATATGGAAATTTATTGCTATATATTATATGCCTCAAATTGAATTTAAGGGTACAAGTAAGTGCCTCAAGAAATTATTCTGGAGACATAAAATGAATTTTGATGCTACATATTTTATGTCTCAATATTTATATAAAAGACACAAATAAGTGTCACGATATTACATTTAAATGCCTTGAAATGTAATATCGAGACACTTATTTGTGTCTTTCTCTAAATATCGAGACATAAAATATGCCTCGAAATATTGAGACACAAACTAAATCTATTAAGGGCATTTACATATGACTTAAGAAATCAATCTTGGGACATGTTAAAATGATTGGAAAGCTATTGGTTTAGAGACACTTAAAAAGTGTCCCTGACACTATTGGGACACGATACTTGGCAACACATATGATAAATGCCCCTAAAATCATAAGTGCCCTAAAATGGTATATATTGAGGCACTTTTAGATGTCTCAAAAACTACTTTTTGTTGTAGTGTATATAACATAAAACAAGAAATAGAAAGACACTCGCTATGGAGAAGCGGTGGCGCTAAGATGAAGAAACGAGATAGTAGTGGAACAATTTTTCAGCAACGGCAGAGGCGACGACGTTGCAGATGGCGACAACAATCGTCCGACGGAGGCAACAACATCATCTTTTGGGTAGTAAAGAGGGGGATGCAGTGGCGTTGAGATAGAGAAGCGAGATAGTGGCGAAACGATCATTAGCGATGACGGAGCCGATAGTGATGGAGTCTACGACAGCTCGTCCTACAGAGACAAGGACGACTATGACGGCCACTACGGGTAGCAAAGGAGGGGCGAGATGGGAGGGTTTATTTCGTTGGGTTTGAAATATTTTACTAATATTAGCTTTTACTATATTTTAGATTTTAGATTATCGTTAATTTGATAATTATTTAAATAAAAAAATATAGAATGATATTTTAGGTAAGAATGATTTTATTTAATATAATTTTATTTTTGTAGTTAGTATCAATCTTTACTTAAGTAAAATGATTAATTTATTTTTTGCCTCTTTTATAATTACGTAAAATATCTATATTGTAATGCTTCCTAAATATTCTGTTATTAAGAAGGGATATTACAATATTTGTACCACAATTTTTAATTAAACTACATTTTTACGAGCTTTGCATAACCATCAAATTTTGTCTATATCTGCTTTATACTACTATTACTAAAATGAATTCTCCCTAAAAAATAAAAATAAAATGAATTCGTTCAAAAATTAATTTCTTTTTACCTCATTATCAAAATTCGACTAATTCTAAAAACACTACAACTTTAGCCTGGTAACACAAGCATCATACCTCATTATTTAACCGAACCACGGTCAAAATATTAAATTTTAAAAAAGGATAATGTAATTTTCGGTGAAATATGCATAAATAAATGCAAATGCAACGTGTAAGACGATTAAAGAGGTGACCAATGCGTCGGGTCGTAGAATCCTTTCAACCAAAAAATGTAGCTTTCTTCATGTGGGTGCGTTACTAAAGAATTATGAAATGGTACTTTATATTCACCTGTAACCTCATCATAAATAAAGCTGGCTAAGTGATCGATCTTATTTTCGTAGGGTAATGAATAACTAAGGAACACGAAGAAGTAACGTGGTTCGATCTATCGAAATAGATCTACGTCCACGGAGTAAGAGTGTATATCTTTATTAAGTATGTAAGAAGCGAATACAAAAAGTGTAGATGATCTCTTTCCTCTAATCTAGCCTCTATTTATATACCATCATATTAAGTTCGACTTTAATACAAGGTCTTCTCTCATAAGGATTCTTTTAGTTTATCTTGTTCTTCATGATATGCATCCGAATCTTCTACGTCTCCAGTTGCGATTCGAGTTGTAGTTGGTCGAGGTCTTCTTGGGCGAACTCACATAGGCGAGCTTAATGTCGGGGCCCGTTTATATTGGGCACGATGCTTGGGCCTAGTAGTGGGCACGATGCTTGGGCGTATCCTATCACATCCACCAAAAAAACATGTAGTAGTGAGGTCGTGATGGAGGGGCGATGGTTACGACATTGCCTCTCGAAATTAGGTGGTGCAGCGAAGTGGAATCGTCTGATCTGCGAAGTTGAATGTCGCCCGCCATAAATTGGCAAGTCGAACACTCGTTGCCCGCGAAGTCGAATATGTAATCTCGTGTCGAGGTCGAAAATGTAACATCGTGCGGTCGAACACGGGATGCCGTGCGAGTCGAACACGGAACACGTCGTATCCATTTAATGTATCACGGTGGTTGGGGTCCCGACAAAGTTGCGTTGGAAATAACTTCCCAATCGCCATTTCCATTTCACTTTATCCGCCACCAAATTTCAAACTTGAGAAAAACTCTCTCTCTCATTTACGGCGTCGAGTTTCCGAAGACTATACCTCCGTCGTTCGTTCTCGTCGGAGCACTAGTTGCCATTTCTCTAGATAGTTCTGCTAAAACAACTAAGTTATCTCATATGTCTTCTTCTTCTCGTTCTGATGAGGCTCAAGGCCGTGAAGGCCGTGAGGTGTCAGTGTAGACACCGGGTTCACCGGTGGTATCTTTACGGTGTCCTTTTGGCATCGTTTTAGAGGTTTTTACCATCGATTCCCCTATTCCTTCCGTGTGTAGAGTTGTTTACCCGCGTTTGGGGGATTTTGGTAAGGTTTCCACATTTCCGTCGTGTCAAGATTCCCAATCAATTAAAGAACTTGCTTTGAGATTTTCTATCCCAAATTACATTGAATTGGCGTTCCCCGACCGAAGGATAGGGCCTGTGCCCCTCCAGAGGGTTTTGTCACGATATATGAGAACAACCTTAAGTGCGGTATTCGTCTTCCTCCTCATTTGGTGTATGCCGAGCGCAAAAAAATCGGCATACCTCTTGCCCAAATAATGCCAAACTCTTTTCGGCAGTTGACGGGTCTTGGTGTCTATGCCCATCGCCATAATTTTCCTCTCACCTAGGGCTAGTCTTTAGGTTTTCGGTTTAAATCCATTCGGGGTGATACTATTTATCACCTCGTCGTAGTTTCAAAGTGAATCGAGGTCAAAACTCGAGCTGGCGAAGAAGTTCTTTTTATCGGTTCGATGAGGTATTCCAATTCGTCTAGAATACGGGGAAGTTGGCGGATGAGGCCACCGATGACAGCTTTGGTGACAGTCGTTGGAAATGGCGGCCATGTTGATGAAGTTTTTCCGTGGGCGAGCTTCGCACATGGTGAGCCTTATGATCCTGCTACCGCTGTAGATTCGGTGAAGGATGAGGCCCCCCTTCGTGCACTTCGGTTCTTCTATTTTTTTTTTTTATTATGTCTAACTCGGCCTTTCTTTTATCTCATGGTGAACTTGATTGTCGGGAAGAGGAGGAAGAGACGAGTCGACCTCGAGCCATCGACATGGCTCAGAAGACCGTGTCGAGGCCTCTTACGAGAGGACCAAGACATACTAAGGTCCCTTCGCCCTTGTCCATCCCACGCCCAACAAGGAAATGCGTGTGGTTTGGTGCCGCTCACTGCCGGCGATGAGGAATGTGAGATTGTCGGTTCTCGGTCATACGTCGGTCCTTCCAGAGGTAATGCTATTGTTTTGCGTCGTAAAGTTTATGTGTTGATGTAATTGTTTGGCGTGGTTGACTTGGTATAGGGGCCGAGTACATGATAGCGGAGCTTCAGGGCGCCCACCCAATGACGGACTTCATTAATGGCGCCGTCTTCCGGTTCCATCGGGTGGCTCGCGTCGCGAGGGTTTGGAGGAGGAAGACCCTCCTCGTCAATGAGGTGGCGGCGAGGCGAAAGCTCGGGATGCGGCGAAGAGACCACGGCTCGGTGGCGGCGGTCGACCCTCTTGAAGGCCGAGGTAGAGTCGGCCGGTGTCGGGAGGCGAGGGGCGGCGGCCTCGCAGAAGAGCTTCTCGCGCTGCGGAGGCTATTTTGTCGGGAGGTTCTCCGGCTTGGTCGACAAGCTGCCCTCGGTCCTCAATCTGAGCGTGGCAGCCACTCTCGATGAAAGTGTCGAGGATTACCGGTTTGGATAAGTCCAAATGCGGGTATGAGGTGATGTCGGGTGAAGCCATCTTTGCGGGCGTATGCGAGGCTCTCGGCGGCATGAAGGACTTTTGTTGTAGAGGCTGGCCTCCTCCTCGACCCTGGCTATTTGAGGCAGTCCGTGCACGTGCGGTGGGCAGGGACATCCAGCTCAGCTGCGATTGCCGATCAGGCTAAGGAGGCGGGCGGCGGCCGCGGGCAAGCGCTGAGAGGTTCGGAAGGAGGAGGAGGTGGTGCCCGATGGAGAAAGGCTGCTGGAGGGTCGATTGATCCCTTTTTTTGTAGATCAAATGTACTCACGACATCATTAAGATGTCGGTTTTGATCCTGCCTTAAAGGCTTGAATAAAATTCTCCAATTTTATGAAAGAATGCTTCTTTTGTTTTGTCTCGATCGGTCACGAACTTGTTGACGTATCTCCCTGGCTAAACCAAATCAAAATTTTGAATCGAGCTCTCGAAGCAAAAGAGGTCGTTGTCATTCACTTGGAAAGCAAGCTGGGCCATGTGCAGGAGGAAGCCGATGTAAAATTTAGGGCTTCTCAAGAGAAATATGATGAGCTTTAAGCTCGGTTTTTGGAGTTATGAAGCGGAGATCTCGAAGGATGATGCCAATCGGTCGTCGAGGAGCACACCAATATCTGGCGGTTATTCGCGAAGTGGTGGAATGACCATCTCCGGGCGAAAACAAAGTCTTAGAGATCGCGGGCGGTGTTCGAGCTACAAGCGTGAGTACGGTCGGGACTCTTGGCAATTCGGGAGCAGCTTGCCGACACGAGAAAAATAGGCGGTCTATCAAGATTGTTGTAGCTCGTCATCCACAACTTGGCGGGTGCTTGTTCATTGCCGAGGATTCTCCTTCCCTAACGGTGCGTTCAAATCACGGGATTGTCGATAGGCATCCTCGGGAATTTTATGAGCACGAGGCGGCGATTATCGAGTGGCGGGGTCGGATAACGAGCTATAGAGGTTAAGCTGGTCGAGCTCCAGGTGTCATTCGAGGACGAGGTAGAGGTAGGGGTAGGGTAAGCATAGATGAACTGCTGAACCCTGTTTTTGCTAGAGATTGGCTTAGCTTCTCCCAGCCTCCCGGTCCTTCATCGTCCTCGTAATCTCGTGTATGTGTTGTATATTTTGGAAAGAAAAATAAATTTTTCTTTGCCTTATGTTGATTTTTTTTTTTCAAACACTATATACATTTCCGTCCTCGTAATCGAACGAAGGTGGTGGTCCTCGTAATTAGGTGAGGCCGTCCTCGTAATTAAGCGAAGGTGGTTAGTCCTCGTATTTAAACAAAGGTAATTTCGTAATTAAGCGAAGGTTAAGCGAAGGTAATTCATCCTCGTAATTAAGCGAAGGTAGTTAGGTCCTCGTATTTAAGCGAAGGTAATTCATCCTCGTAATTAAGCGAAGGTAGTTAGTCCTCGTATGTAAGCGAAGGTAATTCATCCTCGTAATTAAGCGAAGGTGGTTAGGTATGTAAGCGAAGTTAATTCATCCTCGTAATTAAGCAGATGTAGTTATGTAAATGAAGGTAATTCATCCTCGTAATTAAGCAGAATGTATGTTTAAGTTCCTTATTTGTCGAGAAGTGTCGATAGGGTGGTCCCTCACGCGCGTTTATTTTACCACGTGTTGGGTTTATTTATCATCCTCTTAGAGGTATTTTATAATATCGAAGGGTAGTATGCATAAGTGACAAATGAAATATGCAAGGTGAGCATATGAAGTAAATAAAGAAAAAATTTTATTAATGAAAAGCGACGTAACAAAGAAAAGGACCTAAAGACATGACTTAACAAAACTAAATGAACAATTTTTTCTTTTGACACTTATGCAAAATATCTCTTGAGATGAATGATGTGCCACATATTAGGTATTTGCTCACGGATAAATGGGCGAGCTTATATGACCCTTTTCGAGGACTTCTTCAACTCGGTATGGTCCTTCCCATGTGGCCTCTAACTTGCGAGCTTTGCGACTTCTTGACTTCTTTATTCCAAAATGCAGGTCGTCTACTTGGAATTGTCGGGATTTGACGCTGGTTATAATACCGAGCTACTTGTTGCTTGTACCGAGCTTCTCTAATGTAGGTGAGGTCTCTCTTCTCATCTAGCAGATCCAGGTCAGTTCGTAGATTATCCCCATTTACTTCAGCTGAGAAATGGATGGTATGGGGCTCGGCATATCGATTTGTCGGGATTCTTGCCTCGGTTCCATACACCAAACTGTAGGGTGTTTCTTCGTTCGATGTCAGGGTGTTGTGCGGTATGACCATAAAATTGTGGCAAATTTTCTACCTAGTTTCCCTTCACTCGGTCGAGGCGAGTTTTGAGTCCTTCACAATTGTCTTTGGTGACTTGGTTTGACCATTTGCTTGAGAATGGGCCACGAGGTGAATTTTGTTGAATCTGAAGCTCTTGACACTCTTTGAAGACCTTATCGTAGCTGCGTCCCATTATCGAAAGCGAGGATATGGGGATTCAGCGACACACAATATTTTTCGAGACAAAGTTGAGGCGTTTTGCTTGTGATTTTCACAAGGTTGGCTTCCACCCATTTTATGAAATAGTCGATAGCGACAATCGAGGCTGAAGCGCCACGGAGCTTTACAAAAGGGCCTAATATCGACCTCCATTGCATGAATGGCCAAGGCCTTTGCATGCTGACGAGATCGATTTGAGGTAGCCTCGGCACATTTCCATGAATTTGGCACTTCGGACACGTCTTTACGAGGTTAATTGAGTCTCGGAACATTGTTGGCCAATAGTATCCCCATCGCATGATTTTCTTTGATAACGCGGTCGATATGGTTTCCATGATCCCTCATGTACTTCTCGTAGTATGTATTCAGCTCGGTTCGAACCCAAACACCTTAGGAGAGGTGGAGATCGACTTTCTATAGAAATTTCTTGCTCAAGTATGTATCGCAAAGATTTGCTCAAGATTTTCCTAGCCTCGAGTGCATCATGAGGTAATTCGCCCTTCTCCAAATATTCTTGAATGGGAGTCATCCAATTAGGTTCTTCATCGAGACTATGTTAACTTTGACATCGGCATCGTCTATGCTACTTCGACATCGGCATCGTCTATGCTTCTCTTTTGGACTTCTTGTACTGGCGGGCTCGTTGATGACGAAGCCGTTTGCTTAAGGTGTCACTCGGCTATTTTTCCCCTTGGGATCTGAACCAACGAAAGTATGAGAAAAGGCATTGTAGGCTTTGGCTTTTCAAGGTATTTCTTCATCCTGTTGCCTTTAACCGTGACTTTCCCAAGATGTGGCTTACTATGACGACAATCACTTTGTGAACTTGCACAACTCATATCTAAAGGCTTTGAGCTAGGCGAAGTCCTGCAATTAAGGCCTCGTACTCCACTTCATTATTCGTAGTTTTGAATGCAAACCGAAGTGCGTAGGTGATTTCTTGGCCATCTGGTCCTAAAAATAAGATGCCTGCCCCACTTCCCGTTTTTCCCGAAGCTCCGTCCACATAGATTTGCCAGAAATTCTCGGATGCTTCCTTTATGGGTTCAACTTCGGCATTGTTTGAGGTAGGCTCGATGGGTTTCGGCTTCTCTATGAAGATAGCCTCTACTAGAAAGTCTGCTAAAGCTTGTCCCTTCATGGCTTGACGAGGGCAAAAAGAGATAGCGTGCTCGCCCAATTCAATTGCCCACTTCGGAATTCTCCCCGAAACTTCTGGCTTTGTCAACACTTGTCGAAGTGGATGATCGGTGAGAACTCGTATAGGATGTGCGTGGAAATAGGGACGTAGTCTCCTTGCAGCATTTACTAATACTAAAGCGAGCTTCTCTAGTGGTTGATATCTCGTTTCTGGCCCTTTAAGTGCTCGGTGATGAAATACGAGGGAGTTGACGACGTCCGTCCTCTCGTACCAAAGCGCACTTATGGTTTCATCCGAAGTCGCGGTATAGGAAAAGACTTCTCCTTCTTTCGGGACGAGATAAAGTGAGGAGTTTGGCGAGGTAGTTTTGAGATCTTCAAAAGCTAACGTGTTTATCATCAATTGAACTACGGAGCCTTTTGAGAATTTTGAAAATGGGAGTTGCTTCTCACGACTTCGAAAGAAAACGACTCGGTGCAGACTAGGTAGCCCGTCAACTTATGCACGTCATGGATGGTCTTGCACCTTCATCTCCAAGCGGTTTGAACCTTGGGCGGGTTGGCTTTTAATCCTTCTTGTGAAACCCAGCACCCAAAATTTTCCAGGACCGAACTGCGAAGTTACTTTTGGGGTTTAGTTTTAGGTTTACTACTGAAGTAAGCCGAGGACAATTCGAGTCGGCAACACGGTGGCTTTCTCCTTACTTTTGACGGCGATGTCATCTACATACACCTCCATAATTTGACCGATGTAGGGTTGAAATATCTTGTCCACCATTCTTTGATAGGTGGCCCTGCATTCTTAGTCGAATGGCATCTTCTTATATGCAAAGGCGCGAAGTCGTGATGAAGGCTATTTTGGATCGTCCTAGTCACTTATCAAGACTTGGTGATACCCTTGTATAGATCCAAGAAGTGAAGACTTCGTATCCGACCAAAGGTCGACTTTTTGTCGATATTGGGAAAGGGTAGCGATCCTTGGGAAATGTTTATTGAGATCGGTGTAATCGATACATTAAATCATCCCCCTCCTCCTTTCTTGACCATCAACGGGTTGGCTATCCGGTCGGATACTTGACTTGAATAATATCGTGTTTTCAAGAGTTGGTGCGCCGTCATGTATGACTGATTCCGTTCGCGCAAAGATCCATTTGTTTTGCGGCTGGTTTGACACTTGGGTCGATGTTGAGCCGGTGAAATAATACTTGGTGAGACCCGATCATGTCGAGGGTGACCAGCGAACATCTCGAATTCCCTTAGGGTTGGATGATCTGCTTCCTCGGTTGAGCTACTTGGAAGAACCTACTTTGGCGACCTTGAGGATCGTCTTCATATAGTGTGACCTCCTCTACCGGTTGTCGAGGCGGCGGCGTCCTTTCCGGTTCAAACTCCTTGGGCTTCGATAATTGCTATGCATGTGGGTGCTAGGCGAAGTCCCAAGACCTCTTAAAGCGACCGCATGCACTCTTTCGCTTGTTTCGATCTCCGGATCAAAGCTACCCTCTTTTGTGGGGATCTTCATGGTTAGATGACACGTTGAGCATACGCCCTCACTTGCATTTAACCGGCCTCGACCTAGTATAATGTTATATGGTGAGTAGGCGTTTACCATAAAGAACTGTACCACCTTGGTGGAGCTCGTCGTGCTTTTCCTTGTGACGGGTAGTCCGATGATCCCTCCGGGCGTCTCTTCTTGCACGAAGCTTGAGTGGTAGTGGTCTTGGTGGGCGTGTCTCCTCAATCCCCAATTTGTCGAAGCACTCCTTGAAGAGGATACTCACCGACGCACCACTATCGACGTACACGCGCCGAACTAACTTGTTGGCGACTACTGCTTGGATTATAATTGCGTCCTGGTGAGGTACCACGGCTGGATACAGGTCTTCATCAGAAAAGGTGATGGCCTCGTCCTTTTAAACCTTTTGTTCTGTGTTCTTTCGTTCGGGGACTTCGGCCTCGGCTTTAGGAAGACTTCGTGAGTACCGTGAGGGAGCCCGTGATAGTGGATATGATTCCATCGAACCGAGGCTCGTCCATCACCTTCGTCATATAGGTGTGTCGCCTCGCTTGCCGGTGTGAGGGCCACGGTTTTCTCTCTCATTCTCTTGCTTCGCTTTCTCGACCTCGGTGGGGGCCTCGTCTTGACCGGTTAGTCGGTCATGATCTTGGTATTTCTTAAGAACCCGTTGATAAGCGCCATTTTACGTTTATTGTTGATTTCTAAAGATGATTTTAGATCGATAAAGTGTGTTTATGTCTTGGATCTCAATGCTTTTACATATTTTTGGAAGATCTTGCTCTTGGGTTCTGCTTTGGTGTTTTGTAGGCTTATAAGTTGAAAACCGAGCATGGAGCGAAGAAGCAGCAGACGAGGGCAAAAACGCGCCTAGCGGCCGCTAGCCCAACCGAGAGACCGGTATGAAGCGGCGCACATATGCGAAAGCAATTGATGGCTCGCGACACCTAGCGACCGCTGGGTCGGCCGCGAGGAAACGCCAGACACGCGAGCATTCCCGGTGATCGAGACATGCCGCGACGATTTTTCATGCGACGCGACCACACCTAGCGACCACGAGGTGTGGCCCGAGGCCGACGCGCGCGCCCCTCACCGAAGACGAGGATGGCCGAGACGAGGATGTTTCCTCATGACCGAGCTCGCGACCACGAGCCGGCCGCGAGGCATGGCGGCAGACGTGAAAATAAGGGTTTACCCTAATTCTATAAATAGGACATTACCCCGCGCCCAACCTTCCCCAACGCGATTTTACACGTTTTCCTCGCTTTTCTCTATTTTTCACATATTTTCAGTTTAGCTTTGATTTAGATTCATTCTAGTATTAGTTTTCCATCATTCTACATTAGTTCTACGCATTGTTAACGTTTTGGAGCGGTTTCGTCCGAATCTAATTCCATCGTTTTCCGTTTCCGTTGGGTTTGGATCTGAACCCAACCATTGTTCTTCGACGCTTCCCTACGGGTTTTATCTATTTAATTCGTGTTTTTATGATTATTTCGTATTTAATTTCGTTAATTATGTCTACCTAATTTCTGTTCTAATCCTAGGGTTTGCATGATTCTATCATATATGTTGTGATTCCTGTTATTGTTATTTACCTTCCAGGCATTGATTCATGATTCTTGGTGCTTTTAATTATTTGTGTTGATTTCTGATCAATCTTGATGCATATCATAGTTGCCAGTTAATTACGTAACAGTTTTAATTGTCAATCGATCTTGAATGCATGATACAGATAAGCCTTGAGTCGTAGCTGAGATAGGAACATTCGTAGGAAGCATATTCTTTGTGATCCTTTTGGGTTGCTTATTTTCTCTAGAGGCGTATAGTAATAGGGAAAATTAGTAATCAACTGTCACAATTGTCGAATCGAAGTTGTTGGCTACATATGTGATCTTCCATCTTGTCTCGGATTAAAGCGGTTAATAATAAGCGGGATAAACATCGTAGTGGATAGGATTAGTGCATCCCAAGGTTAGTCTTTCTTCATAGTTATCTCTTTGAGTTTTTATTACTTTAGTTTATTTTCTTGTTGTCACGTTTTGTAATACCCGAATTTATAGGCTTAAAATTTGAAAATAAAGAAGGAGCGATGCGATAGAAACGAGAATGAAAGTGAACATCGGTAATTGTCGATTTTGAATAAATCGAAATTTCTCTTGAAAATTTGAGCGAAATAATTTTTAAATATGTTTTAAGTATATTTAGGATATTATTTGCACTAAGGAAGGAAAAGAAATATTTTCCTTATTTAATAGTGATTTTCAAAAATTTAAAGTATAAGGAATTAATTTGTGATTTATTATGTGATCACTTGATTTTATGTGATGAGTTGTCATGTTTATCTTATATTATATGATAAGATAATTATCTTTAACACCCAAGCATGAGGTGTAAGTGATAAGGTTGAAAATGACATTTAGAGATAAGATAAAACATTAAGATATTTTATTAAAAGATAAGATAAGGTCATGATTAATTAAGAGATAATGTTTATCTCTTAGAAATGTGTAGAATATCATAGGAAATAATATTTTAAATAATAGTTGCATGATTTTCGAAATTTAAAGTATTATTTTATGTGAAATTTGAAAATAATGATTTTATGTGATAAATGTATTAAATAATTTATTTAAATTATATACTTGATAAATATCATGATTCTAGATCAATCTTATCTCCTAGGAAGTATAAAATTTGAAATTAAGGAAATAAGGTAAGAATGGAATTTTATGAAATTTAATTCCTAGAAACCTAATTTTAGAAAAATTGGGGAAAAATGCTTAGAAATGTTCCAAAAATTATTTTATGATATAATATCATGTAATTCATCATGAAAGTAATATTAGTTATGAGGGAATAAATATTTGATAATTTATTCTCAATTTCCAAATAATTGCCGATTACTTTGCTATAGTATATGAAATTGGTCTTAATTAATTTTTCTATGATATAAATTATTATCTAAGATAAAATTATGTCACATAGCTATTAATTGGAAGAAAATAAAATATTTGGCATATATTACATGTAGTGGCGAAAATTATAAGAAATTAGTATTTTATGAGATAAATATCATACTTTAATTAAATGCAAGGCTATGATTATTATGATAAGGATATGAGTTGTAAAAGTAGAGATGGTTAACAATTAAAACAAGTAACCTATTGTGTTGTCTCCCTAATGGCGAAAATTGCCACAAATATATTATAAAATCGTAATTTAATTATTTTAGGACAAGTGTGATGCAAGTTGTATAAATGATTCAATGTACATATTAAAAGATAAGATATGATAATGATTTAGATAAGATTTGATAAGGATAAAGGTAAGATTTTGTACAAGTGTACATTAGATATTTTAAAATGTAATAATTAAGATCATCTCATAAATCCTATAAATACGAGATCACCCCTCCCATAAGCTCATAACCAAAAATAGGGAAGAAATAGGAGAGAAAAATAGAGAAAAAAATAAGAGAGTTCTTCAAGTGATCTTGATCATAGAAAGGAATCGTCGTCGACGCCAATCGAATTCGATCAAGAGGTTAGAAACCTTACAAGCTTCATTATATCGTTAGAATTTATGTTATAAGCTTAAGTTATATGTGATTTTGAAAAATATGAAACTTGTGCCAATATGTTTAGAAATTGTATTTATATGATGTTATTGAGCATGTAGTATAATTATATCACAAAATCAAGCATGATATTAAATTTTATATATGGACCGAAAATTTAAAGGTGTGATATGTTGATAATTATGATTTTAATTATTGATTTAAGCATGAAATCATAATCTAGGGTATTAATTATGCTTATATGAATTTATGTAGAATTTTTGGAACACTTTAGTACCTAAGTTTATGAATTTCGAAAATTATAGAACATGATATTATGTTGAGATTTAATCCATGATTGGGTGTTATCATAACATATTGAAGTGTAGAATCATAATATAGTGTTGTAGGAATTTATCTGATTGTTAAAATTTATTGGACTAAAGTCGAAATTTTCAAAAGTGACTTAGGAAGATTAAATTCAATAGTTCACAATAAATAAAAATTATGTTATAATAAGGATACTTATAGACGAGTATGTGTTATGTGATTTTATTGGAATTTTTGGAAATTGTTTGCTTAGTTTAATTAGGGTTTTCGAAAACTATGGGTTATATGTATTAATGTTATAAATTTATTTTATAAGATATAATTGCATAATATGATCCAAAATGATGTTTTAAACATATTATGATTTTATGGAAATTTTTAGAACAAGAATTGCACATAAAATGATAGAATTACATAAATAGTATTAAAAAGTCAAAATGTTGACTTTGGTCAAAATTGTTGACTTTAGTCAAAATTGTTGACTAATGGTTGACCAAGTCAAAATCATTGACCAAAAACGTTGACCAAGGTCAAAAGGCACGAAATTGATAATCGATATCTATGTGACGTAAGATTATGAAAAGACGCAAGCAATATAATGGAATTGGTTCGTATGTGAGAATATATTAAGTGCGTATAGTTGTTTATGTGAAAGATCGAGAATAACAAGGATATGATTGGGAATCGATGAAAAAGGGCATACATGTGTAAAATAGTAGTTGTACTTAAGAATACATGAAATGACGTTGAGAAAGTTAATTTAAAGTATAACAATCACAGTATGTTGATACGATAGTTAGTAATAACGTTAGTGATAAAGTTGATATTAATGCGATCGTTGGTTCGGATCGATGATTCTTGTGAAGCATAATGATATGCTAAAACTCGTTTTACGTTGATAAGGTGCATCTCGAAGGAGAACGGAAGCCGAGAATAGAAACTAGTGACTTAAGAAACCTTAAGTCCTCGAGGTGGGCTTTCTTACCAAAACCTTTTATGAGCTTTCTTGGAAAATGATTTTTACAAAGTTCTTTGTCTTGTTTTTACGCAAAGTTTTGAGATCGATATTATGCGCGTAAAATGTTTTATGTTTTGTATATGTCCATTCGGGTTGCACAGGGCAACGGAAGATTCTGGTCGGATCTGGTGGAGGTGTAAGTAGAAATTCCAGCTAGGGTTGTGTACACGTGTTGGGCCTCCGAACCGCTGGCGGTCATGCTCTGAACATTGGGCGGTTAGTTGCGTCCGGTGTAGGAGGCCTCACTCCGCCGCGTTATCCATGCCGACTTGGAATATACGTTGTGGTTGTTGTGATGTGAAAATGCTCGGCCGGCGATGATTTTGAGAAATGAGAAAATGTATTTTGTAAGAACAAGGCCTTTTCAAATAAAACCCTGTGTCTTTACCGTGATGAGGCGGTCTGATATTTCGTAAAGTAAAATGTTTTTGTGATGTGTCCATTGAGTGCATCTTTGTACTCGACCGCATGTTGTTTTAAATGTGCGAGGTTGAGCGGTGATGGAGCAGGCGGAGTTGAGCGGAACATTTTGTTAAAGACATATGATGTATTTTTGGTTACGCCGCGAGAATGCATCTTCACATGCATGTCTCGCACGTATTTCATTGCCAAACTCTTGAGGCTGTTATCTTTTATTCTTGTGTTAAGCTTTGTAAAAGTTCATTTTGTTGAAACCATGAAACCATCTTATATATATATATATATATATATATATATATATATAAGCTATTTTGATTCATCGTGATTCTCGTTTACATTTGAAACATCTATATTTATTAAGTAGATGAAATGAGTTGAAACCCTTATTCTTTTCACATTCACTTAAGCCGAACCCAGTCACGGTCCGGTGAGGATAAGCGAACCGGCTGTGTGACAGTGGTATCGAGGCGATTCGTTTGCTTTGAACCAAAATATTCTTTCTATCCAAAGTCGGCTTGAATCACTAGACTTTCTATGAAGTAAATCATCTCGCTCAGCGCTCACATTCATCACGCTCAACTAGCAAGGAAAAGTGAGTTCGATAAAAGGTATGTGTTAAAAGTTTTGAAAAAGTATGTTACAGCTTTGAGAAAGTATTTATGAAAAAGTTTTGAAAGTGGACATGCCGTTAAAAAGTAAAACGACTTTGAATTTTGATAATTCATTGATTAGACAACAAGTGGGTTGTGCGAAGAAGTATAAGCTCATACCGGTTGGTATGTGATGAAATTGAAAGAAGTTAAAGCTCATACAGGTTGGTATGTGAGTATTGATGAAAGGACATATATAGAGTTATATGTCGATAAAGTATGTTTATAAAGCGAAGTTGAATTATGAAATTGTTTTGATTTTCAAAAGAGCGTAGATGAGCTCTAAGTTTCACGAAGAACTTAGATTGAGCGAGATCATAGGAAATTCTCTTCTATGTATAACGTAGTGTTTGATGAAACACGAGAACTTGAGAACTTAGAGCGCTTTTAAGTTCGACTTGACGGAATTGAAATACTACGTGAAGGAATGGAAGCTTGATAAGCGAATGTCACTTGTGACATGGGCATAATATCTTCGTTTGAAATTCTCTGACGTAATTTTGAATCGACTATTGCTTAACATAAATTAATCTAGAGCGATATCACTGAATTAGGGTATAGAATGATAAGTAAGGAATAAGATAAGTGTCATGAGATGATTTATGTACTAAGTATTGTAGCGATTGTCTTATTAAGAAATGAGAATGATGTAAGTATGGAAATGGAAGTTTAAAGTTGAAAGTAGTTGAAAAGTTGTTGTAGGTTGTGAAAAGGAAAGGGATATGAGAAGGAGTTAACAATGATATGTCGAAAGTGAAATGTTTGAATTAGTAGAATTCAAAGAGATGTATTATGAGCGAGTTATGTTATTACTATTTGTTAGTAACAATGAGTAGGTTATCCCAAAAGAGCGTAACTTGTTTAAGATGTATGATTCCTTTTATGAAAGAACATAGAAATATGAATTATGAAATTTTAGTCCATCATAAGAAGTAAGGATGGAAATAAGAATAATCAAGTAGAAAAGGCTAAAGGGTAGAAATGGAATGATGATTTTGAGATGATAATATGAGTATAGTCTTTCCTTGTAGATGTTCACATGGCGGAACTCAGAGTTGACTATTAGAACTTAATAGAGGCGTAATCAAATTATTAGTTGGTTCTGCAAAATAATATCAATAGTAAAAAGATTCCGGTACAGTAGATGAGAAAAATGTTTAAGTTAAGAACTGTAGTTGGTAAATGTGGATTTAAGTTTCGATAATGTATCATATTTTGAGAAACCTTACAATTTATGATGACCCAGTACAAGTTACGTGATGTTTCAAATTTCCTTACCCAAAGATCTGTCATTGAGTTTAACTCTATGACCTAGTTTTGATTGAGATATCACTTGATTTCTCACTTTTTCTGCAAAGAAGTTTACAACCGAAAGTTTATAAAATGTCCTTTTAAAACCAAGCCTTGGTGGTGAGAAGTAATTGTGTGGTCGATCAGCCCATATGACCAAAGACATCTCGATGAGTCGTCATTCGGTCTTGGACCCTATTTCCCAATTATTCATTGGAAAACATATTAATTCAAACTTTAAAGTGTTCGTCTTGAATTATGAACCCATACGGTTGTAAGCTATCATGACACGTTTTCCCAAACCTGAAAGCTAGAAATATGAAATAGATTGACTTATCTTGGCACCTAAGTTCTTAGAATTAGTAGGTAATATGTTTCATCGGTTAGAGAGATACATCAAGTCATGATGAATAAAAAGTTCTCGGTGAGTTAAATAAGCGAAGCGATTTCAAGACTACGATATTATGAGATTATCATGAGTGTTTTAGAGCGTGTACGAAGCGAGATGAAGGGATCTGAATCTTCTTCACCAAGAGCGTAAGATCGGCTAGCATATGTTCGCTTAAACTTAGATTTGAACATAGAACTCACCGTCTATAAGAATCGATAGTTGAATAGATCATTGAAAACATAAGAATGTTAGATATATGGATTGGAGATTAAGAAATGAGTCGATGAAAATAAAAGTTAAGGTCGTGCGATAATCAAATGGAGTGCAGTACCAGCGTTGGAATTAAGAATTGATATGGAGAAAGAATCGAGAACATTATGAGAATCGCAAATTTAGAGGCGAAATTTCTTTAAGGGGTAGAATGTAATACCCGATTTATGGGCAAAATTTCGAAAATAAAGAAGGAGCGATGCGATAGAAGCGAGAATGAAAGTGAACATCGGTGATTGTGATTTTGAATAAATCGAAATTTCTCTTGAAAATTTGAGCGAAATAATTTTTAAATATGTTTTAAGTATATTTAGGATATTATTTGCACTAAGGAAGGAAAGAAATATTTTCCTTATTTAATAGTGATTTTCGAAAAATTTAAAGTATAAAGAATTAATTTGTGATTTATTATGTGATCACTTGATTTTATGTGATGAGTTGTCATGTTTATCTTATATTATATGATAAGATAATTATCTTTAACACCCAAGCATGAGGTGTAAGTGATAAGGTTGAAAATGACATTAGAGATAAGATAAACATTAAGATATTTTATTAAAAGATAAGATAAGGTCATGATTAATTAAGAGATAATGTTTATCTCTTAGAAGTAATAAGAAATGTGTAGAATATCATAGGAAATAATATTTTAAATAATAGTTGCATGATTTTAGAAATTTAAAGTATTATTTTATGAAATTTGAAAATAATGATTTTATGTGATAAATGTATTAAATAATTTATTTAAATTATATACTTGATAAATATCATGATTCTAGATCAATCTTATCTCCTAGGAAGTATAAAAATTTCGAAATTAAGGAAATAAGGTAAGAATGGAATTTTATGAAATTTAATTCCTAGAAACCTAATTTTAGAAAAATTGGGAAAAAATGCTTAGAAATGTTTCAAAAATTATTTTATGATATAATATCATGTAATTCATCATGAAAGTAATATTAGTTATGAGGGAATAAATATTTGATAATTTATTCTCAATTTCCAAATAATTACCGATTACTTTGCTATAGTATATGAAATTGGTCTTAATTAATTTTCTATGATATAAATTATTATCTAAGATTAAAATTATGTCACATAGCTATTAATTGGAAGAAAATAAAATATTTGGCATATATTACATGTAGTGGCGAAAATTATAAGAAATTAGTATTTTATGAGATAAATATCATACTTTAATTTAATGCGAGGCTATGATTATTATGATAAGGATATGAGTTGTAAAAGTAGAGATGGTTAACAATTAAAACAAGTAACCTATTGTGTTGTCTCCCTAATGGCAAAAATTGCCACAAATATATTATAAAATCGTAATTTAATTATTTTAGGACAAGTGTGATGCTGAGTTGTATAAATGATTGATGTACATATTAAAGATAAGATATGATAATGATTTAGATAAGATTTGATAAGGATAAAGGTAAGATTTTGTACTGAGTGTACATTAGATATTTTAAAATGTAATAATTAAGATCGTCTCATAAATCCTATAAATACGAGATCACCCTCCCATAAGCTCATAACCAAAATAGGAAGAAATAGGAGAAAATAGAGAGAAAATAAGAGAGTGTTATTCAAGTGATCTTGATCATAGAAAGGAATCGTCGCACGACGTCAATCGAATTCGATCGAGGTTAGAAACCTTACAAGCTTCATATATCGTTAGAATTTATGTTATAAGCTTAAGTTATATGTGTGATTTTAGAAAAATATGAAACTTGTGCAATATGTTTAGAAATTGTATTTATATGATGTTATTGAGCATGTAGTATAATTATATCACAAAATCGAGCATGATATTAAATTTTATATATGGATCGAAAATTTAAAGGTGTGATATGTTGATAATTATGATTTTAATTATTGATTTAAGCATGAAATCATAATCTAGGGTATTAATTATGCTTATATGAATTTATGTAGAATTTTGGAACACTTTAGTACTAAGTTTATGAATTTGAAAATTATAGAACATGATATTATGTTGAGATTTAATCCATGATTGGGTGTTATCATAACATATTGGAAGTGTAGAATCATAATATAGTGTTGTAGGAATTTATCGGTTTGTTAAGAATTTATTGGACTAAGTCAATTTTCAAAAGTGACTTAGGAAGATTAAATTCAATAGTTCACAATAAATAAAATTATGTTATAATAAGGATCTTATACAAGTATGTGTTATGTGATTTTATTGGAATTTTTGGAAATTGTTTGCTTAGTTTAATTAGGGTTTTCGAAAACTATGTGTTATATGTATTAATGTTATAAATTTATTTTATAAGATATAATTTATAATATGATCCAAAATGATGTTTTAAACATATTATGATTTTATGGAAATTTTAGAACAAAATTGCATAAAATGATAGAATTACATAAATAGTATTAAAAGTCAAAATGTTGACTTTGGTGAAAGTGTTGACTTTAGTCAAAATTGTTGACTAATGGTTGACCAAGTCAAAATCATTGACCAAAAACGTTGACCGAGTCGAAGGGCACGAAATTGATAATCGATATCTATGTGACGAAGATTATGAAGGCGAAGCAATATATATGGAAATTGGTTCGTATATGAGAATATATTAAGTACGTATAGTTGTTTATGTGAAAGATCGAGAATAACAAGGATATGATTGGGAATCGATAGAAAAGGGCATACATGTGTAAAATAGTAGTTGTCTTAAGAATCGTGAAATGGCGTTGAGAAAAGTTAATTTAAAGTATAGCAATCCAGAAGTATGTTGATACGATAGTTAGTAATAACGTTAGTGATAAAGTTGATATTAGTACGATCGTTGGTTCGGATCGATGATTCTTGTGAAGCATAATGATATGCTAAAAACTTCGTTTCTTCGTTGATAAGGTCGACTCGAAGGAGAGCGGGAGGCCGAGAATAGAAAGCTAGTGACTTAAGAAGCCTTAAGTCCTCGAGGTGGGCTTCTTACCAAAACCTTTTATGAGCTTTCTTGGAAAATGATTTTACAAAAGTTCTTGTCTGCTTTTACGCAAAGTTTTGAGATACGATATTATCGCGAGAAAATGTTTTATGTTTTGTATATGTCCATTCGGGTTGCACAGAGGCGGCGAGGAAATTCTGGTCGGATCTGGAGGTGTAAGTAGAAATTCAGCTAGGGTTGTGTACACGTGTTGGGCCTCTGAACATTTGGCGGTCATGCTCTGAACATTTGGGCGGTTAGTTGCGTCCGGTGTGGGAGGCCTCCTCGTGCAGCGTTATCCATGGCCGACTTGGAATATACGTTGTGGTTGTTGTGATGTGAAAATGCTCGGTAGGCGATGATTTTGAAATGAGAAAATGTATTTTGTAAGAACAAGGCCTTTTCAAATAAAACCCTTGTGTCTTCTGGTGATGAGGCGATACAATATTTACGTAAAGTAAAATGTTTTTCGCAATGTGTCCCTTGAGTGCATCTTTGTACTCGACCATGCGTGTTGTTTTAAATGTGCAGTTGAGTGCGGTGATGGAGCAGGCGGGAGTTGAGCGGAACATTTTGTTAAAGACATATGATGTATTTTGGTTCGCCTTGAGAATGCATCTTCACATGCATGTCTGCGCGTATTTCATGCCAAACTCTTGAGACTACTGTTATCTTTTATTCTTGTGTTAAGCTTTGTAAAAGGCTATTTGTTTATTGAAACCATGAAACCATCTTATATATATATATATATATAAGCTATTTTGATTCATCGTGATTCTCGTTTACGTTTGAAACATCTATATTTCTTAAGTAGATGAAATGAGTTGAAACCACTTATTCTTTTCATTCACATAACCGAACCGAGTCACGGTCCGGTAAGGATAAGCCGAGCCAGGTGTAACTCATTTCTTTGGATTTAATTATGAAGCCATAAACACGATAAACCAAATCTGTTCTTGGATAATGATGAAGTTTCGTTGAATTAAGCACGTGTTTTGGATTGCAATCCTTGTGGATCGATACTCGACTTACCTTATACTTGCGTGTTTTAAATGCGATCAAATTTTGTCGATCAAATGTTGGCATGCAACTTTTCAATATTTGCCATGAGATTCTGCGTTCCTCAGTGTCATATCCATGATCCGCAGTCATATGGAAGGAGCAATACTTGTTTTGGATCGGCGTTTGATCCCTATCATGGGCGAGGTCTCTCGAACATGTCGACATGGAGCTCGTAAATCTACGCTCTCGTCTTCGTCGAGGGTGTATCTTGAGGCCGTTACGGGTCGTGGCGTGGCGGGCACTGAACTCTAAAGGGCTCGTTGTATCCTCTCTAGAGCTTACCGTCGACTTGCCCTCGGTCCCTCGATCATCCTCTTTCTTCTTCTTGTCGGAGGGTTCCACTTTGTCGACTTCACGATTTCTCCTATCCGCCGTACGCCTTTGGCGAACCGATCTGCTATCTTGCCGTAGCTCAAGTAGCGATCTTGAGGCTCTGTGATTGACAATCTCCTTGTATAGGGCCCCGGGTAAGATGCCGTTATGGAGCCGAGATAATGAGAAGGTCGTTTACATCCTCGACTTTTAGGCTCTCCTTATTGAACCTAGTCATAAGTCGGTGATGGACTCTCCTCGGCCTTGCCTCACGGTGAGGAGATGAGCCGATGTGGTCTTTACTCGGCCTTTTGGAAGGACCTTGATGAAAGACTTCCATTAGATCTCGGTAAGATCAATACTATCGGGTGGTAAACTATCAAACCACCGCGAGTGTTGTCGATCGACAACTCGGGAATAGCTTGCTGCATGTAGGTGGTGTTGAGGCCTTGATCATGTTGTATTAGGCGAGAAATGAAGTTTTGTGGGTCAGCTTGATCCGTCATGGGGGTGATACTTGGCACCGCTGTACTTGTTCGGGAGAGGAGTATCAGTATCTCGTTGGAGAAAGGGTAATAATCCTTCCGTATCCATCAGACCCATCTCCGGAAGGCGATGCCAGGGTCGTGGTGGACTCGTTATAATTGTGGGGATCGACCTCGCGGTGATCATGACGACGCCCTGCGTTGCTCATCCCTTGCACGATCGGTTTAGAAAGCACGGCTCGTGCGGAAGGTATTTGCGGCACGAGTGCTCAACATCCGGAAGGATGGGGATCCACCGCCGTGTTGCCTCGAGTTTAGATGAGACTTGACATCCTTTCATCTTTGAAGCCGGCCTTGTTCTCGGTGAGTCTTTGGAGGAAGATCTCCTTATTTTCTTGAGGAACCCTTTGCCGCCTCGTCGAGATTCATTGCGGTGCTTGGGGTTCCTCTGCTGCTTGATGCGATCTCCTTCGCTGCGGTGATCTTCTTCTTCATGTAGCATAGGATTGCCTCGCTCATCCGGACTTTAAGCGTGTCATTCGGGGTCGTATCTCTTATCGGGATTTTCCAGCGCGGCGTTTAGCGGGTTTTGTCACCGTTATTGTTCTGGAAACAACCACGGATGTAGCGCTTTGTGTATTCCTTATCGGTGTTGATTGATTACGAGAAAAAGTTGATCGAAAACACGAATTTAGTTCCCCTGACGCCCGATGATCGATCTTATTTTCGTAGGGTAATGAATCGTAAGGAACACGACGAAAACGTGGTTCGATCTATCGAAATAGATCTATGTCCCGGGCAAGAGTGTATATCTTTATTAAGTATGTAGGCGAATACAAAAGTGTAGATGATCTCTTTCCTCTAATCCGACTCTATTTATATACCATCATATTGAGTTCGACTCTGTCTGAAGTCTTCTCTCATAGGATTCTTTTAGTTTATCTTGTTCTTCATGATATCATCCAAGATCTTCTCTCCGATTGCGATTCGAGTTGTAATTGGTCGATGAGTCTTCTTGGGCCGAACTCCATAGGCGAGCTTAATGTCGAGACCCATTTATATTGGGCGCGATCTTGAGCAGTAGTTGGGGCCGTATCACTATCACTAAGTTTGATTTTCTCAAAGTCCATTCTTGAATTGAACTAATATTCATAAGCGAACATTTGGAAAAAACTTAATAGGCGTTTAGTTTGTTTTAATAATTAAGTTCACTTATCCCGAAAAGAAAGCTCTTCCTAAAAATTAACATATTTCAAATTTATAAGAATGTAAATTGTCTTAAATTTTAATGAATTGAGTTAAATCTTAAAAGAAAGTTCTTCCTCAAAAGCCCCACAACAATTCTATGAGAATATGAGTTATGCTAAATTTATTAATTTTTAACTTATTGAGCTAAATTTTAAGCGAAAAACTTTCATGAGAAGTCTCACATGCTCATGAAAATACGAATTATCTTAAATTTATTAAATTTTAATTAATTGAGCTAAATATATATGAGAACAATTAGGTGCATATCTGAATCGAGGTAAAGGTGAAACACTATCAAGCTCGAGTTCATTTCGTTTAAATTTTATTCGATCCGAGAGTTGAATTGAAGCTTTAAATTGAGATTGAGCTCGGTTCGTTGTAAAAATTTTGAGCTTTCATGACGACTCGGTCTGTTCGATAACTACTCATTTATGCGACATTTTGAACTTGAGCTCACCTTCTGCTCGTGTTCGATTTTGCTTGTTTTCGAGTTGAATTCAATTTAAAGCTCAACTAATTATATAATTTATAATTTATTATTAGTTTTAATCATTAAATATATAAAAATAATTTATTATTTCAAATGTTCACCAAATAACTTATTTTGAATTCAGAATGAGAATGTTCGCAAGCTCATGAACCGAATATCCTAAGCTCGAGCTCTACTCGAAAATCTTATCGAGTTCGATTCAAAACTCGAGTTTGATTTATTTGTAAAAGAGCTAATTTGAATAATTTTTTCAATTGAATTCAAATAGCTCATGAGCGATTTTATTTGACCAACAATTAAGTCAGTGCTTCGGAAAGTTCAGTGGAACTGTGGAAGCGTTATAGGTTGATCAAAATCTGGACACGAGTTGGATGAATTGAACAATAGGAGCTATCGTGGCGAGCCTTCAACTCCACAAGTACAATCACCCTTCATTTTCAAATTAAACCCAATATTTTATTAAGAAAACCCAGATTTCAAAATTGAATGAACCGACTCTCTCTTCCTTCTCTCTCACACGCACGCACCGCAAATACAGAGTAAGTTATGGGCTGTGTTTCCTCGACGCTGCTCAGTCAGGAAGAAGAGTTCTCCCATATTGGCGGCTCGGCCACTTTCAGCCACCACATTGTTTCACTCTCCACCACCGTACGGTTTGTTAACTCTCGACCCTCCGACGACCACCACCGTCGCTCCGACGCCATCCCAGCCTTCTCCTCCGCCGCGCATTACGCTGGGCCTCTGTACCCCAGTCCGCTCTGCGCGCCCCGTTCCCACAGCTACGACAGCATCAACTCATGGGACCTCATGTGTGCCCTCGACGCCGATCGCATTCCCATTTTCCGTATCTCCGAGTCTCCGGCGAATAAACCGACCGTGAATTCGTCGGGGAATGAGGAGAATGCGTGCCCTAATGTAAGGGTTACTCAATCGTCGAAGGAGGTCAACGATTTGGGGGCACCGTCTGAGGGTTTGATTTGATCAACCGTTATGGAGCGATTCCCCGCCGAATGGGGAGAACAAGGTGGTGATTTATACGACGTCGTTGAGGGAGTGAGGAAGACTTTCGACGACTGCAATGCCGTACGATCGGCGCTGGAGGGGCTTAGGGTTTTGGTATGTGAGAGGGATATTTTGATGGATAGGGGTTTAGGGAGGAGTTGAGGAGTTGATGAGTGGGAGGGAGCGCGAAGAGCTGATCCCGCCGCGAGTATTTGTGAAGGGGCGGTACATAGGCGGAGCGGAGGAGGTGATGAGGGTGGTGGAGGAGGGGCAATTGGAGGAGCTGCTGCAGGGAATGGCTAGAGTGAGAGAAGGTTATGTCTGCGAGGGCTGCGTGGGTGGGAGGTTCTTGCCGTGTTTTTCGTGCAACGGGAGCTGTAAGATGGTGGTGGCGGCGGAGGAGGGCGGAGGGGAGACTGTGATTACTAGATGTGGCGATTGTAATGAGAATGGGTTGGTGCATTGCCCTATCTGTGCCTTGAGCACTTTGGGACCTCCCTACTTATGTTTTTGCTGGTAATTTAATCAATGCTTCTTGCTAATGATATTTTGCTTCGTTTTTGGTGTTTTGATGCATTGCCATTCTTGCTTATTTTCTAAAACGTTACTATTAGAAGTAACTATAAACCACATCTATATTACTATAAAAAGGCTTCTTTTTGTTCTTTTGAAGGTTAGCTGCCTCCTTCATTATATAAAAATTTGTTAAGAAAATTGAAATATTTTCATTATTTCTTGCTTCGTCTACAATAATTTGTTAGCCATTTGCTTAGCTCAAAAGAACTAAATTATTTTTTAGTTAGTAGCATAACTGAAAATACTAAACGTATAGTTTAGTTTTAATTTTGTTTCTCACTTATATTATATTATACTAACAATGACTCTTTTCCAATAATCAATCAAATGCTGGATCTGTAACAGGAAGTCCAACTGTGTTCCGGTGCATGACATGTAACTAAGGGCCTAAAATAGAGTAAATGTGGAAATATTTGGCTGAGTTTAAGTAGATGGTAGAGAATTTTTCAGAAGTGATGATGTTTTATAACTATAGCTTGGTCATTTTAAACACTAGAATGGCTTGGGTAAAAGTAATGCTGGTCATTTTACTAATCATGATATAGGAGTTGTTGATGGCTTATACACAGCTGCCAGAGGAACATGTATAATTTCTAGTAGTGATGCCAAACAGGAAATACATGTCTTCCATTGTTAACTGTGGTACTTCTTCTTGAATATTATGCAGTCGTAGGGTAGCCTATGTACTTTTCCGTTGGGACATCTTGTGGAGAAAGCTAACCTACTTGCGTGGATTATATGATGTTTGTTTCTTATTTGGAGCTCCATTTCTAATACTGTCTTAGTGAAATTATGAAAGGCTTCTTGCTTTTAAGCTCCATAGTTTGAAATTAACCACTGAGATTCATAGAGACTTTTAGCACTTTATTGCGAAATTCCATTAGAAAACACTATGTGCTAGTTACACTTGATTGCTCTAAGAGTGAAAGTCGAGTGCTACAGCCTGCGATCTGAAGTTATTTTGACAAGTTGGCTGTAGTTTTTGTGATGTTCTCGGTTTGCATTAATGTTTTTAGCTCGCTGATGCTAATAAGGCTTAGATTGATAGAAGCCAAATGTAAATATGGTAGAATCTTGTGCTTGAATTCTGTTTGAACATAGAGGAATTGTACAAGAGTCCATTTCATGCCTTATAAGTAGGAAGAAAAATCAAAGTCTCATTCTAGGAGAATATCTCAGTAAGAAATAAGGATGTTACCCAATATCTCTACCATAAACATTTTGTTTGTCGCAAATTAGTGGCTTCCGATTGTCATGTAACATGGACTTGAGATGGTGGTTTTAACATGTCATAAAATGGAACCATGAAATGCAATATTGTCTTTGTTTTCTATCTCTAATTATAATAAAGGTAATCCACACTTTTCTAACTCCTTGCAATCTGCAGTTTTCAACTTAGATTCTGCTGTATCAGTTTCTCCACCACTTGCAGTTCGTCTTTTGGCGCTTGTTTTTATAATCTTGCATTCAGCTGCCAAATTTGATTATTGTTTGAGTGGCCTCATAGTGTTTTTTCTGAAGAAATTAAGCTTCAAAATGAGACTAATTATAATATTGGTTTACTTTGATATTTAGTTGATTAAGCCCTCATTTGTTATCCAAGATATCTGCTTAATTTTGTGTCCTAACACTGATAATGTGCTGCCAGAATTTGTATGTAAAATTTAGAAAAATATAAAGCCTGCAGCTGATGGAGTGAAAGCTGATATGAAATGGGCTTCAATGATGTGATGATGGTTGTGATCACTTTGTGTCTATATTTTCAATAGAATTCTGAATACTGTCACTATGCGTAATAAATAATATGGTTTGGTTACAGAAAACGTGCTTCTTCTCTTACGCTAACTAACCCGAATTATATAAATTGGTAGGGAATATATGCATGGATAAACTTTGATGTTGGTTTTCAAAACGTGGAGTATATAAAAATGATTTCACACCATACTTTTGCGATATGAAAATAAATAAAAGATCTATTGAATATTTATGGATTAATAATCTATGGATACTAGTCTATGTCAAATGATTATTGTATTAACTGTGACAAAACTATCCAAATTTGGAGGGTGACTTAAATATGGATTTATGACTTGTCACTAAGGTAATTTTTTCTTATACATATTGTATATGTCTATGATTTAGGGTTTGACACTTTTCTTTTAGTACCCACAGATTCCATGGTGAATGTGGGAGGAGTTTTGTGTTAGATATAAATTTGAATCTAGATATTCAATTTGTCTAGTGGGCTAAGTTTGTTTGGAGAGGGTGTTTGAAGTATGTTCCCCAAAACAACTTATGTTTATCTTTACAAAACGCACTTTATAAATTGCTTTTGTGAGGCTATAGATAGCGTAATAGCACCAGGAATTCACTCTAGAATTTTGCGTGCATGCAGAAACCAAGAGTCTTGAAATCTATTACTCCTTCCGTACTTGAAAATATTCATTTAATTTTATTTTGATTCGTTCATAAAAATATTCATTTTTCTTTTATAGATATAGTCCTCAAATAAATTATATAATTTTTATCCAAATCAATTCACTTATTTATAAAAAAACTATTTATGGTCTACATTTTTCACTCACATAATACATCTTATAATATGAACTCCCTTTTTCACTCACTTATCACTTATTATATTTATAAAATTAATGTTGTGAAAATCAAAGAATAAATTTGAAGGATGGAGTGAGTGTTTCTCAATGATCATGTCTTCATTTCATCAATTGGACCATGTCATGTACTTGTGAAAATCTAAATTTGGCGCTTGAGGACTTATACACTGCACTTAATTGATTCAACTAAATTTGGCACTTAAGGGTTGTGGGTTATGTTGGATCCGCAACCCACTAATTAATAGAACAAATAAATTGAGTCTCTTACTTAAAAGAAAGCCCAGAAAATAAATAAGTTCTATATGTTATATTATTATTATAAAATAAGTGACACTGGGGTGGCAAAATAATTTATCATACTAGAGCAACGACCCTGCTATGAACAAATATATACGACGAGGCAACGTTGCATTGAGATTTGTCTTTTGTTTTGTTTTTCCAATTATATACGTAAATTTAAAGATTGCATCACGGTTGGCTGACCGAATTCGAGAGATTTATCTTCTCATGCTTTGTAAGGTAAACTTGAATCAATCTAATTTGATCCATTGCAGAAAACAATAGTAATTATTATTTGCTAATCGCATTAACTATAATTATAAATACATAATAATTCTGTAGCAGCAGTGAAGTTAAATCATTATATATATATATATATATATATATATATATATAGAGTAATATTTTATTCTACACAATATTAATTTTGGACATATATGGAAATTTATTGTACATATTATATGCCTCAAATTGAATTTAAGGACAAGTAAGTGCCTCAAGAAATTAATCCGAGACATAAATGAATTTTGATGTTACATATTTTATGTTCATATATAGAAGAATAACAGTTGTCACGATATTACATTTAAATGCCTTGAATGTAATATCGAGACACTTATTTGTGTCTTTATATAAATATCGGATATAAATGCCTCAAGAAATATCGAGACACAAACTAAATCTATTAAGGGCATTTACATATGACTTAAGAAATCAATCTTGGACATGTTAAATGATTGAAAGCTATTGGTTTAGAGACACTTAAAAAGTGTCCCTAACACTATTGGGACACGATACTTGGCAACACATATGATAAATGCCCTAAAATCATAAGTGCCCCAAAATGGTATATATTGAGGCACTTTTCGATGTCTCAAAACTACTTTGTTGTAGTGTATATAACATAAAACAAGAAATAGAAAGACACTCGCTATGGAGAGTCTTGGCTAAGATGAAGAAACGAGATAGTAGTGGAACAATTTTTCAACAACGGCAGAGGCGAGACGCTGCATGATGACAACAATAGTCAACAACATCATCTTCGGTAGTAAGATGGGATGCAGTGGCTTGAGATAGAGAAGCTAGATAGGCAAACGATCATTAGCCATGATTTGCCGATAGTGACGGAGTTCACATACCGTCCTCGAGAGTGGACGACTATGACGGCCACTGCAGCAAAGGAGGGACGAGATGGGAGGGTTTTATTTAGGTTGGGTTTGAAATATTTTTACTAATATTAGCTTTTACTATATTTTAGATTTTAGATTATCGTTAATTTGATAATTATTTAAATAAAAAAATATAGAATGATATTTTAGGTAAGAATGATTTTATTTAATATAATTTTATTTTGTAGTTAGTATCAATCTTTACTTAAGTAAATGATTAATTTATTTTTGCCCTTTTATAATTACGTAAAATATCTATATTGTAATGCTTCCTAAATATTCTGTTATTAAGAAGGATATTACAATATTTGTACCACAATTTTAATTAAACTACACTTTTACGAGCTTTGCATAACCATCAAAATTTTGTCTATATCTGCTTTATACTACTATTACTAAAATGAATTCTCCCTAAAAATAAAAATAAAATGAATTGCTCAAAAATTAATTTCTTTTACCTCATTATCAAAATTGACTAATTCTAAAAACACTACAACTTTAGCCTGGTAACACAAGCATCATACCTCATTATTTAACCGAACCACGGTCAAAATATTAAATTTTAAAAAGGATAATGTAATTTTCGGTGAAATATGCATAAATAAATGCAAATGCAACGTGTAAGACGATTAAAGAGGTGACCAATGCGTCGGGTCGTAGAATCCTAACCAAAATGTAGCTTTTCATGTGGGTGCGTTACTAAAGAATTATGAAATGGTACTTATATTCACCTGTAACCTCCTCATAAATAAATGGCAAGGATCGATCTTATTTCATAATGAATGAACGCATAGAACAATAAGTAACGTGGTTCGATCCATCGAAATAGATCTACGCCCACGGAGTAAGAGTGTATATCTTTATTAAGTATGTAGAAGTTAATACAAAAGTGTAGATGATCTATTTCTCAATCTAGCCTCTATTTATATACCATCATATTAAGTTCGACTCTTACAAAGTCTTCTCTCATAAGGACTTTTAGTTTATCTTGTTCTTCATGATATGCATCCGAATCTTCTACGCCTCCAGCTGATTCGAGTTGTAGTTGGTCGAGGAGTCTTCTCCGAACTCACATAGCGAGCTTAATGTCGGGCCCATTTATATTGGGCCCGATGCTTGGGCCTAGTAGTAGTCGGGTCAGATCCTATCACATCCTCCCAAAAACATGTAGAGTGAGGTCGTGATTATGGCAGTGGTTCGACATGCCTCGCCGAATTCGTGGTCCATGCGGCGGATGCGCATAGCCCCGCCGGTTGACGTCGCCCGCCATAAATCGCCAAGTCGAAACTCGCGTTCCTACAGTCGGAATATGTAATCTCATGTCGAGGTCGAAATGTAACATCGCGTCGAGGTCGAACACGGATGCCATGCCGAGGTCGAACACGAACACGCCACATCCATTTAATGTATACGGCGTGGGGTCCCAACAAAGTTGCACGTGGGGAAATAACTTCCCAATACGCCATTTCCATTTCACTTTATCCGCCACCAAATTTCAAACTTGAGAAAACTCTCTCTCTCTCTTCTCGAAAACGCCGAGTTTCAAAGACTATACCTCCGCTGCTCGCTCGCCGGAGCACTAGTTGCCATTTCAGATAGTTTCGCTAAAACAACTAAGTTATCTCATATGTCTCTTCTTCTCGCTCGATGAGGCTCAAGGCCGTGAAGGAGGTGTCAGCAGACACGGTTCACCGGTGTATTTACGTGTCCTTCGCCGCTTTAGAGGTTTTACCATCGATTCCCTATTCCTTCTGTGTAGAGTTGTTTACATCCGCTTGGGGGATTTTGGTGGTTTCCACGCTTCCGCGTGTCAAGATTCCCAATCAATTAAAGAGCTTGCTTTGAGATTTTCTATCCCAAATTGCTGAATTGGTCGCTCTACCGAGGATAGGCCTGTGCCCTCCGCAGGGTTTTGTCACGATATATGAGAACAACCTGCGCGTATTCGCTTCCTCCTCATTTGTATGCCGAAACGCAAAAAAATCGGCATACCTTCTGCCAAATAATGCCAAACTCTTTTCGCGCTGACGGGTCTTGGTGTCTATGCCCATCGCCATAATTTTCCTCTCACCCTGTGGCTAGTCTTTAGGTTTTTCCAGCTTTAAATCCATCGTGATACTATTTATCACCGTCGTAGTTTCAAAGTGAATACGAGGTCAAAACCCCGAACAGCGTGTAAGTTCTTTTATCGGCTCATGAGGTATTCCAATTGCCTAGAATACGGGAAGTTGGCGGACGAGGCCACCGATGACAGCTTGTGACTTCGAGGAGTCATCGAAATGGCGCCATGTTGACGGTTTTTCCGTGCGAGTCGTCATCATGGCCGAGCCTATGATCCTCGCTCATCAGAGATTCGTGGTGAGGCCCCTTCGCACTTCGGTTCTTCTATTTATTTTTTATTATGTCCTAACTGCCTTTCTTTTATCTCCGCGAGGAACTTCTGTCAAGAGAGGAAGAGACTAGGTCGACCTCGAGCCATCCAACAGGTTCAAGACCGTGTCCGAGGCCTCTTCCAGAGGACCAAGACATACTAAGGTCCCTTCGCCTTGTCCATCCCACGCCCAACAAGGAAATGCGTGGTTTCGTGCCGCCTCCGCCGATGATGAGGAATTGAGATTCGGTTTCTGTCGCACGCCGGTCCTTCCCCGAGGTAATGCTATTGTTTGCACGCCGAAAGTTTATGTGTTGATGTAATTGTTTGACGGGTCTGACTTGGATAGGGACCGAGTACATGACGACGGAGCTATGCAGGACGCCCACCCAACCGATGGACTTCATTAACGAGCCGCCTTCCGCCCAGTCGTCGCTCGCAGGGGTTCGAGGCGAGAAGACCCTCCTCACAATGGTGGCCGCGACCGAGGCGAAAGCTCGGGATGCAGGAAGAGGAGAGCACGGCCCGCGGCGCAAGGCGGCCACAGGCGGCGGGAGGCGCCAGACGAGTGCGGCGGCGCAAGCAGAGGCCCGCGCCTATGAGGCCGCTTTTATTCGGGAGGTTCTCCGACTGGTCGAAGCCCGGTCCACGAGCGGGCAACGCCACTCGGCGAAATCACGAGGATTACCCGATTTGATAAGTCCGCACGGGTATGAGGTGATGTAGCGGGCCATGTCATCGGGCGATGCCGAGGGCTCTCACGACAGTGAAGGACTTGTAGAGAGCCTGGCTCCTCCTCGACCGCCGACACCGAGACAGTGCGTCGTGGTGGATGGGGACGCCCAGCTCGTGCCGATTGCCGATCCGCAAGGAGGGGACCGACGACGCCGAGTCAAGCCGCAGAGGTTCGGAGGAGGAGGAGGAGGCGCCGATGGAGAAGTCACGAGGTCATTGATCCTTTTTTGTAGATCAATGTACCACGACATCATTAAGATGTCGGTTTTGATCCCGCTTAAAGCTTGAATAAAATTCTCCAATTTTATGAAAGAATGCTCTTTTTGTTTTTGCTCCCCGTCCGAACTCGCTGACGATCTCTGCTAAACCAAATCAAAATTTTGATCGAGCTCAAGCAAAAGAGGTCGCATCATTCACTTGAAAGCAAGTCATATGCGGAGCGAGGTAAAATTGTGGCTTCAAGAGAAATATGATGAGCTTTAAGCTCGGTTTTGAAAGGTAGAAACCGGAGATCTCGGCGACGATGCCAAATCGGTCATCGAGAGCACACAATACAAGGCGCTATTCGCAAGTGGTGGAATGACCATCTCCGAGGCCGAAACAAAGTCTTAGAGATCGCAGCGGTGTTCGAGCTACAAACGTGAGTACGGTCGGACTTCGCAATTTCAGAGCATGCCGACCGAGAAAAATAGCGGTCTATACAAGATTGTTGTAGTCGTCATCCACAACTTGAGCGGGTGCTTGCTCGAGCCGAGGATTCTCCTTCCTAACGGTGTTCAAATCTCGGATTGTCGATAGGCATCCCTCGGAGTTTTATGAGCACGAGACGGCATATCGAGCAAGGGCGTGATAACGAGCTATAGAGGTCAAGTGCCGAGCTCCGTGTCGCTCGAGGACGAGGTAGGTAGGGTAGGGTAAGAAGATGAACCGAACCCTATTTTTGCTAGAGATCGCTTAGCTTCTCCAGCCTCCCGTCCTTCATCGCCCTCGTAATCTCGCGTATGTGTTGTATATTTTGGAAAGAAAATAATTTTTCTTTGCCTTGTGTTTTTTTTTTTCAAACACTCATACATTTCGGCCCTCGTAATCGAACGAAGGTAGGTGCCCTCGTAATTAAACGAAGGTAGGTCCCCTCGTAATTAAACGAAGGTAGTTCGTCTCAGATTAAACGAAGGTAATTCATCCTCGTAATTAAACGAATGTAGTTCGCCCTCGTATAAACGGGTAATTCATCCTCGTAATTAAACGAAGGTAGTTCGTCCGTATGTAAACGAAGGTAATTCATCCTCGTAATTAAACGAAGGTAGTTCGCCCTCGTATGTAAATGAAGGTAATTCATCCTCGTAATTAAACGAATGTATGTTTAAGTTCCTTATTTGTCGAGAAGTGTCGATAGGGTGGTCCCTCACGCCGCTTATTTTACCTCGTGTTGGGTTTATTTATCATCCTCTTAGAGGGTATTTTATAATATCAAGATGTAGTATGCATAAGTGACAAATGAAATATGCAAGACCGAGCATACGAAGTAAATAAAGAAAAAGATTTTATTAATGAAAACGACGTAAAAAAGAAAAGGACCTAAAGACACGACTTAACAAAACTAAATGAACAATTTTTTTCTTTTGACACTTATGCAAAATATCTCGAGATGAATGATGTGCCACGACAGGTATTTGCTCACACGGATAAACGGGCGAGCTTATATGACCTTTTCGAGGACTTCTTCAACTCGGTATGGTCCTTCCCATGTGGCTCTAACTTGCCGAGCTTTGTAGTTTATCGACTTCTTTATTCCAAGCACGAGGTCGCCACTTGGAATTGTCGACTTGACATTAGTTATAATACCGAGCTACTTGTTGCTTGTACGAGCTTCGTAATGGGAGGTCTCTTCTCATCTAGCGATCCTGTCGGTCAGTAGATTATCCCCATTTACTTCAAGAGAAATGGATGGTATGGGGCTTGGCATATCGATTGTCGATTATCGCCGGTTCCATACACCAAAGTGTGGTGTTTCTTCGCTCGATGTCCGAGGTGTGACGGTATGACCATAAGAATTGTGGCAAATTTTCACCCAGCTGTCTTCACTCACCGAGGCTAGTTTTGAGTCCCTTCACAATTGTCCTTTGGTGACTTCGGTTGACCATTTGCTTGAGAACGGGCACGAGGTGAATTTTGTCAATCAAGCTCGACACTCTGAAGACCTTATCTCGTTAACCCATTATCCGAAACGAGGATATGGGGATTCAAGCGACACACAATATTTTCCGCATAAAGTTGAGAGCGTTTTGTGATTTTCACCAAGGGTCTGCTTCCACCCATTTTATGAAATAGTCGATAGCGACAATCGTGAACCGAAACCGCCTGAGCTTACAAAAAGGCTCACAATATCGACCCCCATTGCATGAATGACCAAGGCCTTTGCATGTCGACGAGGTCGGTTTGAGGTAGCCCGCACATTTCCATGAATTGCACTTGACACTTCTTTACGAGGTTAATCGAGTCTCGTAACATTGTTGGCCAACAGTATCCCCATCGCATGATTTTCGATAACGCGGGGGTCCTGATATGGCTTCCACATGATCCCTCATGTACTTCTCGTAGTATGTATTCAGCTCGGTTCGAACCCAAACACCTTAGGAGAGGTCGAGATACGACTTTCTATAGAGAATTTCGCTCAACGATCGCAAAGATTTGCTCAAGATTTTCCTAGCCTCGAGTCCGCTATGAGGTAATTCGCCTTCTCCATATTCTCGAATGGAGTCATCCAATTAGGTTCTTCAAGAAAGACTAGTTAACTTCGACATCGGCATCGCCTATGCTCTTTCGACTCTTCTCCAGTGCTCATGACGCGGCTCATATGTCACCGCTATTTTTCCCTCGATATGAACCAACCGAAGTATGAGAAAGATCATAGTGCTTTTGGCTTTTCAAGGTATTTCCATCCTCGTTGCCTTTAGCTTCAGACTTTCCCAACATGTGGCTTACTATGACCGAGAATCACGTGAACTCGCACAACTCATATCTAAAGGCTTTGAGCTAGGCGAAGTCCCGCATAAGGCCTCGTACTCACTTCGTTATTCGTAGTTTTGAATGCAAACCGGCGCGAGGTGATTTCTTGGTCATCCGTCCTAAAATAAGATGCTCGCCCACTTACCGCTTTTCCCAAGCTCCATCCACAAGATTTGTCGAAATTTGATGCTTCCTTTAGGGTTCACCGCATTGTTTCGGGTAGGTTCGGGTTTCGGCTTCTACGAAGTTAGCCTCTACTAGAAAGTCTCAAAGCTTGTCCCTCGATGGCTTGACGAGGGCAAAAGAGATAGCGTTTCGCCAATTCAATTGCCCACTCGCAATCCTCCCCAAGCTTCCGGCTTTGTCAACACTTGCCAGTGGATGATCGGTGAGAACTCATAGAGTGCGTGGAAATAGGGACGTAGTCTCCTTGCAGATTTACTAATACTAAAGCGAGCTTCTAGTGGTCTGATATCTCGTTCGCCTTTAAGTGCTCAACATGAAATACACGGAGTTGACGACGTCCGCCTCTCGCACTAAAACCGCACTTATGGTTTCATCCGAAGTCGCGAGGTATAGAAAAGACTTCTCTCTTCTGGGACGATAAAGTGAGGAGTTTGGCAAGGTAGTTTTGATATCTTCAAAAGCTAACTTGTGTTTATCATCCCAATTGAACTCCCGAGCCTTGAGAATTTTGAAAATGGAGTTGCTTCTCCACGGCTTTCGAAAGAAAACGACTGCGCCTAGGGTACCCGTCAACTTATGCACGCTATGGATGGTCTTCGCACCTTCATCTCCAAAACGGTTCGAACCTTGACGGGTGGCTTTTAATCTTCAGAAACCCAAGACCCCAAAATTTTCCGCATCGAACATAAGTTACTTTTTGGGGTTTAGTTTTAGGTTTACTTACTAAGTAAGAGGACAATTCGAGTCGGCAACACGTGGCTTTCTCCTTACTTTTGACGACGATGTCATCTCATACACCCATAATTTGACCGAGGGTTGAAATATCTTGTCCACCATTCTTCGATAGTGGCCCCATCTTCTCGAGTCCGAATGGCATCTTCTTATATGCAAAGACGCAAGTCTCGTGATGAAGGCTATTTTGATCGCCTAGTCACTTATCAAGACTTGGTGATACCCTCAGATAGATCCAAGAAGTGAAGACTTCAGATCCCACCAAAGAGTCAACTTTGTCAATATGGAAAGGGTAGCCCTGGGCAATGTTTATTGAGATCGTGTAATCGATACACATTCGCCATCCCTCCTCCTTTCGACCATCACGGGTTGGCTATCCGTGCTGACACTGATCAATATGCGAGTTAGAGTTGGTGCACTTCATCATGTATGACCGATTCCGCCCGCCGCAAAGATCCGCTTGCCGAACTGGTTCGACACTGGGTCAATGTTGAGCCGGTGAAATAATACGGTGAGACCCGATCATGTCGAGGGTGACCAAGCGAAGACGCTCTCAATTCCCTTAGAGTGGATGATCCGCTTTCATTTGAGGTACTTTCAGAGACGACACCTGGAGGGATTGTCTTCGACAAACCTCCCTACCGAGTCGAGAGCGCACGACGCCCTTTCCAGCTCAAACCTCGGCTTCGATATTGCATGATGTGGTGCTAAGTCAAGTCCCAAGACCTCTTAAGGCGACCGCATGCACTTTCGCTTGTTTCGATCTCCTGATCAAAGCTACCTCTTTTCGGGATCTTCATGGTTAGACGACACGTTGAGCATACCGCCTCACCGCATTTAACCGCCTCGACCTAGTATAATGTTATATGGTGAGTAGGCCACTATAAAGAACTCGTACCACCTTGCGGAGCTGCCGCGTTTTCCACCGTGGGCGTAGTCCAACGATCCTCCGCCGCTCTTCGCACGTGTCAAGTGGGTAGTGGTGCCGTAAGGCGGTCTCCTCAATCCCCAATTTGTCAAGCACTCCTTGAAGAGGATACTCACCGACGCACCACTATCGATGTACACACCGAACCAACTTGTTGCGACTATTGCTTGGATTATAATTGCGCCCGAGGCAGATCACCCGGTCACATGGTCTTCATCGTAAAAGGTGATGGCCTCGCCTTTTAAACCTTTTGTTTGTGTTCACCGTTCGGGACTCGGCCCTCGCTTTAGGAAGACTCAGTACCGTGAGGAGCCCCGTGATAAGGATATGATTCCATCGAACCGGTGCTCGCCATCACCCTCTTCATCGGTGCGCCTCGCTTGCCGGCGAGGGCCACGCTCTCTCTCATTCTCTTGCTTTCGCTTCCCGACTCGGGGGCCTCAGACCGACCGTACGGTCATGATCTTGGTATTTAAGAACCCGCTGATAAACGCCGCATTTTACACGCTTATTGTTGATTTCTAAAGATGATTTTAGATCGATAAAGTGTGTTTATGTCTCGATCTCAATGCTTTACATATTTTTGGAAGATACCGCTTCGGTTCGCTTTGTGTTTTGTAGGCTTATAAGTTGAAAACCGGCATGGAACGAAGAACGAGCAGACGAGGGCAAAACTCGCCCCAGCGGCCGCTAGCCCAACCGCAGAGACCAGCAAGAAGCGCGAACATATGCGAGCAATTGATGGTCGCGACCGCCTAGCGACCGCTAGGTCGCCGCGGGAAACGCCAGACACGCGAAGATTCCCGGCGGTCGGAGACATGCCCGCGACGATTTTTCGCGACGCGACCACACCTAGCGACCACGGCGTGGCCTCGAGGCCGACGAGCGACGCGCCTCACCGAGAAGACGAGGATGGCCGAGACGAGATGTTTCCACCGAGCTCATGACCACGAGCCCGGCCGCGAGGCATGGCGGCAGACGTGAAAATAAGGGTTTCTCGCCCTAATTCTATAACAGACATTACCCCTCGCCTCAACCTTCCCCAACGCGATTTTACACGCTTTTCCCGCTTTTCTATTTTCACATATTTCAGTTTAGCTTTGATTTAGATTCATTCTAGTATTAGTTTTCCATCATTCTACATTAGTTCTACACATTGTTAACGCTTTTGGAACGGTTTCGTCCGAACTAATTCCATCGTTTCGCTTTTCCGGGTTTGGATACGAACCCAACCATTGTTCTTCGACGCTTCTCACGGGTTTTATCTATTTAATTGTGTTTTTATGATTATTTCGTATTTAATTTCGCTAATTATGTCTACCTAATTTGCTCTAATCCTAGGGTTTGCATGATTCTATCATATATGTGATTCCTCATATCATATTTACCTTCCGCATCGATTCATGATTCTTGGTGCTTTTAATTATTTGTGTTGATTTGATCAATCTGATGCATATCATAGTTGCCGCTAATTACGTAATGCTTTAATTGTCAATCGATTCAATGCATGACATGATAGTCGAAGTGAAGATAGGAACATTCTGTAGAGAAGATTCTTTGTATCCTTTTGAGTTGCTTATTTTTCTGAGACGAATAAGTAATAGGGAAAATTAGTAATCAACTCGTCACAATTGTCGAATCAAGTTGTTGGCTACATATGTGATCTTCCATCTTGTCCGGATTAAAACGTTAACACAAGGTGATAAACATCGAGGGATAGATTATGCATCCCTGTGGTTAGTCTTTCTTCATAGTTATCTCTTTGAGTTTTTATTACTTTAGTTTATTTTTGTTGTCACATTTTGTAATACCCCGAATTTATGTGCTTAAAAATTTCAAAAAAGAAGGAACAAAGACGATAGAAACGAGAATGAAAGTGAACATCGTAATTGTCGATTTTGAATAAATCGAAATTTCTTGAAAATTTGAACGAAATAATTTTTAAATATGTTTTTAAGTATATTTAGGATATTATTTGCACCAGGAAGGAAAGAAATATTTTCCTTATTTAATAGTGATTTTCAAAAATTTAAAGTATAAGGAATTAATTTGTGATTTATTATGTGATCACTTGATTTTATGTGATGAGTTGTCATGTTTATCTTATATTATATGATAAGATAATTATCTTTAACACCCAAGCATGAGGAAGTGATAAGGTTGAAATGATATTGTAGATAAGATGTTTAAGATATTTTATTAAAAGATAAGATAAGGTCATGATTAATTAAGAGATAATGTTTATCTCTTAGAAATGTGTAGAATATCATAGGAAATAATATTTTAAATAATAGTTGCATGATTTTCGAAATTTAAAGTATTATTTTATGTGAAATTTGAAAATAATGATTTTTATGTGATAAATGTATTAAATAATTTATTTAAATTATATACTTGATAAATATCATGATTCTAGATCAATCTTATCTCCTAGGAAGTATAAAATTTCAAATTAAGGAAATAAGGTAAGAATGGAATTTTATGAAATTTAATTTGAAACCCTAATTTTCAAAAATTGGGGAAAAATGCTTAGAAATGTTCCAAAAATTATTTTATGATATAATATCATGTAATTCATCATGAAAGTAATATTAGTTATGAGGAATAAATATTTGATAATTTATTCTCATCCAAATAATTGCCGATTACTTGCTATAGTATACGAAATTGGTCTTAATTAATTTTTCTATGATATAAATTATTATCTAAGATAAAATTATGTCACATAGCTATTAATTGGAAGAAAATAAAATATTTGCATATATTACATGTAAATAATAAAATTATAAGAAATTAGTATTTTATGAGATAAATATCATACTTTAATTAAATGCAAGGCTATGATTATTATGATAAGGATATGAGTTGTAAAAGTAGAGATGGTTAACAATTAAAACAAGTAACCTATCGTGTTGTCTCCCTAATGGCCAAAATTGCTAAATATATTATAAAATCAGAATTTAATTATTTTAGGACAAGTATGAAGTTGTATAAATGATTCAATGTACATATTAAAAGATAAGATATGATAATGATTTAGATAAGATTTGATAAGGATAAAGGTAAGATTTTGATGTGTACATTAGATATTTTAAAATGTAATAATTAAGATCATCTCATAAATCCTATAAATACGAGATCACCCTCCCATAAGCTCATAACCAAAAATAGGAAGAAATAGAGAGAAAAATAGAGAGAGAAAAATAAGAGAGTGTTCTTCAAGTGATCTTCGATCATAGAGCGAATACGTCACGCCAATCGAATTCGATCAAGAGGTTAAACCTTACGCTTCAGATATATGCTAGAATTTATGTTATAAGCTTAAGTTATATGTGTGATTTTCAAAATATGAAACTTGTGCCAATATGTTTAGAAATCAGATTTATATGACGTTATCGAGCATGTAGTATAATTATATCACAAAATCAAGCATGATATTAAATTTTATATATGGACCTAAAATTTAAAGGTGTGATATGTTGATAATTATGATTTTAATTATCGATTTAAGCATGAAATCATAATCAGGTATTAATTATGCTTATATTAATTTATGTGAATTTTCGAACACTTTAGTACCTAAGTTTATGAATTTCAAAATTATAGAACATGATATTATGTTGAGATTTAATCCATGATGTGTTATCATAACATATCGAAGTAGAATCATAATATTGTTGTAGGAATTTATCTGATTATTAGATTTATTGACCAAGTCAAAATTTTCAAAAGTGACTTAGGAAGATTAAATTCAATAGTTCACAATAAATAAAAATTATGTTATAATAAGGATGCTTATAGACAAGATGTGTTATGTGATTTTATCGAATTTTGGAAATTGTTCGCTTAGTTTAATTAGGTTTTCAAAACCATGTTATATGTATTAATGTTATAAATTTATTTTATAAGATATAATTGCATAATATGATCCAAAATGATGTTTTAAACATATTATGATTTTATGGAAATTTTAGAACAAGAATTGCATATAAAACGATAGAATTACATAAATAGATTAAAAGTCAAATGTCGATTTGGTCAAAATTGTCGACTTTAGTCAAAATTGTCGACTAATGGTCGACCAAGTCAAAATCATTGACAAAAACGTCGACCAAGGTCACAAGGCACGAAATTCAATAATACGATATCTATGTGACGAAGATTACGAAAGACGAAGAATATAATGGAAATCGTCGTATAGAGAATATATTAAGACGATATGCTTATGTGAAAGATCAAGAATAACAAGGATATGATCGGGAATCGATAGAAAAGGGCATACATGTGTAAAATAGTAGTACTTAAGAATACATGAAACGACGCTGAGAAAAGTTAATTTAAAGTACAACACAAGTGATGTCGATACGATAGTTCAGAATAACGCAGTGATAAAGTCGATATTAGACGATCGCTGGTTCGATCGATGATTCTGAAGCATAATGATATGCTAAAACTCGCTTTACGCTGATAAGGTCTCGCCTCAGGAGAACTAAACCGAGAATAGAAACTATGACTTAAGAAACCTTAAGTCCTCGAAAGGGCTTACCAAAACCTTTACGAGCTGAAAATGATTTTTACAAAAGTTTATCAGATCGTTTCCGCAGTTTTGAGATACGATATTGTCTCGCCGTAAAATGTTTTATGTTTCAGATATGTCCATCTCGCTGCTGGCAACAGTGAAGTTATTAATTCGATCCCAGCCGGAGTGAGCAGAAATTCCCGCCAGGTCAGGTACACGGTTGGCCTCCAACACGGGCGGTTATGCTCGAACCACTGGCGGTTAGTTGCGTCCGGCAGGAGGCCTCCTCCTGCGCTATCCATAGCCGACTGGAATATACGCTGTGGTTGTTGTGATGTGAAATGCTCACCAGCGATGATTTTGAGAAACGAGAATGTATTTGTAAGCAGCCTTTCAAATAAAACCCTGGTCTCACCGTGACGAGGGCGACAATATTTCGTAGTAAAATGTTTCGCAATGTGTCCACCGAGTGACTTGTACCAAACCGCATGTTTGTTTTAAATGTGCAAGGAGCAGGATGAACAGTGGAGTCGAGCGAACATTTTGTTAAAGACATATGATGTATTTTTGTTCGCCTGAACGATTCATACGCATGTCTCACACGATTTCACCGCCAAACTCTCGAGATCGTATTTGTTATCGTGTTAAGCTTTGTAAAAGTGCTTGTTGAAACCATGAAACCATCTATATATATATATATATATATATATATATATATATATGCTATTTTGATTCATCGTGATTCTCGCTTCGCTTGAAACATCTATATTTATTCGTAGATGAAATGAGTGAAACCCTTATTCTTTTCACATTCACTTAAACCGAACCCGAGTCACGGTCCGAAGGATAAGCCGAACCGGTCAGTGACAGAGTGGTATCGTAGCGCTTGCTTTAACCAAAAATATTCTTTCTATCCAAAGTCCGCTCAATCACTAGACTTTCTATGTAAATCATCTCCCAACGCCCGCTCATCACGCCAACTAGCAAGGAAAAGTGAGTTCGATAAAAGGTATGTGTTAAAAGTTTTGAAAAGTATGTTACGCTTTGAGAAAGTATTTATGAAAAAGTTTTGAAAGTGGACATGCCGAAGTAAACAAATTAATTTTGATAATTCATTGATTAGACAAAGTGGGTTGTCTCAAGAAGTATAAGCTCATACCGTCGGTATGTGATGAAATTGAAAGAAGTTAAAGCTCATACCCGTCTGGTATGTGAGTATTGATGAAAGGACATATATAGAGTTATATGTCAAGAAAGTATGTTTATAAAACGGTTAATTATGAAATTGTTTTGATTTTCAAAAGAACGTAGACGAGCTCTAAGTTTCACTAAGAACTTAGATCGAACGAGATCATAGGAAATTCTTCTATGATAACGTAGTGTTTGATGAAACACGAACTTGAGAACTTAGAACGCTTTTAAGTTCGATCGATTTAACGGAATTGAAATACTACGTGAAGGAATGGAAGCTTCGATAAACGAATGTCACTTGGACATGGGCATAGTATCTTCATTTGAAATTTACGCATGTAATTTTGAATCGACTATTGCTTAACATAAATTAATCTAGAGCGATATACCATTAGGGTATAGAATGATAAGTAAGGAATAAGATAAGTGTCTATGAGATGATTTATGTACTAAGTATGAGCGATTGTCTTATTAAGAAACGAGAATGATGTAAGTATGGAAATGGAAGTTTAAAGTCGAAAGTAGTTGAAAAGTTGTTGAGGTTGTGAAAGGAAAGGGATATGAGAGAGTTAACAATGATATGTCAGGTGAAATGTTTGAATTGAGAATTCAAAGAGATGTATTGTTATAACGAGTTATGTTATTACTATTTGTTAGTAACAATGAGTAGGTTATCCCAAAAGAACGTAGATCGCTTAAGATGTATTTCTTATAAAGAACATAGAAATATGAATTATGAGAATTTTAGTCCATCATAATGTAAGTAAGGATGGAAATAAGAATACAAGTAGAAAAGGCTAAAAGGGTAGAAATGGAATGATGATTTTGAGATGATAATATGAGTATAGTCTTTCCTTGTAGATGTTCACACGCAACTAACTCCGAGTGACTATTAGAACTTAATAGAGACGTAATCAAATTATTAGTTGGTTCTCGCAAAATAATATCAATAGAAAAGATTCCGCACAAGAGATGAGAAAATTGTTTAAGTTAAGAACCGTAGTTGGTAAACGTGGATTTAAGTTTCGATATGTATCATATTTTGAGAAACCTTACAATTTATGATGACCCAAGACAAGTTACATGATGTTTCAAATTTCTTACCCAAAGATCCGCCATCAGTTTAACTCTACGACCTAGTTTTGATTGAGATATCACTGATTTTCACTTTTTCTGCAAAGAAGTTTACAACCTAAAGTTTATAAAATGTCCTTTAAAACCAAGCCTTCAGTGACCGAGAAGATCAGGACGGTCCGATCAGCACCATATGACCAAAGACATCTCAAGAGTCGCCATTCGGTCTTCGGACCCTATTTCCCAATTATTCATTCAGAAAAACATATTAATTCAAACTTAAAAGTGTTCGCCTCAATTATGAACCCATACCAACAGAAGCTATCATGACACGCTTTTCCCAAACCTCAAGCTAAGAAATATGAAATAGATCGACTTATCTCGCACCTAAGTTCTTAATTAGTAGTAATATGTTTCATCGCTAGAGAGATACATCGTCATGATGAATAAAAGTTCTCTGAGTTAAATAAGCACGAGGCAATTTCAAGACTACGATATTATGAGATTATACGCAAGTGTTTTAAGAACGAGACTAAACGAGAGACGGGGATACTAATCTTCTTCACCAAGAGCGTAAGATACGATTAGCATATGTTCGCTTAAACTTAGATTTGAACATAGAACTCACCGCCTATAAGAATCGATAGTTGAATAGATACGACTAGAAAACATAAGAATGTTAGATATATGGATGGAGATTAAGAAACGAGTCGATGAAAATAAAAGTTAAGGTCATGCGATAATCAAACGGGGTGGAGTACCAACGCTGGAATTAAGAATTGATATGGAGAAAGAATCAAGAACATTATGAGAATACGCAAATTTCGAGGACTAAATTTCTGTGGTAGAATGTAATAATTCCGAATTTATGGGCTTAAAAATTTCAAAAAAGAAGGAACAAGACGATAGAAACGAATGAAAGTGAACATCAGAATTGTCGATTTTGAATAAATCGAAATTTCTCGAAAATTTGAACGAAATAATTTTTAAATATGTTTTTAAGTATATTTAGGATATTATTTGCACTAGAAGGAAAAGAAATATTTTTCCTTATTTAATAGTGATTTTCAAAAATTTAAAGTATAAGGAATTAATTTGTGATTTATTATGTGATCACTTGATTTTATGTGATGAGTTGTCATGTTTATCTTATATTATATGATAAGATAATTATCTTTAACACCCAAGCAATAGGTGTAAGTGATAAGGTTGAAAACGACATTGTAGATAAGATGCTTGTTAAGATATTTTATTAAAAGATAAGATAAGGTCATGATTAATTAAGAGATAATGTTTATCTCTTAGAAATGTGTAGAAATGTGTAGAATATCATAGGAAATAATATTTTAAATAATAGTTGCATGATTTTAGAAATTTAAAGTATTATTTTATGAAATTTGAAAATAATGATTTTTATGTGATAAATGTATTAAATAATTTATTTAAATTATATACTTGATAAATATCATGATTCTAGATCAATCTTATCTCCTAGGAAGTATAAAATTTCGAAATTAAGGAAATAAGGTAAGAATGGAATTTTATGAAATTTAATTCTAAACCCTAATTTTCAAAAATTGGGGAAAAATGCTTAGAAATGTTTCAAAAATTATTTTATGATATAATATCATGTAATTCATCATGAAAGTAATATTAGTTATGAGGGAATAAATATTTGATAATTTATTCTCAATTTCCAAATAATTGCCGATTACTTGCTATAGTATATGAAATTGGTCTTAATTAATTTTTCTATGATATAAATTATTATCTAAGATTAAAATTATGTCACATAGCTATTAATTGGAAGAAAATAAAATATTTGGTATATATTACATGTAATCGAAAATTATAAGAAATTAGTATTTTAAGATAAATATCATACTTTAATTTAATGCTATGATTATTATGATAAGGATATGAGTTGTAAAGTAGAGATGGTTAACAATTAAAACAAGTAACCTATTGTGTTGTCTCCCATGGTCAAAAATTGCCACAAATATATTATAAAATCAGAATTTAATTATTTTAGGACAAGTATGACGCAAGTCAGATAAATGATTCAATGTACATATTAAAAGATAAGATATGATAATGATTTAGATAAGATTTGATAAGGATAAAGGTAAGATTTTCAATGTACATTAGATATTTTAAATGTAATAATTAAGATCATCTCATAAATCCTATAAATACGAGATCACCCTCCCATAAGCTCATAACCAAAAATAGGAAGAAAGGAGAGAAAAGAGAGAGAAAATAAGAGAGTGTTTTCAAGGATCTTCGATCATAGAAAGCGAATACGTCACGACGCCAATCGAATTCGATCAAGAGGTTAGAAACCCAAGCTCAGATATGCTGAATTTATGTTATGCTTAATATATGTGTGATTTTCAAAAATACGAAACTTGTGCAATATGTTTAGAAATTGTATTTATATGATGTTATTGAGCATGTAGTATAATTATATCACAAAATCAAGCATGATATTAAATTTTATATATGGATCGAAAATTTAAAGGTGATATGTTGATAATTATGATTTTAATTATCGATTTGCATGAAATCATAATCTAGGTATTAATTACGCTTATATGAATTTATGTAATTTTGGAACACTTTAGTACCTAAGTTTATGAATTTCAAAATTATAGAACATGATATTATGTTGAGATTTAATCCATGATCAGTGTTATCATAACATATCGAAGTAGAATCATAATATAGTCAGAGAATTTATCTATTTGTTAAGAATTTATCGGACCTAAGTCCAAATTTTCAAAAGTGACTTAGAAGATTAAATTCAATAGTTCACAATAAATAAAAATTATGTTATAATAAGGATGCTTATAAAGTATGTGTTATGTGATTTTATCGAATTTTTGAAATTGTTCTTAGTTTAATTAGTTTTCAAAACTATGTTATATGTATTAATGTTATAAATTTATTTTATAAGATATAATTGCATAATATGATCCAAAATGATGTTTTAAACATATTATGATTTTATGGAAATTTTGAACAAGAATTACATAAAACGATAGAATTACATAATAGTATTAAAAGTCAAATGTTCACTTTGGTCAAAATTGTCGACTTTAGTCAAAATTGTCGACTAATGGTCGACCAAGTCAAAATCATTGACTAAAAACGTCGACCAAGGTCAAAGCACGAAATTCAATAATACGATATCTATGCGACGAAGATTATGAAAGACGCAAGAATATATATGGAAATCGGTCAGATATGAGAATATATTAAGACGATAGTCTTATGGAAAGATCAAGAATAACAAGGATATGATTGGGAATCGATAGAAAAGGGCATACGTGTAAAATAGTAGTCAGACTTAAGAATACATGAAACGACGCTGAAAAGTTAATTTAAAGTATAACACGAAGTATGTTGACACGATAGTTCGTAATAACGTTAGTGATAAAGTCGATATTAGACGATCGCTGTTCAGATCGATGATTCTTGTGAAGCATAATGATATGCTAAAACCGCTTTACGCTGATAAGGTCCGACTCGCGAGAACGAAACCGAGAATAGAAAACCAAGGACTTAAGAAACCTTAAGTCCTCGAAGGGCTTTCTTACCAAAACCTTTACGAGCTTTCGAAAATGATTTTACAAAAGTTTCATCGATGCTTTTTCGCAAAGTTTTCGATATGATATTGTTCGCCGTAAAATGTTTTAGTTTCAGATATGTCCATTCGCCGTCGCGAAGTTACGACTGGATCCCAGCTCGGGTAAGTAGAAATTCTCAGTGGTCAGGTACACGTGTTGGGCCTCCGAACCGGGCGGTCGCTCAACACTGGCGGTTAGTTGCGTCCTGTGTGAGGCTCCTCCCGCCGCTATCCAGCCGACTGGAATATACGCTGTGGTTGTGTGACGTGAAAATGCCACCGAGCGATGATTTTGAGAAACGAGAATGATTTTGTGACATGCGCCTTTCAAATAAAACCCCTCGTGTCTTACCGTGACGAGGCGATAATATTCGAAAGTAAAATGTTTTCGCAATGTGTCCACCGAGTGCATCTTTGTACTACCGCATGTTTGTTTTAAACGCGGTGTTGAGTGTGATGGAACAGACGGAGTCGAGCGAACATTTTGTTAAAGACATATGATGTATTTTGTTCGCCGAGAACGCATCTTCACACGCATGTCTCACACGATTTCACGCCAAACTCTTGAGACTCATATTCTTATCGTTAAGCTTGTAAAAGCCGCTTGTCGAAACCATGAAACCATCTTATATATATATATATATAAGCTATTTTGATTCATCGTGATTCTCGCTTCGTTTGAAACATCTATATTTCTTCAGATGAAATGAGTAAACCCTTATTCTTTTCACATTCACTTAAACCGAACCCGAGTCACCGTCCGTAGGATGTCGAACCGGTCAGAACTCATTTTCTTTCGATTTAATTATCCAAGCCATAAACCCGATAAACCAAACTGCTCGATAATGATGAAGTTTCGTGAATTAGCTTCGTGTTTTCGGATTGCAACCTGTGGATACGATACTGACTTACCTTATACTTCAGTGTTTTTCGTCGCGATCAAATTTTGTCGATCAAATGTCGCATGCACCAACTTTCAATATTTGCCATGAGATTCCCGTGATTCCTCCGTGTCATGTCCATGATCCTTATGGAAGGAGCAATATTGTTTGATCGACGCTTCGATCCCCATCACGGGCCGAGGTCTCGAACATGTCGCATGGAGCTCAGAAATCGCCTCGCTTCGCGCGGTGTATACCGAGGCCGCTCTGGTCACGACGTGCCCGAGCCTGTACTCTAAAGGGCTACTTGTATCCTCTCTAGAGCACTTCGTCGACTTCGGCCCTCGTCCCCCGATCATCCTCTTCTTCTTCTCGTCGAGGGTTCCACTTTGTCGCCTTCACGATTTCTCCCATCCGCCTGCCCCGCTTGCGAACCGATCGCATGCGCCATAGCTCCGACGCAGAGGCGGCGTGACGACAACTCCTCAGATAGGGCCCTGTAAGATGCCGCTATGGAAAGCCGAGATAATGAGAAGGTCGCACATCCTCGACTTTAGGCCTCCTTATTGAACCTAGTCATAAGTCGCCGATGGACTCACCTACCGCCTCACAAAGGAGAGACGAGCGATGTGGTCTGACCGCCTTTGGAAGGACCTTCATGAAAGACTTCCATTAGATCTCGTAAGATCCAATACTATCGGGTGGTAAACTATCAAACCACCGGCGAGTGTTGTCGATCAGAACTCGGGAATAGCTTGCATAGGTGTTGAGACGCCGATCATGTTGTATTGAAACCGAGAAATGAAGTTTTCGGGTCACGCATCTCAGGGGTGATATTGGCACTCGCACTTGTTCGGAGAGGAGTATCGAGTATCTCGCTGGAGAAAGGGGTAATAATCCTTCCGTATCCATCGAACCCATCTCCGAGAGCGATGCCGAGGTCGCCGCCGACTCGCGAGTAATTGGGGATCGACTCGCGGTGATCACTGACGACCGCCCCACGCTGCTCATCCTCGCACGATCGGGTTTAGAAACCGACTGCAGAGGTATTATTTGCAGACGAGTGCCCAACATCCGGTGACGGATCCACTTCACCGTGTCGCTCGAGTTTAATGACGACTGCATCCTTTTCATCATCGTCAAGCCGCCTTGTTCTCGATCGAGGTATCGATAAGATCTCTTATTTTCTTCGAGGAACCCTTTAACCGCCTCGCCGAGATTCAATCGCGTGCGTTCCTCTTCGCCGCTGCGATCTCCTTCGCGCGTGATTTCTTCTTCATGTAGCATAGGATCGCCTTCATCCGCACTTTAAACGTGTCTTCGGGGTCGATTCTTATCGGATTTTCCGCTGCCCATGTCGGGTTTGTCACCGCTATTATACCTAAACAACCCCGATGTAGCGCCAGTGTATTCCTTATCGTTGATTGATTACCCGAGAAAAGTTGATCGAAACACGAATTTAGTTCCACGCAGACGCCAAGATCGATCTTATTTTCGTAGGTAATGAATGCGAAGCGAACAGTTAAGAACGTGGTTCGATCCATCGAAATAGATCTATGTCCACGAGCAAGAGTGTATATCTTTATTAAGATGTGAATACAAAAGTGTAGATGATCTCTTCCTCTAATCCAAATCTATTTATATACCATCATATCGAGTTCGACTTCAATACAAAGTCTTCTCTCATAAGGATTCTTTAGTTTATCTTGTTCTTCATGATATGCATCCCAATCTTCACGCTGCCATGATTCGAGTTGTAATTGGTCGATGAGTCTTCGGGCCGAACTCACATAGCCGAGCTTAATGTCGACCCATTTATATCGCCACGCTGAGCTCAGTATGGGCCGTATCCTATCACTAAGTTTCAATTTTCTCAAAGTCCATTCTCGAATCAACTAATATTCATGGCTAACATTTAGGAAAAACTTAATAGACGCTTAGTTTGTTTTAATAATTAAGTTCACTTATCCCAAAAAAAGGAAGCTCTTCCTAAAAATTAACATATTTCAAATTTATAAGAATGTAAATTGTCTTAAATTTTAATGAATTGAGTTAAATCTAAAAGAGAAAGTTCTTCCTCAAAAGCCCCACAACTTAATTCTATGGAATATGAGTTATGCTAAATTTATTAATTTTAACTTATTGAGCTAAATTTTAAACGAAAAACTTTTCATGAGAAGTCTCACATGCTCATGAAAATACGAATTATCTTAAATTTATTAAATTTTAATTAATTGAGCTAAATATATATGGGAACAATTAGGTCTATATACTAATCGAGCCGAGTCGAACACTATCAAGCTCGAGTTCAATTGTTTAAATTTTATTCGATCCGAGTTCAATTCAAGCTTTAAATTGAGATTGCGCTTGGTTCGTTGTAAAATTTTGAGCTCATGAGCAATTCTCACTGCTCAGAACTACTCATTTATGCGACATTTTCGAATCCTGAGCTCACACTCGTTCGTTCGATTTGCTTTTGAGTTCGAATTCAATTTAAAGCTCAACTAATTATATAATTTATAATTTATTATTAGTTTTAATCATTTAAATATATAAAAATAATTTATTATTTCAAATGTTCACCAAATAACTTATTTTGAATTGATCAGAATGTTCGCAATCACGAACCGAATATCCTAAGCTCGAGCCTACTCGAAAATCTTATCGAGCGATTCAAAACTCGAGTTTGATTTATTTGTAAAAGAACTAATTTCAATAATTTTTTCGAATTGAATTCAAATAGCTCATGAGCGATTTTATTTGACCAACAATTAAGTCAGTGCTTCGGAAAGTTCAGTGGAACTGTGGAAGCGTTATAGGTTGATCAAAATCTGACACGAGTTGGATGAATTGAACAATGGGAGCTATCGTGCGAGCCTTCAACTCCACAAGTACAATCACCTTCATTTTCAAATTAAACCCAATATTTTATTAAGAAAACCCAGATTTCAAAATTGAATGAACTGACTCTCTTCCTTCTCTCTCACACGCACGCACCGCAAATACAGAGTGTTATGGGCTGTGTTTCGACGCTGCTCAGTCAGGAAGAAGAGTTCTCCCATATTGGCGGCTCGGCCACTTTCAGCCACCACATTGTTTCACCTCCACCACGTACGGTTTGTTAACCTCGACCCTCCGACGACCACCACCGTCGCTCCGACGCCATCCCAGCCTTCTCCTCCGCCGCGCATTACGCTGGGCCTTCTGTACCCCAGTCCGCTCTGCGCGCCCCGTTCCCACAGCTACGACAGCATCAACTCATGGGACTCATGTGCCCTCGACGCCGATCGCATTCCCATTTTCCGTATCTCCGAGTCTCCGGCGAATAAACCGACCGTGAATTCGTCGGGGAATGAGGAGAATGCGTGCCCTAATGTAAGGGTTACTCAATCGTCGAAGGAGGTCAACGATTTGGGGCACCGTCTGAGGGTTTGATTTGATCAACGTTATGGAGCGATTCCCCGCCGAATGGGGAGAACAAGGTGGTGATTTATACGACGTCGTTGAGGGAGTGAGGAAGACTTCGACGACTGCAATGCCGTACGATCGGCGCTGGAGGGGCTTAGGGTTTTGGTATGTGAGAGGGATATTTTGATGGATAGGGGTTTAGGGAGGAGTTGAGGAGTTGATGAGTGGGAGGAGCGAAGAGCTGATCCCGCCGCGAGTATTTGTGAAGGGCGGTACATAGGCGGAGCGGAGGAGGTGATGAGGTGGTGGAGGAGGGGCATTGGAGGAGCTGCTGCAGGAATGGCTAGAGGAGAGAAGGTTATGTCTGCGAGGCTGCGTGGGTGGGAGGTTCTTGCCGTGTTTTTCGTGCAACGGAGCTGTAAGATGGTGGTGGCGGCGGAGGAGGGCGGAGGGGAGACTGTGATTACTAGATGTGGCGATTGTAATGAGAATGGGTTGGTGCATTGCCCTATCTGTACTTGAGCACTTTGGGACCTCCTACTTATGTTTTTGCTGGTAATTTAATCAATGCTCTTGCTAATGATATTTTGCTTCGTTTTTGGTGTTTTGATGCATTGCCATTCTTGCTTATTTTCTAAAACGTTACTATTAGAAGTAACTATAAACCACATCTATATTACTATAAAAAGGCTTTTTGTTCCTTTGAAGGTTAGCTGCTCCTTCATTATATAAAAATTTGTTAAGAAAATTGAAATATTTTCATTATTTCTTGCTTCGTCTACAATAATTTGTTAGCCATTTGCTTAGCTCAAAAGAACTAAATTATTTTTAGTTAGTAGCATAACTGAAAATACTAAACGTATAGTTTAGTTTTAATTTTGTTTCTCACTTATATTATATTATACTAACAATGACTCTTTTCCAATAATCAATCAAATGCTGGATCTGTAACAGGAAGTCCAACTGTGTTCCGGTGCATGACATGTAACTAAGGGCCTAAAATAGAGTAAATGTGGAAATATTTGGCTGAGTTTAAGTAGATGGTAGAGAATTTTTCAGAAGGTGATGTTTTTATAACTATAGCTTGGTCATTTTAAACACTAGAATGGCTTGGGAAGTAATGCTGGTCATTTTACTAATCATGATATAGGAGTTGTTGATGGCTTATACACAGCTGCCAGAGGAACATGTATAATTTCTAGTAGTGATGCCAAACAGGAAATACATGTCTTCCATTGTTAACTGTGGTACTTCTTCTTGAATATTATGCAGTCGTAGGGTAGCCTATGTACTTTTTCCGTTGGGACATCTTGTGGAGAAAGCTAACCTACTTGCGTGGATTATATGATGTTTGTTTCTTATTTGAGCTCCATTTCTAATACTGTCTTAGTGAAATTATGAAAGGCTCTTGCTTTTAAGCTCAGAAGCGAGGTATTGGACCAAAAATTAGGGTTTTTCCATTTGCTTATAAATAGGCATGCCCCCGCACCAAAACCTCTACAAAGACGTTTTCTTCGCTTTTCCTATTTTTAGCTTTAGCTTTGTTTGATTCATCTAGCATTAGTTCTTCCATTATTCTACATTAGCTCTACGCATTGTTATCGCTTTGGAACATTTTCGTCCGAACGATTTCCGTCTTTTCCTGTCTTTCATTGAGGTTAGGATTCGAACCCAACGATTGTTTTTTAGACGCTGAGACAACTTGAGGACGAGTTGTCGGTATAGGCTGCGTATAGATATGAAGTGACTTGACTTGGTTGCTTGTCTATGCTGGCACGTCTCGACGTATGATGGATCGCGATGAGATGAGTTCTTCATCGCACCGTCGTGAAGAACCAGATATCGGTGACTTTTGATCTAAACCTCGATAAGGTATTTAAGTGAGTATGAAAGTTCGACCATCACTGACTTGTTATAGGTGAGGGTTATGATGAGATAACCCAAGATTCTCTACATCTTGGGCGATGGCAAGGTTTGTATGTCATGCTAGTTACCTATGTCGAGTCACCGTATCCGCTAGGATGATGACGCCCCCAGGAGCTCAAATGGTTTATTGTACTAAACCCCCAAGTCGAGTTATCTCAAGTACAATAATAAGGTTGAGTGGTACTACTTAAGGAATTCAAGTAATTAATTATTTTAAGCAATCGAGCAACGTAAATAATTAATGAACGTACGATATCTTAAATACGGGATTCGTTAAGTCTAAATGCGAGTCCGACTCAACTTCTAAATAAGGGGTAAGTCAAGATTTATTCTCTAGTGGCATGAATAAATATTTATGAATTAATTTATGTTCGGGTTGAACATAAGATATTTAATTTATTTGAGGCCCATCTTTATTCCTCGATTTGATCACCGGGTCGGCCCTTCCAGCCCCGGAGCTTAGTGAAAATCGTTCCTCCTTATAGAGTCCTCATGGGACTCTGCTTTGATCCTCTATCTTATGATATTATTATATTTATTAGATATGCATAAATCCTATCATGATGGATTTAGGGTCGCATTATAAATATAAGGTGAGAGAAAATCAAAGGGTAATGCTAAGTGAATATTTTCGAGAATCACACTTATCACAATTGAGATCTTGAAAACTTTCAAGGAGGAAGGAAGATGAATTTTCATAACACTCTCCATAGACTGTCCTCACTCGACATTGGAGTTTAGGCAATCGGTACACAGTCCAGAAGATCAAAGTATGAGTCTTGATCCAATCCTTCCCTGGCAAAATTCGCAGGTAAACACGAGAAAACACCGTGTTGCAATTAATTATATAGGTGCATGCTAGGTATATAATCAATGTATGATGAATTAAACATCCAAGATAGATCATCGGAGAGGGTTAAAACAGATTTTCCTACATAAGGATAAAGACGGGCGATTAGCATGTATGGTATGGGGAGTGAAACCAAATGATATCTATGTGGGAGACCTAGTCGTGATGTACTTTATCGAAAATCTATGGAAGAGAAAGAAGAAATGAAAGCTTTGAAGCAAAAGGTTGAAGAGTTGACAGCTTTGGTGCATACCATATCACATCCAGGTGGACTCCAGGTTTTATCTTCAAACAATCAAACTTCCTCTAAATCAATTAGTTGTCCAGTTCGTATGAGGGTAATCATGAGAAATAAAGTTACTTATTACATGAAATAAGTTTATATATGCTTTCAATTATGTTATTAATAAGCATCAAATTTCAGGTTGGAGCCTATGTGAAATTAAAAAGTCTTGTTTATTTGAATGAAATTGTTGCAATGGGCATTTTGAGAGCAATATGAGATGTTGTATGAAATGGTAGGCACCTTGGGCCTGGAATTTGTGAGGTAATCATTCAATCTATTTTAAAGCATGAAGAAATGTTGATTTATCCAACCGAACTTCACGAAACAATTGGAGATTCTATTGGAGCATCGATCGCTTGGCCTTTATCATTGGTATATTCTTTTTTCTTAACTATTGAAACTGTATATATGATGAAGTGTATATGTCTATATATTGTGTGCGACTCATCTCTTTATGATATTATCAATAACTTATTTTTTGTGTTAGTATAACATTTTTTTTATCTAATATGCAGATTGTCTTGGATGAGAATGAGAATTGATACAAGAATTTGATGGAGCAAGAGCATTTAATCTCAAAGGACCTTTCATATTTTAGATGTTGTGATTTTTTAATATTTATTATGTAGAAACAATTTTATGACTTCATTTATTTTTTCTAGCAAATATGGATATGAGTGAGAGGACATGAGCTTTATGCAATTGTCATTTAGATTGTTTAGTATTAAAAAGTTGATAAAGTTATAGATTTTAAATAAATTTACGTTTAATATATAGCAATGTGTTTGGGGGCACAAGATTTCTAATTCTACACATGAAACTGTTTCTAGTTTTGTGTGAAGGCTCAAGTAAGTGCCTCATAATATTAATTTGTGGACATATATGGAAATTTATTGCTACATATTATATGCCTCAAATTGAATTTAAGGGTACAAGTAAGTGCCTCAAGAAATTAATGCGGAGACATAAAATGAATTTTGATGCTACATATTTTATGTTCAATATTATATAAAGACACAAATAAGTGTCACGATATTACATTTAAATGCCTTGAAATGTAATATCGAGACACTTATTTGTGTCTTTTATATAAATATCGGGACATAAAATGTGCCTCAAGAAATATTGAGACACAAACTAAATCTATTAAGGGGCATTTACATATGACTTAAGAAATCAATCTTGGGACATGTTAAAATGATTGGAAAGCTATTGGTTTAGAGACACTTAAAAAGTGTCCCTAACACTATTGGGACACGATACTTGGCAACACATATGATAAATGCCCCCAAAATCATAAGTGCCCCAAAATGGTATATATTGAGGCACTTTTCGATGTCTCAAAAACTACTTTTTGTTGTAGTGTATATAACATAAAACAAGAAATAGAAAGACACTCGCTATGGAGAAGCGGTGGCGCTAAGATGAAGAAACGAGATAGTAGTGGAACAATTTTTCAACAACGGCAGAGGCGACGACGTTGCAGATGGCGACAACAATAGTCAACAACATCATCTTCTGGGTAGTAAAGAGGGGGATGCAGTGGCGTTGAGATAGAGAAGCGAGATAGTGGCAAACGATCATTAGCGATGGCATTTGGCCGATAGTGATGGAGTTCATGACGTACCGTCCTCTGAGACAGGGACGACTATGACGGCCACTCTGGGTAGCAAAGGAGGGACGAGATGGGAGGGTTTTATTTAGGTTGGGTTTTGAAATATTTTTACTAATATTAGCTTTTACTATATTTTAGATTTTAGATTATCGTTAATTTGATAATTATTTAAATAAAAAAAATATAGAATGATATTTTAGGTAAGAATGATTTTATTTAATATAATTTTATTTTTGTAGTTAGTATCAATCTTTACTTAAGTAAAATGATTAATTTATTTTTTGCCCTTTTATAATTACGTAAAATATCTATATTGTAATGCTTCCTAAATATTCTGTTATTAAGAAGGGATATTACAATATTTGTACCACAATTTTTAATTAAACTACACTTTTACGAGCTTTGCATAACCATCAAAATTTTGTCTATATCTGCTTTATACTACTATTACTAAAATGAATTCTCCCTAAAAATAAAATAAAATGAATTGCTCAAAAATTAATTTCTTTTACCTCATTATCAAAATTGACTAATTCTAAAACACTACAACTTTAGCCTGGTAACACAAGCATCATACCTCATTATTTAACCGAACCACGGTCAAAATATTAAATTTTAAAAAAGGATAATGTAATTTTCGGTGAAATATGCATAAATAAATGCAAATGCAACGTGTAAGACGATTAAAGAGGTGACCAATGCGTCGGGTCGTAGAATCCTAACCAAAATGTAGCTTTCATCATGTGGGTGCGTTACTAAAGAATTATGAAATGGTACTTTATATTCACCTGTAACCTCCTCATAAATAAAACTGGCTAAGTGATCGATCTTATTTTCATAATGAATGAATGCATAAGGAACATTTATAAGAACGTGGTTCGATCCATCGAAATAGATCTACGCCCACGGAGTAAGAGTGTATATCTTTATTAAGTATGTAAGAAGTTAATACAAAAGTGTAGATGATCTATTTCTCTAATCTAGCCTCTATTTATATACCATCATATTAAGTTCGACTCTAATACAAAGTCTCTCTCATAAGGATTCTTTTAGTTTATCTTGTTCTTCATGATATGCATCCGAATCTTCTACGCCTCCAGCCATATTCGAGTTGTAGTTGGTCGAGGAGTCTTCGCCGAACTCACATAGCCGAGCTTAATGTCGGGCCCATTTATATTGGGCCCGATGCTTGGGCCTAGTAGTAGTTGGGTCAGATCCTATCACATCCTCCCCAAAAAACATGTAGTAGTGAGGTCGTGATTGGGGGCGATGGTTCGACATCATCGCCGAAATTCGGGTCCGGCGGGTGGAACGCGATAGCCCCGCCGGTTGATCGTCGCCCGCCATAAATCGCCAAGTCGAAACTCGCGCCCACAAGTCGAATATGTAATCTCATGTCGAGGTCGAAATGTAACATCGCGTCGAGGTCGAACACGGATGCCATGCCGAGGTCGAACACTTAACACGCCACATCCATTTAATGTATACGGCGTTGGGGTCCCAACAAAGTTGCACGTTGGGGAAATAACTTCCCAATACGCCATTTCCATTTCACTTTATCCGCCACCAAATTTCAAACTTGAGAAAACTCTCTCTCTCTCTCTTTAAAACGCCGAGTTTCCAAAGACTATACCTCCGCTGCTCGCTCGCCGGAGCACTAGTTGCCATTTCTCAGATAGTTCCGCTAAAACAACTAAGTTATCTCATATGTCTTCTTCTTCTCGCTCGATGAGGCTCAAGGCCGTGAAGGCCGTGAGTGTCAGAGCAGACACCGGTTCACCGGTGGTATCTTTACGGTGTCCTTTCGCGTCGCTTTAGAGGTTTTACCATCGATTCCCCTATTCCTTCTGTAGAGTTGTTTACCCGCTGGGGGATTTTGGTGGTTTCCACGTTTAGTCGTGTCAAGATTCCCAATCAATTAAAGAGCTTGCTTTGAGATTTTCTATCCCAAATTGGCTGAATTGGTCGCCCTCGACCGGAGGATAGGCCTGTGCCCCTCCGCAGGGTTTTGTCACGATATATGAGAACAACCTAGTGCGGTATTCGCCTTCCTCCTCATTTGGTGTACGCCGAATCAAAAAAAATCGGCATACCTCTGCCCAAATAATGCCAAACTCTTTTCGCGATTGACGGGTCTTGGTGTCTATGCCCATCGCCATAATTTTCCTCTCACCCTAGGGCTAGTCTTTAGGTTTTCCAGCTTTAAATCCATTTCGGGTGATACTATTTATCACCCGTCGTAGTTTCAAAGTGAATACGAGGTCAAACCCCGAACCGGCGGAAAGTTCTTTTTATCGGCTCATGAGGTATTCCAATTGCCTAGAATACGGGAAGTTGGGACGAGGCCACCGATGACAGCTTTGGTGACTTCGAGGAGTCATCGAAATGGCCGCCATGTTGACGGTTTTTCCGTGGCGAGCTCGTCATGGCCGAGCCCTTATGATCCTGCCATCAGAGATTCTGGTGAAGGGTGAGGCCCCTTCGCACTTCGGTTCTTCTATTTTTATTTTTATTATGTCCTAACTCGGCCTTTCTTTTATCTCCGCAGTGAACTTCGGTGCCGCGAAGAGGAGGAAGAGACCAAGGTCTGACCTCGAGCCATCCAACACGGTTCAAGACCGTGTCCGAGGCCCTTCGAGAGGACCAAGACATACTAAGGTCCCTTCGCTTGTCCATCCCACGCCCCAACAAGGAAATGCGTGTGGTTTCGTGCCGCCCCGCCGATGATGAGGAATGAGATTGTCGGTTCTCGTGTCGCACGTCGGTCCTTCCCGAGGTAATGCTATTGTTTTGCACGCCGAAAGTTTATGTGTTGATGTAATTGTTTGACGGGTTGACTTCGGTATAGGGACCGAGTACATGACGACGAAGAGTTATGCAGGACGCCCACCCAACCGATGGACTTCATTAATGACGCCGCCTTCCGCCCAGGGTGGCTCGTCATGAGGGTTCGAGTGGAGAAGACCCTCCTCACAATGAGGGGCCGCGACCGAGGCGTAAAAGCTCGGGATGCAGTGAAGAGGGAGAGCACGGCCCGGGCGCGCCAAGGTCGGTCCACCAAGGCCGAGGTAGAGGCGGCTGTATCGTCGGGAGGCGGCGGCGGCGCAGAAGAAGCTTCTCCGCGCTGCGGAGAGGCATTTTATCGGGAGGTTCTCCGACTTGGTCGCAAGTGCCCTCGGTCCTCAATACGAGCGGGCAACGCCACTCGGCGAAATCACGAGGATTACCCGCATTGGATAAGTCCAAGCACGGGTATGAGGTGATGTTCAGCGAGGCCATGTCGCGGGCGTATGCCGAGGCTCTGACGAAGCATGAAGGACTTTTTGTTGAGAAACTGGCCTCCTCCTCGACTCCTCGCTGATCACCGAGACAGTCCGTGCGGCTGTGGTGGATGGGACGCCCGGCCGGCTGCGATTGCCGATCCTGGCTAAGGAGCGGGACGGCGACGATCGCGAGTCAAGCCGCAGAGGTTCGGAAGGAGGAGGAGGAGGCAGCCGATGGAGAAGTCTGCTTGGAGGTCATTGATCCCTTTTTTGTAGATCAATGTACTCACGACATCATTAAGATGTCGGTTTTGATCCCGCCTTAAAGGCTTGAATAAAATTCTCCAATTTTATGAAAGAATGCTTTTTTGTTTTGTCTCCGCCCGTCCCGAACTCATTGACGATCTCCTGCTAAACCAAATCAAAATTTTGGATCGAGCTCTCAAGCAAAAGAGGTCGTTATCATTCACTTGGAAAGCAAGTCAATATGTGCGGGGAGGAAGATGTAAAATTCGTGGCTTCAAGAGAAATATGATGAGCTTTAAGCTCGGTTTTTGAGTTAGGAACCGGAGATCTCGAAGGATGATGCCAAATCGGTCATCGAGGAGCACACCGAATACAAGGCAGTTATTCGCCGAAGTGGTGGAATGACCATCTCCGAGGCCGAAAACAAAGTCTTAGAGATCGCAGGCCGGTGTTCGAGCTACAAACGTGAGTACGGTCGAGACTCTTGGCAATTTCAGGAGCAGCTTGCCGACCTGAGAAAAATAGGCGGTCTATACAAGATTGTTGTAGCTCGTCATCCACAACTTGAGCGGGTGCTTCGTTCGACTGCCGAGGATTCTCCTTCCCTAACGGTGTGTTCAAATCCTGGGATTGTCGATAGGCATCCTCGGGAGTTTTATGAGCACGAGAGACGGCAGTTATCGAGTAGCCGGGGTCGGATAACGAGCTATAGAGGTCAAGTTGGCCGAGCTCCGTGTGTCGCTCGAGGACGAGGTAGAGGTAGGGTAGGGTAAGCATAGATGAACCACTGAACCCTATTTTTGCTAGAGATCGCTTAGCTTCTCCCACTCTCCCGGTCCTTCATCGCCCTCGTAATCTCGTATGTGTTGATATTTTGGAAAGAAAATAATTTTTCTTTGCCTTGTGTTGATTTTTTTTCAAACACTACATACATTTCGTCCTCGTAATCGAACGAAGGTAGGTCGTCCTCGTAATTAAACGAAGGTAGGTCGTCCTCGTAATTAAACGAAGGTAGTTCGTCCTCGTATTTAAACGAAGGTAATTCATCCTCGTAATTAAACGAATGTAGTTCGTCCTCGTATGTAAACGAAGGTAATTCATCCTCGTAATTAAACGAAGGTAGTTCGTCCTGTATGTAAACGAAGGTAATTCATCCTCGTAATTAAACGAAGGTAGTTCGTCCTCGTATGTAAATGAAGGTAATTCATCCTCGTAATTAAACGAATGTATGTTTAAGTTCCTTATTTGTCGAGAAGTGTCGATAGGGTGGTCCCTCACGCGCTTATTTTACCCATGTTGGGTTTATTTATCATCCTCTTAGAGGGTATTTTATAATATCAAGATGTAGTATGCATAAGTGACAAATGAAATACGCAAGACCGAGCATATGTAAGTAAATAAAGAAAAAGATTTTATTAATGAAAACGACGAATAAAAAGAAAAGGACCTAAAGACACGACTTAACAAAACTAAATGAACAATTTTTTTCTTTTGACACTTATGCAAAATATCTCGAGATGAATGATGTGCCACGACAGGTATTTGCTCACCGGATAAACGGGCGAGCTTATATGACCCTTTTCGAGGACTTCTTCAACTCGGTATGGTCCTTCCCATGTGGCCTCTAACTTGCCGAGCTTTGTAGTTTTATCGACTTCTTTATTCCAAAGCACGAGGTCGCCACTTGGAATTGTCGGATTTGACACCGGTTATAATACCGAGCTACTTGTTGCTTGTACCAGCTTACTGTAATGTAGGTGAGGTCTCTTCTCATCTAGCGTATCCGTGTCGGTTCAGAGATTATCCCCATTTACTTCGGTGAGAAATGGATGGTATGGGGCTTGGCATATCGATTTCTGTCGGGATTACTGCCTCGGTTCCATACACCAAAGTGTAGGGTGTTTCTTCGTTCGATGTCCGAGGTGTTGTACGGTATGACCATAAGAATTGTGGCAAATTTTCTACCCAGTTGCCCTTCACTCACCGAGGCGTAGTTTTGAGTCCCTTCACAATTGTCCTTTGGTGACTTCGGTTTGACCATTTGCTTGAGAATGGGCCACAGAGGTGAATTTTTGTTGAATCTGAAGCTCTTGACACTCTTTGAAGACCTTATCTGTTAACTGCGTCCCATTATCCGAAAACGAGGATATGGGGATTCAAGCGACACACAATATTTTTCCGCACAAAGTTGAGAGCTTTTGCTTGTGATTTTCACCAAGGGTCTTGCCCACCCATTTTATGAAATAGTCGATAGCGACAATCGTGAACCGAAACCGCCTGAGCTTTACAAAGGGGCTCACAATATCGACCCCCATTGCATGAATGACCAAGGCCTTTGCATCTCGACGAGGTCGGTTTGAGGTAGCCTCGCACATTTCCATGAATTGCACTTGACACTTCTTTACGAGGTTAATCGAGTCTCGTAACATTGTTGGCCAATAGTATCCCCATCGCATGATTTTCTTTGATAACGCGCGGGGTCTGATATGGCTTCCACATGATCCCTCATGTACTTCTCGTAGTATGTATTCAGCTCGGTTCGAACCCAAACACCTTAGGAGAGTGGAGATACGACTTTCTATAGAGAATTTCTTCAGCACGATCGCAAAGATTTGCTCAAGATTTTCCTAGCCTCGAGTCCGTCATGAGGTAATTCGCCTTCTCCATATATTCTTGAATGGGAGTCATCCAATTAGGTTCTTGAAGAAAGACTAAGTTAACTTCGACATCGGCATCGCCTATGCTTCTCTTTCGACTCTTCTACCGCGGGCTCGTTGATGACGGCCGCTTGCTTAAGGTGTCACCGGCTATTTTTCCCTCGATATGAACCAACCGGAAGTATGAGAAAGGCTCACAGGCTTTTGGCTTTTTCAAGGTATTTCTCCATCCCTGTTGCTTTTAGCTTCAGACTTTCCCAACATGTGGCTTACTATGACTGAGAATCATTGTGAACTCGCACAACTCATATCTAAAGGCTTTGAGCTAGGCGAAGTCCCCGCACTAAGGCCTCGTGCTCCACTTCGTTATTCGTAGTTTTGAATGCAAACCGGCGCGAGGTGATTTTGGTCATCCGTCCTAAAATAAGATGCCTCGCCCACTTACCGCTTTTCCCAAGCTCCATCCACATAGATTTGTCGAAATTTCGGATGCTTCCTTTATGGGTTCACTTCGCATTGTTTGAGGTAGGCTCATGGGTTTCGCTTCTATGAAGTTAGCCTCTACTAGAAAGTCTCTAAAGCTTGTCCCTTGATGGCTTGACGAGGGCAAAAGAGATAGCGTGCTCGCCCAATTCAATTGCCCACGCAATTCTCCCCAAGCTTCCGGCTTTGTCAACACTTGCCGAAGTGGATGATCGTGAGAACTCATATAGATGTGCGTGGAAATAGGGACGTAGTCTCCTTGCAGATTTACTAATACTAAAGCGAGCTTCTCTAGTGGTTGATATCTCGCCGCCCTTAAGTGCTCGGTGATGAAATACACAGGGAGTTGACGACGTCCGTCCTCTCGTACCAAAACTGCACTTATGGTTTCATCCGAAGTCGCGAGGTATAGGGAAAAGACTTCTCCTTCTTTCGGGACAGATAAAGTGAGGAGTTTGGCAAGGTAGTTTTTGATATCTTCAAAAGCTAACTTGTGTTTATCATCCCAATTGAACTCCGGAGCCTTTTTGAGAATTTTGAAAAATGGGAGTTGCTTCTCCACGGCTTTCGAAAGAAAACGACTCAGTGCAGCTAGGCAGCCCGTCAACTTATGCACGTCATGGATGGTCTTCGGCACCTTCATCTCCAAAACGGTTTGAACCTTGGACGGGTTGGCTTTTAATCCTTCTTGTGAAACCCAGCACCCCAAAATTTTCCCAGACCGAACAGCGAAGTTACTTTTTTGGGGGTTTAGTTTTAGGTTTACTTTACGAAGTAAGCCGAGGACAATTCGGAGGTCGGCAACACAGGTGGCTTTCTCCTTACTTTTGACGACGATGTCATCTACATACACCTCCATAATTTGACCGATGTAGGGTTGAAATATCTTGTCCACCATTCTTTGATAGGTGGCCCCTGCATTCTTGAGTCCGAATGGCATCTTCTTATATGCAAAGACGCCAAGTCCGTGATGAAGGCTATTTTGGACGCGTCCTAGTCACTTATCAAGACTTGGTGATACCCTCAGATAGATCCGAAGTTGAAGACTTCAGATCCCACCAAAGAGTCAACTTTTTGTCAATATTGGGAAAGGGTAGCATCCTTGGGCAATGTTTATTGAGATCGGTGTAATCGATACATTCGCCATCCCTCCTCCTTCTCGACCATCATCGGGTTGGCTATCCAGTCGGATACTGACTTGAATAATATGCGTGCTTAAGAGTTGGTGCACTTCATCATGTATGACCGATTCCGTTCCGCCCGCAAAGATCATTGCTTTTGCCGAACTGGTTCGACACTTGGGTCAATGTTGAGCCGGTGAAATAATACTTGGTGAGACCCGATCATGTCGAGGGTGACCAGCGAAGACGCTCTCGAATTCCCTTGGAGTTGGATGATCTTTCTCATTTGAGGTACTTCGCAGATGACGACCTTGAGGGATTGTCTTCGCATAAAGGTGACCTCCTCTACCGAGCTGTCGAGAGCGACGACGTCCTTTCCAGCTCAAACTCCTTGGGCTTCGATAATGCTATGCATGTGGGTGCTAGTCAAGTCCCAAAGACCTCTTAAGGCGACCGCATGCACTTTCGCTTGTTTCGATCTCCTGATCAAAGCTACCCTCTTTTGTGGGGATCTTCATGGTTAGATGATACGTTGAGCATACCGCCTCACCGCATTTAACCGGCCTCGACCTAGTATAATGTTATATGGTGAGTAGGCGTTTACTATAAAGAATCAGACCACCTTGGTGGAGCTCGCCGCTTTTCCACCGTGATGGGTAGTCCAATGATCCTCCGGGCGCTCTTCTTGCACGAAGCTTGAGTGGTAGTGGTGCCGTGTGGCGGTCTCCTCAATCCCCAATTTGTCAAGCACCTGAAGAGGATACTCACCGACGCACCACTATCGATGTACACGCCACCGAACCAACTTGTTGGCGACTCATTGCTTGGATTATAATTGCGTCTGGTGAGGTACCACGGTGCATGGTGGTCTTCATCGAAAAGGTGATGGCCTCGCCCTTTTAAACCTTTTGTTTACTGTGTTCATCGTTCGGGGACTTCGGCCTCGGCTTTAGGGAAGACTTGAGTACCGTGAGGAGCCCGTGATAGTGGATATGATTCCATCGAACTGAGGCTCGTCATCACCCTCTTCATCGGTGTCGTGCCTCGCTTTCTTGCCGGTGTGAGGGCCACAGTTTCCTCTCTCATTCTCTTGCTTTCGCTTTCTCTGACCTCGGTGGGGGGCCTCGTACTGACCAGTTCGTCGGTCATGATCTTGGTATTTCTTAAGAACCCCGCTGATAAACGCCGCATTTTACACGCTTATTGTTGATTTCTAAAGATGATTTTAGATCGATAAAGTGTGTTTATGTCTCGATCTCAATGCTTTACATATTTTTGGAAGATACTGCTCTTGGGTTCTGTTTTGGTGTTTTGTAGGCTTATAAGTTGAAAACCGAAGCATGGAACGAAGAACGAGCAGACGAGGGCAAAAACCTGGCCCTAGCGGCTGCTAGCCCAACCGCGAGAGACCAGCGCAAGCGCGAGCGCACATATGCGAGCAATTGATGGCTCGCGACCTGCCTAGCGACCGCTAGGTCGGCTGCGAGGAAACGCCAGGACACGCGAGCATTCCCAGCGGTCGCGAGACATGCCCGCGACGATTTTTCATGCGACGCGACCACACCTAGCGACCACGAGGTGTGGCCCCGAGGCCGACGAGCGCACGCGCCCCTACCGAGAAGACGAGGATGGCCGAGACGAGGATGTTTCCTCGCGACCGAGCTCGCGACCACGAGCCCGGCCGCGAGGCATGGCGGCAGACGTGAAAATAAGGGTTTCTGCCCTAATTCTATAAATAGGACATTACCCCCTCGCGCCCCAACCTTCCCCAACGCGATTTTACACGTTTTTCCTCAGTTTTTCTCTATTTTTCACATATTTTCAGTTTAGCTTTGATTTAGATTCATTCTAGTATTAGTTTTCCATCATTCTACATTAGTTCTACGCATTGTTAACGTTTTGGAACGGTTTCGTCCGAACGAATTCCATCGTTTTCCCGTTTTCCGTTGGGTTTGGATACGAACCCAACCATTGTTCTTCAGACGCTTCCCTACGGGTTTTATCTATTTAATTCGTGTTTTTATGATTATTTCGATTTAATTTCGTTAATTATGTCTACCTAATTTGCTCTAATCCTAGGGTTTGCATGATTCTATCATATATGTTGTGATTCTATTATCATATTTACCTTCCGCATTGATTCATGATTCTTGGTGCTTTTAATTATTTGTGTTGATTTGATCAATCTTGATGCATATCATAGTTGCCGCTAATTACGTAATGCTTTTAATTGTCAATCGATCTCGAATGCATGATACAGATAAGTTTCGAGTCGAAATGAGATAGGAACATTCGTAGGAAGCATATTCTTTGTGATCCTTTTGAGTTGCTTATTTTCTCAGAGACGAATAAGTAATAGGGAAAATTAGTAATCAATCGTCACAATTGTCGAATCAAGTTGTTGGCTACATATGTGATCTTCCATCTTGTCCGGATTAAACGGTTAATAACAAGTGATAAACATCGTAGTGGGATAGGATTAGTGCATCCCTAGGGTTAGTCTTTCTTCATAGTTATCTCTTTGAGTTTTTATTACTTTAGTTTATTTTCTTGTTGTCACATTTTGTAATACCCGAATTTATAGCTTAAAAATTTCAAAATAAAGAAGGAACAAAGACGATAGAAACGAGAATGAAAGTGAACATCGGAATTGTCGATTTTGAATAAATCGAAATTTCTCTTGAAAATTTGAACGAAATAATTTTTAAATATGTTTTAAGTATATTTAGGATATTATTTGCACTAAGGAAGGAAAAGAAATATTTTCCTTATTTAATAGTGATTTTCAAAAATTTAAAGTATAAGGAATTAATTTGTGATTTATTATGTGATCACTTGATTTTATGTGATGAGTTGTCATGTTTATCTTATATTATATGATAAGATAATTATCTTTAACACCCAAGCATGAGGTGTAAGTGATAAGGTTGAAAATGACATATTGAGATAAGATAAGTTTGTTAAGATATTTTATTAAAAGATAAGATAAGGTCATGATTAATTAAGAGATAATGTTTATCTCTTAGAAATGTGTAGAATATCATAGGAAATAATATTTTAAATAATAGTTGCATGATTTTCGAAATTTAAAGTATTATTTTATGTGAAATTTGAAAATAATGATTTTTATGTGATAAATGTATTAAATAATTTATTTAAATTATATACTTGATAAATATCATGATTCTAGATCAATCTTATCTCCTAGGAAGTATAAAATTTCAAATTAAGGAAATAAGGTAAGAATGGAATTTTATGAAATTTAATTCTAGAAACCCTAATTTTCAAAAATTGGGGAAAAATGCTTAGAAATGTTCCAAAAATTATTTTATGATATAATATCATGTAATTCATCATGAAAGTAATATTAGTTATGAGGGAATAAATATTTGATAATTTATTCTCAATTTCCAAATAATTGCCGATTACTTTGCTATAGTATATGAAATTGGTCTTAATTAATTTTTCTATGATATAAATTATTATCTAAGATAAAATTATGTCACATAGCTATTAATTGGAAGAAAATAAAATATTTGGCATATATTACATGTAGTGGCGAAAATTATAAGAAATTAGTATTTTATGAGATAAATATCATACTTTAATTAAATGCAAGGCTATGATTATTATGATAAGGATATGAGTTGTAAAAGTAGAGATGGTTAACAATTAAAACAAGTAACCTATTGTGTTGTCTCCCTAATGGTTAAAATTGCCACAAATATATTATAAAATCAGAATTTAATTATTTTAGGACAAGTGTGATGAAGTTGTATAAATGATTCAATGTACATATTAAAAGATAAGATATGATAATGATTTAGATAAGATTTGATAAGGATAAAGGTAAGATTTTGTACAAGTGTACATTAGATATTTTAAAATGTAATAATTAAGATCATCTCATAAATCCTATAAATACGAGATCACCCTCCCATAAGCTCATAACCAAAAATAGGAAGAAATAGGAGAGAAAATAGAGAGAGAAAAATAAGAGAGTGTTCTTCAAGTGATCTTCGATCATAGAGGAATACGTCCGACGCCAATCGAATTCGATCAAGAGGTTTAAACCTTACTTCAGATATAATGCTAGAATTTATGTTATAAGCTTAAGTTATATGTGTGATTTTCAAAATATGAAACTTGTGCCAATATGTTTAGAAATCAGATTTATATGACGTTATCGAGCATGTAGTATAATTATATCACAAAATCAAGCATGATATTAAATTTTATATATGGACCTAAAATTTAAAGGTGTGATATGTTGATAATTATGATTTTAATTATTGATTTAAGCATGAAATCATAATCTAGGTATTAATTATGCTTATATTAATTTATGTAGAATTTTGGAACACTTTAGTACCTAAGTTTATGAATTTCAAAATTATAGAACATGATATTATGTTGAGATTTAATCCATGATTGGGTGTTATCATAACATATTGGAAGTGTAGAATCATAATATAGTGTTGTAGGAATTTATCTGATTTGTTAAGAATTTATTCGACCTAAGTCAAAATTTCAAAAGTGACTTAGGAAGATTAAATTCAATAGTTCACAATAAATAAAAATTATGTTATAATAAGGATGCTTATAGACAAGTATGTGTTATGTGATTTTATCGAATTTTGGAAATTGTTCGCTTAGTTTAATTAGGGTTTTCAAAACCATGTTATATGTATTAATGTTATAAATTTATTTTATAAGATATAATTGCATAATATGATCCAAAATGATGTTTTAAACATATTATGATTTTATGGAAATTTTAGAACAAGAATTGCATATAAAACGATAGAATTACATAAATAGATTAAAAGTCAAATGTCGACTTTGGTCAAAATTGTCGACTTTAGTCAAAATTGTTGATTAATGGTTGACCAAGTCAAAATCATTGACTAAAAACGTCGACCAAGGTCAAGGGCACGAAATTCAATAATACGATATCTATGTGACGAAGATTATGAAAGACAAGCAATATAATGGAAATCGTCTGTATATGAGAATATATTAAGACGATAGTTGTTTATGTGAAAGATCAAGAATAACAAGGATATGATCGGGAATCGATAGAAAAGGCATATATGTGTAAAATAGTAGTTGTACTTAAGAATACATGAAATGACGTTGAGAAAAGTTAATTTAAAGTATAACAATACAAGTATGTTGATACGATAGTTCAGAATAACGTTAGTGATAAAGTCGATATTAAGACGATCGCTGGTTCAGATCGATGATTCTTGTGAAGCATAATGATATGCTAAAACTCGTTTTTACGCTGATAAGGTCTGCCTCGAAGGAGAACTAAACCGAGAATAGAAACTAGTGACTTAAGAAACCTTAAGTCCTCGAGGTGGGCTTTCTTACCAAAACCTTTACGAGCTTTCTGAAAATGATTTTTACAAAAGTTTCATCAGATCGCTTTTCCGCAGTTTTGAGATACGATATTGTCCGCCGTAAAATGTTTTATGTTTCAGATATGTCCATTCGGGCTGCCCTGGGCAACAGGAAGTTACGAATTCGGATCCCAGCTCGAGGTGTAAGTAGAAATTCTCACCAGGGTCAGGTACACGTGTTGGGCCTCCGAATCACTGGGCGGTTATGCTCGAACACTGGCGGTTAGTTGCGTCCGGTGTAGGGAGGCCTCCTCCCGCGCTATCCATAGCCGACTGGAATATACGCTGTGGTTGTTGTGATGTGAAATGCTCACCGAGCGATGATTTTGAGAAACGAAAATGTATTTTGTAAGAAATGCGCCTTTCAAATAAAACCCCTGGCTTACCGTGACGAGGGCGACAATATTTCGTAAAGTAAAATGTTTTCGCAATGTGTCCACCGAGGTATCTTTGTACTCAAACCGCATGTTTGTTTTAAATGTGCAGGTTGAGCAGTGACGGAGCAGTAGCGGAGTTGAGCGGAACATTTTGTTAAAGACATATGATGTATTTTGGTTCGCCTTGAGAACGATCTTCACATGCATGTCTCACACGATTTCACCGCCAAACTCTTGAGATCGTATCTTTGTTATCGTGTTAAGCTTTGTAAAAGTCATGCTTGTTGAAACCATGAAACCATCTATATATATATATATATATATATATATATATATATATAGCTATTTTGATTCATCGTGATTCTCGCTTCGCTTGAAACATCTATATTTATTCGTAGATGAAATGAGTTGAAACCCTTATTCTTTCACATTCACTTAAACCGAACCCGAGTCACGGTCCGTAAGGATAAGCCGAACCGGGCATGACAGAGTGGTATCGAGCGATTCGTTTGCTTTGAACCAAAAATATTCTTTCTATCCAAAGTCCGCTCAATCACTAGACTTTCTATGAAGTAAATCATCTCCGCTCAACGCTCCTGTTCATCACGCTCAACTAGCAAGGAAAAGTGAGTTCTGATAAAAGGTATGTGTTAAAAGTTTTTGAAAAAGTATGTTACAGTTTTGAGAAAGTATTTATGAAAAAAGTTTTTGAAAGTGGACATGCCGTTAAAAAGTAAACAGCTTTGAATTTTGATAATTCATTGATTAGACAACAAGTGGGTTGTCTGAAGAAGTATAAGCTCATACCCGGTTGGTATGTGATGAAATTGAAAGAAGTTAAAGCTCATACCCGGTTGGTATGTGAGTATTGATGAAAGGACATATATAGAGTTATATGTCAGTAAAGTATGTTTATAAAACGAAGTTGAATTATGAAATTGTTTTGATTTTCAAAAGAACGTAGATGAGCTCTAAGTTTCACGAAGAACTTAGATTGAACGAGATCATAGGAAATTCTCTTCTATGTATAACGTAGTGTTTGATGAAACACGAGAACTTGAGAACTTAGAACGCTTTTAAGTTCGACTTGACGAACGGGAATTGAAATACTACGTGAAGGAATGGAAGCTTCGATAAACGAATGTCACTTGTGACATGGGCATAGTATCTTCATTTGAAATTCTACGCGACAGAATTTTGAATCGACTATTGCTTAACATAAATTAATCTAGAGCGATATACGAATTAGGGTATAGAATGATAAGTAAGGAATAAGATAAGTGTCTATGAGATGATTTATGTACTAAGTATTGTAGCGATTGTCTTATTAAGAAATGAGAATGATGTAAGTATGGAAATGGAAGTTTAAAGTTGAAAGTAGTTGAAAAGTTGTTGTAGGTTGTGAAAAGGAAAGGGATATGAGAAGGAGTTAACAATGATATGTCAAAAGTGAAATGTTTGAATTCGTAGAATTCAAAGAGATGTATTGTTATGAACGAGTTATGTTATTACTATTTGTTAGTAACAATGAGTAGGTTATCCCAAAAAGAACGTAGACTGTTTAAGATGTATGATTCCTTTTGCGAAAGAACATAGAAATATGAATTATGAGAATTTTAGTCCATCATAACAGAAGTAAGGATGGAAATAAGAATAATACAAGTAGAAAAGGCTAAAAGGGTAGAAATGGAATGATGATTTTGAGATGATAATATGAGTATAGTCTTTCCTTGTAGATGTTCACACGCAACGGAACTCCGAGTTGACTATTAGAACTTAATAGAGACGTAATCAAATTATTAGTTGGTTCTCGCAAAATAATATCAATAGTAAAAAGATTCCGGTACAGTAGATGAGAAAATTGTTTAAGTTAAGAACTGTAGTTGGTAAATGTGGATTTAAGTTTCGATATGTATCATATTTTGAGAAACCTTACAATTTATGATGACCCAGTACAAGTTACATGATGTTTCAAATTTCCTTACCCAAAGATCTGCCATTGAGTTTAACTCTATGACCTAGTTTTGATTGAGATATCACTTGATTTCTCACTTTTTCTGCAAAGAAGTTTACAACCGAAAGTTTATAAAATGTCCTTTTAAAACCAAGCCTTCAGGTGACTGAGAAGTAATTGTGACGGGTCTGATCAGCCCATATGACCAAAGACATCTCAGTAGTCGTCATTCTGGTCTTCGGACCCTATTTCCCAATTATTCATTCAGAAAAACATATTAATTCAAACTTTAAAAGTGTTCGTCTTAAATTATGAACCCATACCAGTTGTAAGCTGTCATGACACGTTTTCCCCAAACCTTGAAGCTAAGAAATATGAAATAGATTGACTTATCTTGGCACCTAAGTTCTTAGAATTAGTAGAGTAATATGTTTCATCAGTTAGAGAGAGATATATCAAGTCATGATGAATAAAAAGTTCTCGGTGAGTTAAATAAGCATGAGGCAATTTCAAGACTACGATATTATGAGATTATACGCAAGTGTTTTAAGAACGTAGCACGAAACGAGATGAAGGGATACGAATCTTCTTCACCAAGAGCGTAAGATACGTATTAGCATATGTTCGCTTAAACTTAGATTTGAACATAGAACTCACCGTCTATAAGAATCGATAGTTGAATAGATACGACTAGAAAACATAAGAATGTTAGATATATGGATTGGAGATTAAGAAATGAGTCGATGAAAATAAAAGTTAAGGTCATGCGATAATCAAATGGGTACGAGGTACCAACGTTGGAATTAAGAATTCGATATGGAGAAAGAATCAAGAACATTATGAGAATACGCAAATTTCGAGGACGAAATTTCTTTAAGGGGGGTAGAATGTAATACCCCGAATTTATGGGCTTAAAAATTTCGAAAATAAAGAAGGAACAGTACGATAGAAACGAGAATGAAAGTGAACATCGGTAATTGTCGATTTTGAATAAATCGAAATTTCTCTTGAAAATTTGAACGAAATAATTTTTAAATATGTTTTTAAGTATATTTAGGATATTATTTGCACTAAGGAAGGAAAAGAAATATTTTTCCTTATTTAATAGTGATTTTCAAAAATTTAAAGTATAAGGAATTAATTTGTGATTTATTATGTGATCACTTGATTTTATGTGATGAGTTGTCATGTTTATCTTATATTATATGATAAGATAATTATCTTTAACACCCAAGCATGAGGTGTAAGTGATAAGGTTGAAAATGACATTAGAGATAAGATAAGCTTGTTAAGATATTTTATTAAAAGATAAGATAAGGTCATGATTAATTAAGAGATAATGTTTATCTCTTAGAAATGTGTAGAAATGTGTAGAATATCATAGGAAATAATATTTTAAATAATAGTTGCATGATTTTAGAAATTTAAAGTATTATTTTATGTGAAATTTGAAAATAATGATTTTTATGTGATAAATGTATTAAATAATTTATTTAAATTATATACTTGATAAATATCATGATTCTAGATCAATCTTATCTCCTAGGAAGTATAAAAATTTCGAAATTAAGGAAATAAGGTAAGAATGGAATTTTATGAAATTTAATTCCTAGAAACCCTAATTTTCGAAAAATTGGGGAAAAAATGCTTAGAAATGTTTCAAAAAATTATTTTATGATATAATATCATGTAATTCATCATGAAAGTAATATTAGTTATGAGGGGAATAAATATTTGATAATTTATTCTCAATTTCCAAATAATTGCCGATTACTTTGCTATAGTATATGAAATTGGTCTTAATTAATTTTTCTATGATATAAATTATTATCTAAGATTAAAATTATGTCACATAGCTATTAATTGGAAGAAAATAAAATATTTGGCATATATTACATGTAGTGGCCGAAAATTATAAGAAATTAGTATTTTATGAGATAAATATCATACTTTAATTTAATGCAAGGCTATGATTATTATGATAAGGATATGAGTTGTAAAAGTAGAGATGGTTAACAATTAAAACAAGTAACCTATTGTGTTGTCTCCCTAATGGCCGAAAATTGCCACAAATATATTATAAAATCTGTAATTTAATTATTTTAGGACAAGTGTGATGCAAGTTGTATAAATGATTCAATGTACATATTAAAAGATAAGATATGATAATGATTTAGATAAGATTTGATAAGGATAAAGGTAAGATTTTGTACAAGTGTACATTAGATATTTTAAAATGTAATAATTAAGATCATCTCATAAATCCTATAAATACGAGATCACCCCTCCCATAAGCTCATAACCAAAAATAGGGAAGAAATAGGAGAGAAAATAGAGAGAGAAAAAATAAGAGAGTGTTCTTCGAAGTGATCTTCGATCATAGAAAGGAATACGTCGCCGACGTCAATCGAATTCGATCAAGAGGTTAGAAACCTTACAAGCTTCGTATATACGTTAGAATTTATGTTATAAGCTTAAGTTATATGTGTGATTTTCGAAAAATATGAAACTTGTGCAATATGTTTAGAAATTGTATTTATATGATGTTATTGAGCATGTAGTATAATTATATCACAAAATCAAGCATGATATTAAATTTTATATATGGATCGAAAATTTAAAGGTGTGATATGTTGATAATTATGATTTTAATTATTGATTTAAGCATGAAATCATAATCTAGGGTATTAATTATGCTTATATGAATTTATGTAATTTTGGAACACTTTAGTACCTAAGTTTATGAATTTCGAAAATTATAGAACATGATATTATGTTGAGATTTAATCCATGATTGGGTGTTATCATAACATATTGGAAGTGTAGAATCATAATATAGTGTTGTAGGAATTTATCGGATTTGTTAAGAATTTATTGGACCTAAGTCCAAATTTTCAAAAGTGACTTAGGAAGATTAAATTCAATAGTTCACAATAAATAAAAATTATGTTATAATAAGGATGCTTATAGACAAGTATGTGTTATGTGATTTTATTGGAATTTTTGGAAATTGTTTGCTTAGTTTAATTAGGGTTTTCGAAAACTATGTGTTATATGTATTAATGTTATAAATTTATTTTATAAGATATAATTGCATAATATGATCCAAAATGATGTTTTAAACATATTATGATTTTATGGAAATTTTTAGAACAAGAATTGCACATAAAATGATAGAATTACATAAATAGTATTAAAAAGTCAAAATGTTGACTTTGGTCAAAATTGTTGACTTTAGTCAAAATTGTTGACTAATGGTTGACCAAGTCAAAATCATTGACCAAAAACGTTGACCAAGGTCAAAGGGCACGAAATTCAATAATACGATATCTATGTGACGTAAGATTATGAAAGACGAAGCAATATATATGGAAATTGGTTCGTATATGAGAATATATTAAGTACGTATAGTTGTTTATGTGAAAGATCAAGAATAACAAGGATATGATTGGGAATCGATAGAAAAAGGGCATACATGTGTAAAATAGTAGTTGTACTTAAGAATACATGAAATGACGTTGAGAAAAGTTAATTTAAAGTATAACAATACGAAGTATGTTGATACGATAGTTCGTAATAACGTTAGTGATAAAGTTGATATTAGTACGATCGTTGGTTCGGATCGATGATTCTTGTGAAGCATAATGATATGCTAAAAACTCGTTTCTTACGTTGATAAGGTCTGACTCGAAGGAGAACGGAAACCGAGAATAGAAACTAGTGACTTAAGAAACCTTAAGTCCTCGAGGTGGGCTTTCTTACCAAAACCTTTTATGAGCTTTCTTGGAAAATGATTTTTACAAAAGTTTACTGTACTGTTTTTCTGCAAAGTTTTGAGATACGATATTATCGCGAGAAAATGTTTTATGTTTTGATATGTCCATTCGGGTTGCACAAGCGAAGTTACTGGTCGGATCCCAGTGGAGGTGTAAGTAGAAATTCCAGCTAGGGTTGTGTACACGTGTTGGGCCTCCGAACCGCTGGGCGGTCATGCTCTGAACCACTGGGCGGTTAGTTGCGTCCGGTGTAGGGAGGCCTCCTCCCCGCGCTATCCATAGCCGACTTGGAATATACGTTGTGGTTGTTGTGATGTGAAAATGCTCGGCCGAGCGATGATTTTGAGAAATGAGAAAATGTATTTTGTAAGAACAAGGCCTTTTCAAATAAAACCCCTTGTGTCTTACCGTGATGAGGCGATCAATATTTCGTAAAGTAAAATGTTTTTGCAATGTGTCCACCGAGTGCATCTTTGTACTCGACCGCATGTTTGTTTTAAATGTGCGAGTTGAGCGGTGATGGAGCAGCGGGAGTCGAGCGGAACATTTTGTTAAAGACATATGATGTATTTTGGTTCGCCTTGAGAATGCATCTTCACATGCATGTCTCACACGTATTTCACCGCCAAACTCTTGAGACTCGTTATCTTTTGTTATCGTGTTAAGCTTTGTAAAAGTCTGCGTTGTTGAAACCATGAAACCATCTATATATATATATATATATAAGCTATTTTGATTCATCGTGATTCTCGTTTCATTTGAAACATCTATATTTCTTCAGTAGATGAAATGAGTTGAAACCCTTATTCTTTTCACATTCACTTAAACCGAACCCGAGTCACGGTCCGGTAAGGATAAGCCATAAATCTCAAGCGATAAACCAAATTTGTTCTTGGATAATGATGAAGTTTCGTTGAATTAGCTTTTGTGTTTTCGGATTGCAATCCCTGTGGATACGATACTCGACTTACCTTATACTTGCGTGTTTTTCGTGCGATCAAATTTTGTCGATCAAATTTTGGCATGCACCAACTTTTCAATATTTGCCATGAGATTCCTGCATTCCTCCGTGTCATGTCCATGATCCTTATGGAAGGAGCAATACTTGTTTTTGGATCGACGTTTCGATCCCCCTATCATGGGCCGAGGTCTCTCAAACATGTCAGCATGGAGCTCGTAAATCTCTGCTCTCGTCTTCGTCAAGGGTGTATACTGAGGCCGTTCTGGGTCATGACGTGGCCCGAGCCTAGACTCTAAAGGGCTACGTTGTATCCTTTCTAGAGCACTTCGTCGACTTCGGCCTCGGTCCCCTCGATCATCCTCTTTCTTCTTCTTGTCAGAGGGTTCCACTTTGTCAGCTTCACGATTTCTCCTATCCGCTTCGTCTGCCTTGGCGAACCGATCTGCTATGCGCCATAGCTCCGACGCAGTGCAGGGCTCGTACTTCACAATCTCCTTGTATAGGGCCCCAGGTAAGATGCCGTTATGGAAAGCCGAGATAATGAGAAGGTCGTTTACATCCTCGACTTTTAGGCTCTCCTTATTGAACCTAGTCATGAAGTCGCTGATGGACTCACCTCGGCCTTGCCTCACAGTGAGGAGATGAGCCGATGTGGTCTTTGACTCGGCCTTTTGGAAGGACCTTCGATGAAAGACTTCCATTAGATCTTGGTAAGATCCAATACTATCGGGTGGTAAACTATCAAACCACCGGCGAGTGTTGTCGATCAGCAACTCCGGGAATAGCTTGCACATGTAGGTGGTGTTGAGACGCTGATTGATCATGTTGTTTTGAAACTGAGAAATGAAGTTTTGTGGGTCACGCAGTCCGTCATAGGGGGTGATACTTGGCACCCTGTACTTGTTCGGGAGAGGAGTATCGAGTATCTCGTTGGAGAAAGGGGTAATAATCCTTCCGTATCCATCGAACCCATCTCCCGGAGAGCGATGCCGAGGTCGTCGGCTGGACTCGTTATAATTGTGGGGATCGACCTCGCGGTGATCATGACGACCTGCCCCACGTTGCTCATCCCTTGCACGATCGGTTTAGAAACCGACTCGTGCAGAGGTATTATTTGCAGCACGAGTGCCTAACATCTGAAGGATGGGGGATCCACTTCGCCGTGTTGCCTCGAGTTTAGATGAGACTTCGGCATCCTTTTCATCATGCTGAAGCCGGCCTTGTTCTCGACTGAGCTACTGGAGGAAGATCTCCTTATTTTCTTCGAGGAACCCTTTAACCGCCTCGTCGAGATTCAACTGCGGTGCTTGGGGTTCCTCTCTGCTGCTGTTGCGATCTCCTTCGCTGCGGTGATCTTCTTCTTCATGTAGGATAGGGTTGCTTCGCTCATCCAGACTTTAAACGTGTCCTTCGGGGGTCGTATCTCTTATCGGGATTTTCCCGCGCCACGTTTGGCGCGTTTTGTCACCGTTATTGTTGCCGGAAACAGCCCTGGATGTAGCGCTTCGTGTATTCCTCATCGTGTTGATTGATTACCTGAGAAAAAGTTGATCGAAAACACAGAATTGAGTTCCCACAGACGGCGCCAGTGATCGATCTTATTTTCGTAGGGTAATGAATGCGTAAGGAACACGAGGAAGTAACGTGGTTCGATCTATCGAAATAGATCTATGTCCACGGAGCAAGAGTGTATATCTTTATTAAGTATGTAAGAAGCGAATACAAAAAGTGTAGATGATCTCTTTCCTCTAATCCAACCTCTATTTATATACCATCATATTGAGTTCGACTCTAATACAAAGTCTTCTCTCATAAGGATTCTTTTAGTTTATCTTGTTCTTCATGATATGCATCCGAATCTTCTACGTCTCCAGTTGCGATTCGAGTTGTAATTGGTCGATGAGTCTTCTTGGGCCGAACTCACATAGGCCGAGCTTAATGTCGAGACCCATTTATATTGGGCCTGATGCTTGAGCCTAGTAGTTGGGGCCGTATCCTATCACTAAGTTTCAATTTTCTCAAAGTCCATTCTTGAATTGAACTAATATTCATGGCGAACATTTAGGAAAAAACTTAATAGACGTTTAGTTTGTTTTAATAATTAAGTTCACTTATCCCAAAAAAGGGAATCTCTTTCTAAAAATTAACATATTTCAAATTTATAAGAATGTAAATTGTCTTAAATTTATTAAATTTTAATGAATTGAGTTAAATCTTAAAAGAGAAAGTTCTTCCTCAAAAGCCCCACAACTTAATTCTATGAGAATATGAGTTATGCTAAATTTATTAATTTTTAACTTATTGAGCTAAATTTTAAACGAAAAAACTTTTCATGAGAAGTCTCACATGCTCATGAAAATACGAATTATCTTAAATTTATTAAATTTTAATTAATTAAGCTAAATATATATGGGGAACAATTAGGTCTATATACGAATCGAGCCGAGTCGAACACTATCAAGCTCGAGTTCAGCTTGTTTAAATTTTATTCGATCCGAGTTGAATTCAAGCTTTAAATTGAGATTGAGCTCGGTTCGTTGTAAAAATTTTGAGCTAGCGAGCAGCTCGAGATTCTGTTCGGTAACTACTCATTTATGCGACATTTTCGAACTTGAGCTCACACTCTGCTCGTGTTCGATTTTGCTTGTTTTCGAGTTCGAATTCAATTTAAAGCTCAACTAATTATATAATTTATAATTTATTATTAGTTTTAATCATTTAAATATATAAAAATAATTTATTATTTCAAATGTTCACCAAATAACTTATTTTGAATTCGAATCGAGAATGTTCGCAAGCTCACGAACCGAATATCCTAAGCTCGAGCTCGGCTCGAAAATCTTATCGAATTCGATTCAAAACTCGAGTTTGATTTATTTGTAAAAAGAACGAATTTCGAATAATTTTTTTTCGAATTGAATTCAAATAGTTCATGAGCGATTTTATTTGACCAACAATTAAGTCAGTGCTTCGGAAAGTTCAGTGGAACTGTGGAAGCGTTATAGGTTGATCAAAATCTGGACACGAGTTGGATGAATTGAACAATGGGAGCTATCGTGGCGAGCCTTCAACTCCACAAGTACAATCACCCTTCATTTTCAAATTAAACCCAATATTTTATTAAGAAAGCCCAGATTTCAAAATTGAATGAACCGACTCTCTCTTCCTTCTCTCTCTCACACGCACGCACCGCAAATACAGAGTAAGCTATGGGCTGTGTTTCCTCGACGCTGCTCAGTCAGGAAGAAGAGTTCTCCCATATTGGCGGCTCGGCCACTTTCAGCCACCACATTGTTTCCCTCACCTCCACCACGTACGGTTTGCTAACTCTCGACCCTCCGCCGACCACCACCGTCGCTCCGACGCCATCCCAGCCTTCTCCTCCGCCGCGCATTACGCTGGGCTCTCTGTACCCCAGTCCGCTCTGCGCGCCCCGTTCCCACAGATACGACAGCATCAACTCATGGGACCTCATGTGTGGCCTCGACGCCGATCGCATTCCCATTTTCCGTATCTCCGAGTCTCCGGCGAATAAACCGACCGTGAATTCGTCGGGGAATGAGGAGAATGCGTGCCCTAATGTAAGGGTTACTCAATCGTCGAAGGAGGTCAACGATTTGGGGGCACCGTCTGAGGGTTTGGATTTGATCAACCGTTATGGAGCGATTCCCCCGCCGAATGGGGAGAACAAGGTGGTGATTTATACGACGTCGTTGAGGGGAGTGAGGAAGACTTTCGACGACTGCAATGCCGTACGATCGGCGCTGGAGGGGCTTAGGGTTTTGGTATGTGAGAGGGATATTTCGATGGATAGGGGGTTTAGGGAGGAGTTGAGGGAGTTGATGAGTGGGAGGGAGCGCGAAGAGCTGATCCCGCCGCGAGTATTTGTGAAGGGGCGGTACATAGGCGGAGCGGAGGAGGTGATGAGGGTGGTGGAGGAGCTGCTGCAGGTAATGGCTAGAGTGAGAGAAGGTTATGTCTGCGAGGGCTGCGTGGGTGGGAGGTTCTTGCCGTGTTTTTCGTGCAACGGGAGCTGTAAGATGGTGGTGGCGGCGGAGGAGGGCGGAGGGGAGACTGTGATTACTAGATGTGGCGATTGTAATGAGAATGGGTTGGTGCATTGCCCTATCTGTACTTGAGCACTTTGGGACCTCCTACTTATGTTTTTGCTGGTAATTTAATCAATGCTTCTTGCTAATGATATTTTGCTTCGTTTTTTGGTGTTTTGATGCATTGCCATTCTTGCTTATTTTCTAAAACGTTACTATTAGAAGTAACTATAAACCACATCTATGTTACTATAAAAAAGGCTTCTTTTTGTTCCTTTTGAAGGTTAGCTGCCTCCTTCATTATATAAAAATTTGTTAAGAAAATTGAAATATTTTCATTATTTCTTGCTTCGTCTACAATAATTTGTTAGCCATTTGCTTAGCTCAAAAGAACTAAATTATTTTTTAGTTAGTAGCATAACTGAAAATACTAAACGTATAGTTTAGTTTTAATTTTGTTTCTCACTTGTATTATATTATACTAACAATGACTCTTTTCCAATAATCAATCAAATGCTGGATCTGTAACAGGGAAGTCCAACTGTGTTCCGGTGCATGACATGTAACTAAGGGCCTAAAATAGAGTAAATGAGGAAATATTTGGCTGAGTTTAAGTAGATGGTAGAGAATTTTTTCTGAAGTTGTGATGTTTTTATAACTATAGCTTGGTCATTTTAAACACTAGAATGGCTTGGGTAAAAGTAATGCTGGTCATTTTACTAATCATGATATAGGAGTTGCTGATGGCTTATACACAGCTGCCAGAGGAACATGTATAATTTCTAGTAGTGATGCCAAACAGGAAATACATGTCTTCCATTGTTAACTGTGGTACTTCTTCTTGAATATTATGCAGTCGTAGGGTAGCCTATGTACTTTTTCCGTTGGGACATCTTGTGGAGAAAGCTAACCTACTTGCGTGGATTATATGATGTTTGTTTCTTATTTGGAGCTCCATTTCTAATACTGTCTTAGTGAAATTATGAAAGGCTTCTTGCTTTTAAGCTCCATAGTTTGAAATTAACCACTGAGATTCATAGGAGACTTTTAGCATTTTATTGTGCGAAATTCCATAGAAAACACTATGTGCTAGTTACACTTGATTGCTCTAAGAGTGAAAGTCGGAGTGCTACAGCCTGCGATCTGAAGTTATTTTGACAAGTTGGCTGTAGTTTTTGTGATGTTCTCGGTTGCATTAATGTTTTTAGCTCGCTGATGCTAATAAGGCTTAGATTGATAGAAGCCAAATGTAAATATGGTAGAATCTTGTGCTTGAATTCTGTTTGAACATAGAGGGAATTGTACAAGAGTCCATTTCATGCCTTATAAGTAGGAAGAAAAATCAAAGTCTCATTCTAGGAGAATATCTCGTAAGAAATAAGGATGTTACCCAATATCTCTACCATAAACATTTTGTTTGTCGCAAATTAGTGGCTTCCGATTGTCATGTAACATGGACTTGAGATGGTGGTTTTAACATGTCATAAAATGGAACCATGAAATGCAATATTGTCTTTGTTTTCTATCTCTAATTATAATAAAGGTAATCCACACTTTTCTAACTCCTTGCAATCTGCAGTTTTCAACTTAGATTCTGCTGTATCAGTTTCTCCACCACTTGCAGCTCGTCTTTTGGCGCTTGTTTTTATAATCTTGCATTCAGCTGCCAAATTTGATTATTGTTTGAGTGGTCTCATAGTGTTTTTTCTGAAGAAATTAAACTTCAAAATGAGACTAATTATAATATTGGTTTACTTTGATATTTAGTTGGATTAAGCCCTCATTTGTTATCCAAGATATCTGCTTAATTTTGTGTCCTAACACTGATAATGTGCTACAGAATTTGTATGTAAAATTTAGAAAAAATATAAAGCCTGCAGCTGATGGAGTGAAAGCTGATATGAAATGGGCTTCAATGATGTGATGATGGTTGTGATCACTTTATGTCTATATTTTCAATAGAATTCTGAATACTGTCACTATGCGTAATGAATAATATGGTTTGGTTACAGAAAACGTGCTTCTTCTCTTACGCTAACTAACCCGAATTATATAAATTGGTAGGGAATATATGCATGGATAAACTTTGATGTTGGTTTTCAAAACGTGGATTATATAAAAATGATTTCACACCATACTTTTGCGATATGAAAATAAATAAAAGATCTATTGAATATTTATGGATTAATAATCTATGGATACTAGTCTATGTCAAATGATTATTGTATTAACTGTGACAAAACTATCCAAATTTGGAGGGTGACTTAAATATGGATTTATGACTTGTCACTAAGGTAATTTTTCTTATACATATTGTATATGTCTATGATTTAGGGTTTGACACTTTTCTTTTAGTACCCACAGATTCCATGGTGAATGTGGGAGGAGTTTTGTGTTAGATATAAATTTGAATCTAGATATTCAATTTGTCTAGTGGGCTAAGTTTGTTTCGGAGAGGGTGTTTGGTGAGCTTATAAGCTCCCCAAAAATAACTTATGTTTATTTTTAAGCTCGAAAACGACTTATAAATTTGTTTTGGGGTTTTATAAGATAGCCAAACACCCTCGGAATCTTACTCTAGATTTTGCGTGCATGCAGAAACCAATAGTCTTGAAATCTATTACTCCTTCCGTACTTGAAAATATTCATTTATTTTTATTTTGATTCGTTCATAAAAATATTCATTTTTCTTTTATAGATATAGTTCTCAAATAAATTATATAATTTTTATCCAAATCAATTCACTTATTTATAAAAAACTATTTATGGTCTACATTTTTCACTCACATAATACATCTTATAATATGAATTCCCTTTTTCACTCACTTATCACTTATTATATTTATAAAATTAATGTTGTGAAAATCAAAGAATAAATTTGAAGGATGGAGTTAGTGTTTCTCAATGATCATGTCTTCATTTCATCAATTGGACCATGTCATGTACTTGCGAAAATGTAAATTTGGCACTTGAGGACTTATACACTGCACTTAATTGATTCAACTAAATTTGGCACTTAAGGGTTGTGGGTTATGTTGGATCCGCAACCCACTAATTAATAGAACAGATAAATTGAGTCTCTCTTACATAAAAGAAAGCCCAGAAAATAAATAAGTTCTATATGTTATATTATTATTATAAAATAAGTGACACTGGGGGGTGGCAAAATAATTTATCATACTAGAGCAACGACCCTGCTATGAACAAATATATACGACGAGAGGCAACGTTGCATTGAGATTTGTCTTTTGTTTTTTTTTTCAATTATATACAGAAATTTAAAGATTGTATCACGGTTGACTCGAATTCGAGAGATTTATCTTCTCATGCTTTGTAAGGTAAACTGAATCAACTAATTTGATCCATTGCAGAAAACAATAGTAATTATTATTTGCTAATCGCATTAACTATAATTATAAATACGCATAGTAATTCTGTAGCAGCAGTGAAGTTAAATTATCATATATATATATATATATATAGTAATATTTTATTCTACACACTGCATGTCCTGGGCGAGAAGAATATCGGTTTCAAATTTTTAGGTGCATATATATTTAATATCACAAAAACTCATGTACATCCGTCTGCACAGTGCGAACGGATAAAAGTGTTATTTGTTCTTAATAAAAGTATCATTTATAGAAGAAAAATATCATTGTCTATATATACGGACGTCCGCACAGGAGACCATCTCATTTAATATATGACGCTTTTTTCCGTTTTGTATCTACATATTCCTCGTATCTTAAAAAGAGAGGGTTCATATATGCAAGGCGACATAGAAGTTTGTTTTTATTCAAAGGTTTGGCGTTAAAAGTTTGCTATCAAATTGGGTGAAAGAAAGTGAAACGTCATACACAACAAATTAATATTCTATCTCAAGATTAATCTAAGCATGAGGAATTTGTGCTTAAATAGTCTATACACTTATGATTAGCATCACTTGAAAATTTTGAAGTGTTGGTTATTGGCCCACAACTTCAACTTGAGCTATGATTAAACAAAACGTTGGTCGATATGATTATTACACGTCGGTGAAGCCCCATATTTCAACTAGTTTTTCTTTTTAAACATCGAACAAACATCTTTTTCCTAATTCTAATAGAGCAAAATAAATGTGGTAAGGTGTTATTTGTGGGTGCTTTGAAAATGATTACAATGACGATTGGATGTGCAATTCTTTCTTCGTGAGATGAAATTTTTCTATATAATACTGATTAATGTCTACGTAAATTATACTCAAAATACAATGACTCTATAACTAAAAGCTAAATTTCTCGGCAAACAAAATGATGTTCGAGACTTTTGTAGACGTATGAAATGAAGAAGGAGAAAACAACACTTGATGAATGCAAATTATAGTTGGAATGGAATAAAATGTAAAATATTGAGTCTTTAAATAATTCTTTTCGTCACAGTTATTTAGGAGAATGGTATAAAGTAGTTTGGGGTGAGCAAAATACTCGAACACTGAATATCAGATCCGAACCAAACCGAAATTTAAAATTCGGTTTGGATTTTTCGGATTTTCGGTTATGATTGAATTGAGATTTTTCAAAATTTCGGATTTTGGATTGGATTTGATTTTTTAAATCCAAACAAATCCAAATTATATATAACTTTTATATAATAATAATATTTTATTTAAATATTTTTATATCTAATATAAATATATATAAGAATTAACAAAAATTGGTTTCGAATTTTCGGATTTTTCATAATTTTAGATTTTTCGGTTCGGTTCAGATTTTTATAAAAAATCGGATTTTGGGATTTTTATAAAAATCGGATTTTTGATTTTGGATTTTCGGATATGATTTTTTCTCTTTTAAATTTGGATTTTTGGATCGGTTCGATTAGACAAAAATCCGAACCGAAATCTGAATGCTCACCTCTAAAAGTAGTTAAAGGAATAAAAAATAGGTAGGATTTATAACTTTTGAAAAGATAATTATTTTTTAAAAGGAATTGAGTCAAGTGGGGTGGGACAGTCTGAAAAAGAATACGGATTAAATTCGATGGGACGGAGGAAGTATTTAAAGAGTTGTGTTGCAATATTATTATAATACAATGAACTATAAATAACATTGTTACAGAAATTCAAGCTCAAAAAATTACGTATCCTAATTATGGGACGGGTAAATAGTAGTTTATGCACCTGTAATGATTTTTTGATATATCCTCAAATTTAATTTATAATTTAAATGTTTTGCAAATTTCTTCTATTATTACTTGCATCCTAGATTCCGTCATTTGAACCCGGGATGCGGGCCATAATGGAATAAACTTGCAAAATTCAGATAATTTATAAAATAAATTAAAAAGTTGAAGTTATAAATCAAAAGGTATTAAAATTTATTCATAAACTACCATTAACCCTAATTTACATTAATAATCTTTCAGTTCAACTAAATAGTTATAAATTCATTATAACATCTACTTATTAACAATGCCCATTTGAAATTTTATTGCATAAGTATCAAATAAGAAGCTATAAGAATTATTAAATATTTTATTGAGATAAATTTTCATAATCGTAGAATATTCATCGGATATATAGTTCTCATTCGAGCTTGATTTTCAAACTAGTACAGTAATATATGTATTTATCGGTTGAGATTGTGAGAATTATACTTATAAAAATCCAACATTAGCAAGTAAATCAATAAAACAAAAATATATTGCTAAAATAATTTAAGCTTAAGAATAATTAATTTGGATATATTTTGGAGGTGGTTATAGAGAGAACTACCTCTTAAATAAGAATTAAGAACCGATAACCACCGTTAGATTGAATAAGATCGGACGACTCGTAATTATTAAATGATAAAAATAGTCATATCCCTAAATTTTTACTATTTTGATCTTTCATATTATAATTTTCGTTGTTCGTATAATTTATGTCGTTGTTCATGTAATTGTAGTTTTTGTGCATGCCATCACATTCCAATTAATTATTATGTTTATCTAATTCATGTTGTTGTGCATGTAATCGTAGTAATTGTTCATATATGAACAATTACCGTAAATGAATATATAGAATCCCTTAATAGGGTTAAACGGTTACTACTAAAATTTGTGGATAATAAACGATTTATAATTTATCTTGACTGTTATGAAAAATGGATGAACCATATTAGTTTTTAATTCTAAAAAAGGTTAGATTTCTCATTTGATCCAGTACTCCCTATTTTTATATATAATAATATTGATCAACTTATTGGCTATACATTTAATTATATGTGGGTAAACTGAGCGCCACACATTATTATATGTGTCAATTAATTATGTTTGGCTAAAACTTCCATATTTTGTAGTTGTATTTTATTCGAATCCACAATCATTGTTGCATTCTCTATTGCAATATACAGTTTAAGCAAACTTTTTCCCCCAAAGTCCTATAGTCCTATATTAGATGGAACTACTCATCAAAATGCTTTTATAAATAGCAATTGAGAGCTGAAATAAGCATCAATTGAATTATATCCATGTGTAACGATTAGACCCGATAATTATAAATTAATATAAATTCGACCGAGAGAATAAAGTTGAATGACTTTTTTGTAGAAGGTGTTATGATATTAAAGACAATAAACTCACCATCTAAGATTGCGACTTCAATTTGAATTTAGAATCGACATTAAAAGTTATAGGATTTTTGTGTATGATGTGAGGAAGCGGTTTGTATTTGTGACGTCTTAGTCAAAAGTGAAATAATTTAAACTAAATAATAATTTAAACTTAATGTCGACTTTTCTTAAGTTGAATTTAGAATCGAATTTAGATAACTTTATCACAAAATATACTAGTTTTGCATGGCAGCAATCGCCGGAAGAATATTATTGACATATCCACACGCGCGCCCACATACATATACAAGCTTGATTTCACTACATATACTCAAATTTATTGAAGTGGTTTATTGTGCGAACATCCGTATGTACAGACGATAATATTTTTCTTCAATATAAATGATACTTTCTAATTATAGTATAAAAAACAAATGATAATTTTCTTCAATGTAAATTATACTTGTATTAAGAATAAATAATATTTTTATATGTCCGTACGGTACAAGAGTTTTTGTGAATTTTATTTGTATAAAAAGGCTGTTTCTTTCCACTTGGGAACTTAAATATGCAAATTTAAACTTCCAGTTCCAGGATTTTTTTTCTTTAGAGAATCTGAAAACAATCACTGTTCTAATTCTATATATCACTTTCTACGGTAGGGGCAGTAGTTCTTTGCATTTTTGAACAATATCAATATTTAGTCATTACACATTAATATATCTCCCGACAAAGTTTTTCTAAGTATATTTTAATATCTAACTCACAAAAACTCTTGTACATCTGTCCGCATCGTGTGAACGGACAAAAGTATCATTTTTTGTTAAAAAGTATAATTTATATTGAATAAAAGTATCATTATCCGTACATTTACATGCGGACGTCCGCAAACGAGACCACCTTTATCTAACTAAATGAAAACTATTCCTAATTCTTATATTAATACTAATTCACCTCCACATATTCTCTCCAAATTAAAAATTCTCCCAATTCTGTAAAAGTTTCAAGAACCAACTGATTGTCCACCATAGACAAATCGGAAAGGGAAAAAGAAAATAATGATACTTCCATTATTAGTTGGGGAAATAAATGATTAAATGAGTAGTAGCACTTTAAAGGCTGTCAGATAAAAGATAACATCCATAGCAATTCTAATGACCAGAGATAGAGAGAGAGATGTATGCATATGATCATAATAGTAATTAACAAATTAACCATGACGACGGTAACAAATTAAAATTTTACATAGGAAATTACCCAAGCCGAAAATCTGCGTGCCCATGTGTGTTACGTAAAACACAGGAAAATAAAATGTAGCAAGAAAAGAAATGTGGGAATATAGTAGGTAAAATATCACTTAGAAGTTAAAGCAGTCTTCCCAGATCAATCAACTGATTTTCTTTTTGTTTTTGTTTTTCATGTATTCACGTATCTTGCTAGACAATGATGGAGCATCACAATTATTAGGTACAAAGATACTACAGTTATTTATATATATAGATAGTATGTGTATGTAAGTATCTCATACTGTTACTTCCATTCCCCTATAACTTACACATAACAAAGCAAACAAACACGTATACGTTTTTCCATTTCGATATCATTACCACCGAAACCCTAATTATACAGACAAGTGGCACAGTGGGTCCGACGACGACGACGACGTTCTGCCGAAGCTCCAGATATCCGTCTCATTACCTCTGTCCGAATTATTCATATTCACATATTTCTGTACCTGATCATCATGATCGAACGAGAACGCGAACTCATCGGAGAACTGTTTCGGAGCCTGCCCGTTGAGCTGCGACGCCACCAGCCGGTCCAGCGTCACCCAGTCGCTGGGCTCGGTCCCCATTTCCTGCATCAGCTCATTGGAAGGAGGGTTGAAGCCGCAATCGTCGTTGATGTTCATTGTCGGACTTTCCAGTTCGGGGAGGTGCAGGAAGCCGCCGGCGGAGTGGTTCGGAAAGTGAACGGTGGGGTCGTTTTCCTGCTTGCAGGAACTGGATATTCCCATGTACACGAGTAGTTGATCGAGAACGGCGTCGTTCCGTGGGAGGGTTGAGGCGGATGACGTCAGAGGGCTTTCTAAAGCCTTGTGGTAGTTCTTCTTCTTGAACACGCGGCACACCACCCACCCTTCCTCCGGCCCCGTGTCGCCGCCCAGGCTCGACACCTGATCGATTTCGTGATTCATGTTAAGGTAGATATATCATTGGGATTTGATATAAGTTAGTTGGTTGTAGTAATGATTAAATGCGCGAGGACCATGTGCGAGATTACAGGGAACTGGAAAAGCCGTTAATGGCGGGTGCGTGATGAATGAGGAGAGAAGAAAGAATATATACATTGGTGGAGTCGAGAGGCGTGTTGTCGTCGAGCCTATACTCATGCATGATCCAGTCGGATTTCTGGCCATGTGGGGCTCGGCCGCGATAGAAAACCAGGGTCTTCCGCATTCCGATCCGCCGGAAGTTGCTGTGGATGACCTTGTCGCGGCCGGTGGCCTTCCAGAATCCAGCGGCCGTGGCGCGGTTTGTCCGCGTCCCCGTTGGGTACTTCTTGTCCTTGTGGCTGAAGAAGTACCAGTCGTTTTGCGGCGTCGAACCTATCTTGCACTTCTCTGCGTACACCAATTATCATAGAAAAAACATTATTGTATAATGTACGCGTAAAAAATATCATTACCTCCTCTCTCTCTCTATGGCAGATCTAACCAAATATGATTTTTTTAGCTCCCCAAAACTATTTTTTTGGATTTTTTTTTGTATCATGGGGAACCCACAGCTGCTACCCATAAAGTGACATCTCGGTCACAGGAACTCACCTTAATAATTGGGTTGTCCCTAAGTGGCACCCGTCTATTTCTATATATATATATATATATATGTTTATATTACCTTGAATCTCCCATGGCTCGAGTTTGTTGAGGTCGACGTCGCGGATGACATCGAGGTCGATTTTCTCGGCGGCGACTTTCTTGCGGAGGTAGTAGTGGAGGAGCTCCTCCTCCGTGGGGTGGAAGCGGAAGCCGGGGGGAACCTTGGAGTTTCCATTCACTGACAGATTCATGTCTTCAGACATTAACTCTGTCGGAATTGGAAGGCTAATGTTAACTTTAGAGAGCAAGGCAATAAGCTAAGAAATAGACTGGCTTTAAAGTTCGTGTGTGGAAAGATGTGATATAAAGGTGGGAGAGGTGGTGTGCGTGAAAAAGGTTTGGCGGGGATGATGATTTATATCAAAGTGGTAGGGTTAAAATGCATGGAAAGTTTTGGTATCATGGGTTTTGAGTGGGGACCTCTCGCTTCTTCAACATTACCAACCACCTAATACAAGAGAGAGAGTGTGGGGTCACATTTATAGTTTTACACTTCTAGGGTGAAATTAACATTCATATCTCAAGAATCAAAGATGCATATTATAGATTTGACATGGTTGATATAGTTGCATCAAGCCCTTTTCTTTTTACTTACTTTGTGATGTAAGTGTAGCTACTCATACTTTATATATACTAGTTATTTTGAAATTAATGCTATATAATTATAATTATAATTATAATTATTAAGATGTAAAAGAGGAAAGAGGTAGAGGTCCCACTAGGGACGTTAGAGGAGTCCATTAGTCTAAGATGAGAGGCGGGGGAGTCCATCCATAACCGTGACACTCGACCTTAAAATCTTAAGGAAAAGCTCCCTCTAAACTACCACTATCTCCAAAGAATCTCTCTCTCTCTCTCTCTCTCACACACACATGTTGCGAAAAACACATACCGATAGAAAATAATAAAACAATAATTATTTACCAATTTCGTCTTGCGATTACATCTAGGGGCGATGCCAAATCAAATATTTCACTATGATCTTCGGATACAGATTACAAGAAAAAACAACTATTAAATAGATAATAATCAAAGACAAACTCTAATCCTAAGCCCATTAGGGTTCTGCTTGAGCCAAAAAATATGGACCCAAAAATTTGGCTTGGAGGCGATACCCCATTACCAAATGATCGAATTTGAATATACAATCCATTCAAGCTCCATAGCAGCACACGTACTCAATTGCTCATTTTGCTCGTGCACCCAATCCTAACGACATGAAGCCAAGGCACAGAGATGATGTGGGGTCGGGTGGGGCCAATTTGTATAGTTTTCCTTTCATAAAATGCTTATACATCATATGATTCGTCGTATCCTTGTGTTATTGCACTTGGTTTGTTTGCGTGTGTCACGAATAAATTTTGTTTTTTCAAATTAACAACTTATTGGATGTTGAAATTTTATTTTTGCTCATCATATATTTCTGTCTCATACTCTAATAATTCTTCTTATACAAGTCGCTGTATTTGATTTGTTAACTATCTCGAATCCAAAAAATATTATGAAACTTGGATTCGCGTTTGGGTAATCCTGTATACTTAAGTCTAGATTCCTGTATACTTAAGTCTAGATTCAAATTCCTAATCCATTTATACAGGAATAAATTTTCTTCCATTTAATTATTTAAATAATTTATATATGGCACCCCGACTTTGTCCTATCACTACGTGACTACGAAGAGTTTGTCCATCATTTTGCCAATGTAAAGTTATGTTTATTTTTAATGGTTTTGTCAGATTTTAATAGGAATACTCAACGTAGAACAACCCAAAACACAAAGCCAAGCTAGTGGTAGAATGTTATCTATAATGTCAAAAATTTCAGGTTTGCACAGTATATATATTTTTATAGGTCTTAACCTGTTATATCTAATTTTTAAAATTTTATTTATATTTTTTATATGATTTGCAAGTGTATATTTATCCAATACATACTAAACATAACGGTTGCGAATTCTCATGAATACACACAAAAACTAATAATAATAAAATAAAATAATAAAAATAACAACACTAAAATATCATTTTTGAAACTAAATAGTAAAAATATAACAAAGGCCATTAAATTCAAAAAATCAAAGTTTCCAACCTTATATATATATATATATAGAGAGAGGTTAGTTATAGAAGGAACTACCTTTTAAATAAGAACTAAGAACTAATAACCACCGTTAGATTAAATAAAATCGGATGATTTAAGATTATTTAAGAAAAAAATAGTTAAATCCCTAAATTTTCGCTATTTGAATATTTTATATTCAATTCTTCGTTGATCGTATAATTCATGTTGTTATGCATGCAATCGTATTTCTTATGCATGCTATCACATTCCAATTAATTGTTATGTTCATGAAATTCACGCTATTGTGCATTTAATCGTAGCGATTGTGCATATGAGAACAATTGCGTAAATGAATATATGAAATCCTTTAATTATAGGATTAAGCGGTTATTATTAAAATCTGAGGATAATAAAGGATTTATAATTAATCATGATCGTTAGATTATAAAAAATGGATGGACCACATTAGTTCTTAATTATCAAAAAGTTAGAGTTCTCATTTGATCAACTCCATATATATATATATATATATATATATATATATATATATATATATATATATATATATAGTTGAGTTATAATAAAAACCTATTTTTCGTAAAAACTTAAAAACCAATGCACTTTACGTATAAAGTTAATGCATTTTATGTATAAAACTAATGCACCATTGAGTTCTGATAAAATGCAACACTATTCATCAATATTTTATAGTGCAATAACTTTATACATAAAGTGCATTAACTTAGTAAATAAAGTGCATTGGTTTTTAGGTTTTTAACGAAAAAATAGGTTTTTATTTGAACTCTTCCTATATATATATATATATATATAGATGAGGAATCATATAATACTCGAGCCTAAGGTAGTATGTAGTACTCAATCTCATCCATTCATTTCATAGATTCTATGGTGTAGAGTTTTTGAGATTTTAAGCTCATTTTCGTTGATATCGCTATAGTAAGGGTAAATTAGTAATTTGATTTGTTATGTGATTAAGAAAAATAAGTCATGCATATAGTTGAACTGATTTATACATATAAATGAAAACAAAAATACATATAGTTGAACATAAACATGCATGTATGTTGGAAGCGTGCTCTCGTGCTCGCACGTCGTCCCAATGCACATGCTTGTCCTACATGCATTTTTATGTTTTGTTATATGCATGAACGTGTTTTGTTACATGAATGAATGTGTTTTATCTGCATATTTTTGTTTTATGGCTAATATGTAAGTTTATGTTTTGTTATATGCATGAACGTGTTTTGTTATATACATGAATGTGTTTTTTCTGCATATTTGTGTTTCATTGTCAACAAGTAAGTTTACGTTTTGTTATATGTATGAACATATTTTGTCATATGCATATTTGTGTTTCGTGTCTAAAGGAAAATCTTATTTTACCCTCTTCCCAAGGATCTATCTTGGATGTTTAATTCACCATACATTGATTATATACCTAGCATGCATCTATATAATTAATTACAACAAATACGTGGTTACTCGTGTTTACCTGCGAATTTATGAGATATGAGATCAATGGCAAACTCCAGCTTTGATCTTCTAGACTATATCCCGGATACCTATTCTCCAATATTGAGTGAGAGCAATCTATGGAGGATACTATAAAATTTCACCTCCTACTTTGTTCTATGCAATTTTCGAAAATCATAACAAATTATAGGATTTTTTTTCCTGATTTTCTCTCACCTTGTATTTATAATGCATTCCTAGAATCCCATTTAGATAGTATCCCTATATATCTAATAAATACAATAATTATCTTCAATCCATGATAAATTATATCTAAAATAATTATCTCTTGATAATCTAATAATATTAATTAGATAATATCTATCTAGATATAGGAGATGTATTAAAATAATACATAAATTAGAATAGAGTCCCAGTGGACTCTTCATATGAGTGGGTGAAATTTTGACCAGTTCCAAGCCTTGATTGACCAGCTCAGGGATCAAATGCAAGGAATAAAGATGGGCCTAAAATGAATTAATTATCTTATGTTCAGCCTAGAACATAAATTAATTCATCAATATTTATTCATTCCATTAGAGAATAAATGTTGACTTACCCCTTTATTATCAAAGTCGGGCTTGCACTTAGACTTACGAATCCCCATATTTAAGATATCGCACGTCCATTAATTATTTACAATACTCTGACTGCTTATAATAATTAATCTCTTTAATTCCTTAAGTAGTACCACTCAACCTTATTATTGTACTTGAGTTGTCACGACTCGACTACTTAATTAAGTGATTAATTAAGTAATCAAGCTATGACTGAGTTATAGAATAAACATATTAAATTCCAATCTGCAATGACTTTGAGGATAATAAGGATTTAACTATTTAATTGACAACCAAAAGAAATCAAAATCAACATTTAAAGTTTACATAATCCAACTCCAACATACATAAGAGTTTATCATAGGTTGACAACAAAATCATATGAGTTTTTGACAACGGAAGGTTGGATGAATGACATGTGTGAAGACAAGACATTCAGGGCATAACTATATGTACACCTAGCTCAGCTCCTTCTTCCATTGCCATCTCCAAGCTCAACCTGCATATTCAGAAAACATATGCAGGGCGTGAGTACCAAAAAGTACTCAGTGGGTTATCGCCAAAATTTAAACTTTATTGATTTACCGAACTTTGCTCAACACAAGGGTTAAAATAAATAATACCTGAATTGGTTTTCATTAACAATGCACTTTATGAAACTGTACAATGCAATCACATGTCATGTTATGCTATGCCGGTATTATCTTCATGTGTTGGCCTCGAAGGTTACCAATCACAGTCCTACCCTATCTACGTTCTTCGGTACGGAGAAGTAGGCCTCCTTCTCAATACCTTGACCGTCTTACATAACTGCAAGCTCACGGTCATTATACATAACTCTTCCATAGATAGGTAACATGATCTTATGCTCAACATATGGAAATTCAATCCTTCACAATAATATGCAAGATATAAATGGAACATTCAATGTTATGCACACGTTAGTGAAAAGAAAACCCACCTGGAATGTCGTTACTCTACGAGTTCTTCATTCTCGTCCTTCAAGTTTCCCTTGCCCTTACTTGATCCTTGTAAATAAAATAATTATCGAACTTAGAAAACATTCTTAATCACTTGAACATATCACATCTCACTCTTAGTTTTACCTAAATCTAAGATTTAGGTTAGGCTATTGCATCCCTTCATGACTTACTCCTTAGTAAACTTTAATTTTAGGAAGTTATATAAAATTATATAATCAAAAGAGATTGAATGGTTTATACTTAGTTTCATCAATACATAACATCTTAAACCTTAACTTAAGGCAATCAAGTAAAGCAATCTCACTTATATACTTATCATAAGCTTACTAACTTAATTCTCAAAACATCTTTGCAATGGACCATACCATATAAAATTTCGGTAGAGTAAGTTTATCCAAAATCGGCAAATCCTTCCCAATTCATCCAAACACATTCAAAATCCATCAAATCATCACCATATGCCTAATTATATACTTAGAAACTCAAAACATGCTCAAACACTTCCATTTATACCACATTCATAATATGCCCTTCAACCACAATATTATACAATTAAATGAATTTTTTAATCTAGAAACAATTTAATTCAAAACAACTCATATTCATGCTTATTTATCATCAATGATCACCAATCCATAACCATTTGCAAGCCTTCTCCAACCCATCATATAAATCCTTTAACTTAACATAAACTTACCAAATTCAACTTTCACATTTCAAGTTAATAAAATCTCATAAATTAAAGTTAAGCATTATTTATATCCTAAATCTCAAAAATCATATCAAATATATCAAATAAAAATCAAGAACTCAAAGATCATTCAACCCCCTAGTTTTTGAAAATTAGGGATTATATATATATATATATATATTCAATTTATTCTAATCTTCTACTAAATCATGTTTATTTTCACTTAATCACATATATATAAACTTAATTGAATCAAATCATAACAAAGAATTAACATGCAAAATTATGGTTTATACATTCTTACTTGATTCCACAAATTTCAATAATTTAAACCATCAACTATGATATTTAAGCATCATAAGCATAAAGAAATCAATAAACATAATAAAAATTAAACAATTCAACTCTAATTTAAATCTGAAATTTTCGAAAATCATGAACTTTGAAGAGATCATATTCTTCAAATTTAACCACAAAAACTTGGATTAAGTAGAGTATTTAACTCTTTTGGAATGATTGGTTCTACACTTAAACTTTGGTATAATTGAAAAAAAATTAGTGTGTGTGTTGTGTGTGTGAGTGCCGAAAGTGAGGGAGAAAAGAGAGAGTTTTGAGGATGATCCTTATGCATGTTTGTTCTAGAATATATATATATATATATATATATATATGGGTTGGATCCAGTGAAAATCATTTTTTTTGAGAACTATGCACAAACGTATAAAACTGATGAATAAAACCTATAAAGTTGTGCATAACGAAAACATTCTAAAATTGTTGCCCAACAAAATAATTTTAGAAAGTTTTCGTTATGCACAAATTTATACCGTCTTGTGCATCATCTTCAACGTCTTATGCATGGTTCGCAGAGTTCGGAAAAAAGATGTGGTTCTCATTTGATCCACTCCTATATATATATATATATATAGCTTTATTTATTTATTTATTCATTTTTATTTAGTTGTTGCAATTTTCGAAAATTTCCATAAGTTATCCTCTAAAATTACTAATATTGGACATTATTATTTAATAGTAAAACTCAATATTCTCATTAATATAAAGATCCAAAACAAATAAATCAATTATTGGAATACAAACCATGTAAATATAGATTTAACTCTTTTATATACAAATAATCAAATAATTATTCTATTTAATCTTAACTTTCGAAAATATATAAAAAAAAATATTTCTTATCACTAGATATTAATAAATTAAAATTATTTAAGCCCCTCAATAGTTTAAACATTATTCCATTTCATTTTATAAATAAATCTCACACAAACAATAATTAATACATTTCTTTAAAACATTTTCTATTTAAAGGATTTTTTTTTCCAAGCATACAATACTAACCATATATCTCCTATTTTATCATAATAAAACTTGTTTTTAAATAATATTTACATCTTCTAAATTCTATTTCTTCGTTTAGCAATTAATCGAATTTTTATTGCTTTCTAATCTAGTATGCACTTCTTTATCGATTTTTAGTGATGCAATGCCTTTAAGCCCCTAATTAGTACTTAATTAGGCTCTAATTAGGACTAAAAGATTTTTGGGTTACTACATGAGCTAACTCAACCTGCAGGGTCTAGTACAATAAAGCTCTTTAAGGAACTTCTTAAGGGACGTCATCATCCTAAACGGATACTGTGACTCGATACATGTAACTAGCATGACATACAAGCACTGCCATCACCCAAGATGCGGAGAATCTTGGGTTATCTCATATAAACATCACCCATAACAAGTCAAAGTGATGGTCATTAACTCATACTCACATAAAACCTTAACGAGATTTAACTCAACGTAAAGTCATCGAGATCTAGGTTCTTTACGATGGTCAACTAGAAGAACTCATCTCACTGTGATTCATCAATACGTCAAGTCGTACCAACATAGACAAGCAACCAAGTCAAGCCACTTCTTATCTATACTGCAGCCTATACCGACAACTCATCCTCAAGTTGTCTCAGCTGTGATCCATTTTATATCTCAATAAGCATAACGAATCATACAGACTTCTGTGATCTTCTACACACTGTTTGATCTAACTTTTGTATGAGATAATGGGGCAACATATACAATCAAGTAAACAGTTCAGATAGGAGATTGTAATAGTAGTAACATGAAACATTGTATACAAGCTCAACCATTCTGCTTTCAGTATACAAATCCAACAGTGTCAACATGCAGTTTATATTTCTTTAAATGCATGAATATGTTTTGTTATATGCATGAGTAAATTTCGATAGTAAATCTCTCATCCATCATTCTCCGTCAATACCGTTGTCTTTTTCCACGATTACCATCAAATTTAATCGTAAACCACTTCTATAGCCACCATCTCTACCGATTGCTCAATCTTTTTATCAAATTCATCTTCTATTTTTTTTCCTCAAAATCCATCGATTTTGTTCTCAATTTTTTTTCTTTTTTTCTTTCAAAATCTGTTGTATTTTGTTGTTCATGTGCGTCGTCACTGCTATCTGCCAATGCCACCATGGCCGTCGCCGTTTGCTGCTGTCGTTATAAAAAAATAGAAGAAGAAGAAGATAGGAGGAGAGGAGAAGAAGAATGTTGATTTGATTTCTTCCCTATTTTGTCCCTTGCAAAAATTAAAAATACAATAAAAAAGAGCTGCCACATGTCAGCTTGTGGTGCAGCCACATGTTCAAAATATGTGATCTAGATTGGATAATACATACTACCTCATACTCGAGTACTATGAGAATCCATATATATATATATATATATATATATATGTGAGGGATCATATAGTATCCATACCCCATGTACTATATAGTATCATTTGTTGTTCTTGTTTATTCAATGGTTGATTTTTTTTTTTATTTTTTAAGCTTTAAACAAATTTTTAATGGTAAGAAGGGTACAAATATATTTTTCACGCTTAATGTTAAACAGGAAAAAAAAACATGCATATTGTTAAACACAACATGTATAATGTTGAACACCAATATGTATATGAGAATGATTATTCCAGATTTTCTTCTCTTGTTTAGATCGCTTCCTTTTAATTTCATAATTCGAAAGAAAACAAAGGATCATAAAAAAAAGCAAATGATAAACAAAAAATAATTTCATGTTCTCTGGCCTGATTAATTAAGGACACGATGAATGGTTGAGGCAATTTTGTTGGGAAAAATTTAGGAAATGAAAGAAATGAGTAATTTAGGAAATGAAAGAAAGGAATATATGGTAGAGGCTATAGCAGTTTTCGGTAGTTAATTTGGCTGAATTTTGAGTGAGAATAAGGGAGGGAGATCGATAGAATTGAAGAAGGGCTTTGTGTAGATTGGAGAACATAAAGAGATATGCGAGAATAAGAGACATGCATTCATTAAAATAAAAAAGTACATAAACTAACAAACACATATCCATTTACAAATATATTTATATAGTAAAACAACATCTTGCAGATAATTAAACAATTGTTGGAAAAATTCTATCTTAATTATGTGTTTTGAAACATGTAGAATTCAAACGACAAATAGAATGAATATGATTAGTGTTCTCTTCAATGACATTATTCATCGTCCACTCATAAATACGCATAGAATCCAACCTTTGAAGATAACCGAAATGCTGCGCAATAAAATATTCTAAAACACCCAGAGCTTATATCTCAAGAATATTTACCCAGCGATTTTGAAGAAGAGAGTTCCAATGTGTTATCAGAAAATTTTCAGAGTTCAAATATACTTAGTAGCTCATGTTTTCAGCATATACTCCCTTATGTTTGTAGGTCCTTACCTTGTAATATCTCAAGCCTAGAAACATTGAGTTTATCGCCTGTAACAACACTATTTTTAGTTGGAAAACCCTCTACTCAAAACACCCAAAGTTTAAGTAGAAATTGGGCAAGTAAGCAATGAAGTATTAGTTGCTGAAAGCTTGGTTGTCTTGCACTTGTAAGCAAGAAGTTATGTCGACTGGATGCGTAAGCATTCAGAGGTTTCCTAACACTGGCAAGTGTGGGAGGAACGTCAAGTTAGGCGGGATACATATAAGGTTAAAGTTTGTCTAGGTCTACTCTTGTACCCATAAAAAAGATAAAATTCCAAATAATGAATTGACTGTGTGATCAGTCCGTGGATGTAGGAGTTGATCTCTCCATACCACGTAAAAACTAAGTGTTCTTTACTTTCAGTTCTATACTTTCAGTATAGTATTTACTTTTCATATTATTGAACTGAACATCATTAGCACACACAGTACAATACTGTTTTGAAACAATCTTTCAATATCAATTTAATAATGAAAAGACAAACTAAAAGCTGACTAAGTCAATATTCTACTAAGTATTCTTCATCAGTTTGAGTTTTCAATAATGGCAAAAACGTAACCATCACATTCTGCAAGCACATCAGTATCAATCCAACTAAGCAGCTGTCTCAACAGTCAGTAGGTTTGCTAACTGGTATCACTATAAATAAGACTCCTCGTACTTGAACTGATCATTAGTACTAAACTGACTAATGTTAATCGATGTCTACTGACTAAATAGAAGGTCCAGTCTTGTTAATTGAGAAAGTTTTTAATTTTTCTTAACTGGTGTATTCTGTCCCCCTCTCCCCCTCATACATCAGTACGAACCCCCAGGGACCATCAACAATGGTATGCATACCACGCGTCCTGCATATAGTCAAATAATATTTTGCATATAATAAAACAACAACTTGCATAGACCACATGAATCTTAGGATATGTATTTTTACAATTATACCCCTTAACGAGATTTTTCTAAAAAACCGCCATACCACATGTCGTCCATCTGGAGCATCCACATATACATAATATGCGATCCAGATTTGGTACTATATACTACATGGAGATAGGGTAGTTACGCTGTGAGAATGGAAATAAGTGTAAGAAATAATAATATATCGCAGCCACACATCTTTCCCAAATAATGGTCCAAATTAAAGGTAATATATTAACTGATTTTTTATTATCATTTTTTATAAATTCGTATAAGGGTATAATAGGTAATATAGAATAAAAATTACATCATCATCTTCCACATTCCTTAGCATTTGATGCAATTGTTCATCTTCCAGACTCCATATCCCTTAATTGTAGGAATTTAAAACATGTTTGCACATCTCCATTTTCACATCAATTATGTAGCATAAATAATGCATCACATAGTATTTTTTAAACATAGTGTAGCATTTAAAACTCATACGTTTTCCATATAAAATTGTGCTACAATTAAACAAAGATTGTCACATATATGTTATATATATGCTACAAATTTATGTTAAAGTGTTAACAAGAAGTCACAACAATAATATATATGTGAGAATGAAAAAAATATCAAATTAATTGATATATAATTGTGCTAAGTATGTAAGTAAAAAAGTGTAGTAACACAAAAATCTTATAGTCTTAATTAAAGCCTAATTAAGTACTAATTAGGGGCTTAAAGGCATTGCATCCCTAAAAATCGATAAAGAAATGTATAATAAAATAGAAAGCAATAAAAATTTGATTAATTGCTAATCGAAGAAATAGAATTTAGAAGATGTAAATATTATTTAGAAACAAATTTTATTAAGAAAAAATAGGAGATATATGTTTAGTATGGTATGCTTGAATGAAAAATTCCTTTAAATGAAAATGTTTTTAAAGAATGTTTAGTTGTTGTTTATATGAGATTTATTTATAAAATGAAATGAAATAATGTTTTAACTATCAAGTGGCTTTGATAATTTTATTTTATTAGTATTTAGTGATGATGAATTTTGTTTTAAATATTTTTCGAAAGTTTAAGAATAAATAGAATAATTATTTGATTATTTTTATATAAAAGAGTTAAATCCATATTTATATGGTTTGTATTTCAATAATTGATTTATTTATTTTGGATCTTTATATTAATGAGAATATTGAGTTTTTATATTAAAGAATATTAATGTCCAATATTAGTAATTTTTAGAGGATGATTTAAAGAATATCATAGAAATTTCAACAAATAAAGAAAAATGAATAAATAAATAAATAAAGTCATATATATATATATATATATATATATATATATATATATTCTAGAATGAATACTCATTTGGATCATCTTCCAAACCTCTCCCTCTTTTCCTCTCTTGGCCGAAACAAACACCTCAAACACACAACAATTTTTTCTTCAATTATTTTCAAAGATTAAGTAGGAAATTAAGTGCAAATCTTCATAAAAGAGGTAAATATCCTATCTAATCCAAACTTTTATGGTTAAATTGAAGAAATTCATCTTCTTATATATACTTGAATTTTCGAAAATTTCAAGTTTAGATTAGGGTTGAATTGTTTAATTTTTGTTATGTTTATTGATTCTTTTATGCTATTAATGCTTATATATCAGAGAATTATGGTTTAAATTATTGGTATTTGTGGGATCAAAGATGGACATAAACCCTAATTTTTGAATGTTGATTAGTTGTTATGATTTGCTTCAATTGAGTTTATATATATGTGATTAAGTGGGAATAAACATGATTTAGTAGAAGATTGGAATAAATTGAATGCATGTATATAATCAATAATTTTCGAAAACAAGAGGGTTGGAGGATCTTTGGATTCTTGATTTTATTTGATTTATTTGATATGATTTTTAGATTTAGGATATAAATAATGCTTAAATTGAATTTATGAGATTTTATGTACTTAGATGTTGAAAATTTAATTTGGTAAGTTTAACCTAAGTTGAAGGATTTATATGATGGGTTTGAGTAAGCTTGTAATTGGTTATGGATTGGTGATCATTGATGATAGATAAGCCTGAATATGAGTTGTTTTGAATTAAATTGATTATGGATTGAAAAATTCATTTATTTGCATAATATTGTGGTTGAAGGGTGACGACGCTCGGTTTACCCGTCGTTAGAGGTACCAAGACACGTCAAGATACATTTATAATCTCCTCCAACTTGAACATATAGTTCCGTACATGGCAAGTTAAGGGGACGAACCCAAGAGAGCTGGTTGTGTTGTTACTCGAGTTGTCACAGTTTGAGTAGGAGGTTGCCCAGAGGACAAGGTATCAGTCAGGATGACGGTCTCAGTAGTAATGTACTGAGAGATAGATCTTGAGCAGAATATAAAGCGAAATTTAAACACAAGGTAAAGAGATTAAATAACAAGTAGTTGGGCGAGGGTTCCGTGCGTTGAGATATTGGTCGAGCGTCGGTCGTAGGTTCAGGTTTTCACCTAGAGTGTATGTCGTGGTTAAAGGTACCAAGGGTAGATGCCCTTTAGGTTGTCACGTACACGTGCCCCCACCCCAGCTTGCCGTAGATTTTAGGACTAAATCAGAGGCCCCTGCCTTGCCCCCTTGCAAGCGGTCTCCAAGATAGGTTCGTCGCCCAATAGCTTTACTCACTAGATAGCCCAACTAGCCGGCCGGTCGAGGGTGGCTCGCAGCCCTTGCCCAAGGCCAGCGGCTACAATCACCCACCCGGCCAGACTTCCGGGACAAAGAGACACTCGATGTCTTACTCGGCTATTACTTGTAGCTACCCCTCCCAAGGCTACCGGCCGAGTTAACGCTCAAGGAAAGGAATAACATGTGTATAAAGGCACAGAGCTTGGGAACACCCACTCGAGGTTCTAAGGACATTTAGACCTCACGACTTGTATGACCTTGACTCAGCGTGCTTCACCCCGAGCCCAACCAAACCGACTACTCACGCATAATCACGTAAACATAAGCAATGAACAAGAACATAATCGAAACCATACTTGAATATAAAATCAAGCGTAAACTAAAAGCATTCTACATGAGCGGTTGCTCAGCGAGAGATAACCAAATACATAATAATAAATTGTTTGCCCATAGGACTTGTTTCTTCCTCACCAATCGCTCATGAAATGCAAGAGAAATAAAAGAGAGAAGTTGAGAGAGATTTCTGGATGATGCTCTCCACTCCACCGAATGTGTGTTGTGAATTGTAAGTGAATAATGTTGTGGAGTTGTTGTGTTGGGAGCCTAAGTGTAGTTCCCCTTGTCTTGGTCAACGCGTATCTCGAGGCGAAGGTGGTGAGGTCAGCAGCTTGGCTCGGGCTCTGGACCCCGACAAGAGCTCCTCTGGCTTCAGTCTGGCAGATTTGTCTCATCTCGGCAGCTGCAGGTTGACCTTTCCCTTTTCGGCAAAAATCATGCAGGCGGCAGAGAGAGCCTTGCCCAGAATCTTTCCTTTTGCGCGCAAGTCTGCCAGAGATCTTGTCTGCCGCTCCCAGCTGCATCCTGACTTGCTCCTCTGTCCCCTGTATCACTCCTCGTCCTTTTCTCCTCTCTTCCTCGTCTCGATTATCTCATTGGCTTCACGTCAGCTCGTTGATCAGGCTCAGCTCCCATGCGGTACAGTGTATTGGCAAGATGTCAGAGTGCCTTGCCAAGATAGTCTTCGGGATTTTTACCTCTCTCATGGAAGGTGGCCTGATCTTGTCCAAAGTCCACCCCAATCTGCAACATCCCAAGCGTGTCCTCCCAGACACAAACACACGCAAAGAACACACACAAAATGTACTCTTTCTAGGGTAAGGACTACCCCAAAAAGAGCACGAAAAACGGGCTCGTCACACTCACACACTTGAACACGATTGTCCTCAAGCGTACAAGCATTCCTTGCCCAAAAGAAAAACAAAACACACAAACAACACACGCAAAAGACCAGCAAGGATAAGATGATAACATGACAAAGATAATCCGGCATATGCGATGAATACAGCTATGCATCAAGGTTAGTCAAGATCGGGGCAAAGCAAGTTTGTGGGAATTCCTTTCAAGCACTCAAACTCTCTGTGTTTAGGGTTTTCACGCTCAGTGATGACTTGATCAAGGAAATGCCATAGGCTTGCCTGCCGTCTACTATCTCTGCCCTATACCTTGGTCAAAGTTCTCTATCCTTAGGTCTTTTAGGGTTGTATTGAGTGGCTTCTTGGCTGAGTTGAAAGTATTTAATCTTGGGATAAGGTTGTCTTGACTTAGGTCTTGGGCAGAATATTTTCCCATTTCCCTTGGCAAGATACTTACGGGCCTGAGCACACGTTATATTTTTGGGGGAACTTCTTTTTTTCCTTTTATACTTTTAAACTTTGTTCCCCCCACCCTTTTTCTTTTCTTTTCTACACATTTTGAATTTAAACTCATTATGCCGGCCGAAGGCCAAGGCATCTAATGTTGTGTTTTGCCCAGAATGATACCCAAGACATACATGTATCCCTCCCCTTTCTTCTTCTCTCAATCCCGTGTGGGGAAGAGCACAAAATAATTTAAAAGAAAGCGAACAGCTCGAAGGGGCTAGCAAAGGACATATATATCGGGTTTATTTTCATTGTTGACCATGGCTATGAAAAGAACGCCTAAATCATCTAGAGCACTCGGACCTATAGCGGTTGGGCTTTGATCGAGGCAATGAGCAAGTTCTAGCACAACAAAGTCAAGCATCTGAATATCACAGAATAGAATTCATGCTTGCAATGATTTAGCATATCTGAGCTCAATTTCTCACGGTGTGCATGCTATGCCCTTTTCCGTCATACTAACCTTATTGATACAAGCTAAACATGTATTACAAAGTCTATGCCAAGATCATAACTATCATGCTCATCTCGACATCTTTGGTCAACACAACAACAACAAAAGCAAGGGGCCATCACACTCACACACTTTGCTCGTGGCAAAGTGTTGGGTGAGTATGGTCCCGAAAAATGTAAACACGCAAACACACAACAAACAAACACAAAACAAAAAGCAGAAAAACAAGAAAACAAAACACAAAACAAAAAAAACAAAAACAAAAGGAGGATAGCTTAGGGGATGCGGTGGGTACACAGATCCTTGGTGGAGCAAAGAATGCGATCCGGGCGGTGCGGATTTGATCGAGGTCTCTGTATTACGACAAGGTGGCTTGAGTATCTCCTGGGCGTGCTCGGTGTTCTTGAAGGTCCTGCCTTGCCTTAGCCTTTGAGCGGGCTGGCTTGGCAACGGGCTTCTCAAGCTCTTGCTGGATGGTAAGCTTGCCGTCCTCGTCCTCTACAATCCTGAGCATCTTCTTCGGTACCTTGGTCGAAAGTGTCCTCTCTCGGGGGTCATGGCAAAGTCGGGGCCAAGCAGCTCGTTCTCCTTGGCAAAGTTAGTCGGCAAGTGGCACAAGGAGAGCCTCTGCTGCTCCCTGCCCATTATGCTCTTCATATGTGAGATTGCGAAGGACGCAAAGTTGAGCCTCATCCTTTCGTGCATTGCCCAGAGGATGAACAACTCGCTCTTCGACATGGTTGCGCTGCTATCCTTTTTGCCAAAGAGATTGTAGGAGAGGATCCGGTGGCATACTTGCATGGCCGGGTCCTTGAGGGTTGTCCCCTTGGCGTCACACGACTTGAACTGTGTGCCATCCTTCCCGATTAGTTTTGACGGATGCGGACCACTTTCCGTCGAGAAATTGGGTACCACCTTGGCTGCTCCCCGTGGCGGCTCCTTTGCTTCCATCAATGTTACCATGTTGAGAGCTTGGTTGAGCTCATCAACCGTAAACTCCTTCGCTCCCAGGAGAGTAAAGCGTATGCTCTTGGCTCCTTTGTCATGATCTATGTCGAGATCCCGTAAAACTCCTTCACCATCGGTAGCGTACATCGTGGTATCCCATTCGAGAAACTTCCCCCGTCCTATTCCTTAAACAACCTCTCGACCTCCTCCTTGACTCCCAGTTGTTCGAGAATTGCAGATTCCAGCCGCTTTGGCACAACCATCGCTTTGGTTTTGACTAGCTCCTTAGTATTCACCGTGTAGGACTTCCCTCGCTTTGACGAATGCATCGCCATCTTTGCCTTCTTTGCCGGCCGTTCTCCAGTGAGGAAGACGTCTTCATCCTCGATCTCTTCTACCGGGTCGTTCCCTTCGTCCTTGCCTTCTCCGAGAGCATCGCCGGAGCTCCCCTCCTCTGAAACCTTCTTCTCCTCCGGTACTTTGGTTTTCGTGCCGGCAGACCCGTGTGAGAGGGGGTCGGCGGCGTCTTCTTTGACGATGAGGCGGCAGGAGTCTCCTTCATTTTTCTCTTTCCGGTGGAGGGGATGATTTCCTTCTTTTTCTCCGGCGCCTTCTCAGGCGTCTTCTCCGGTGTGTTCTCGGCGTGGGTGTTCTTCTTCTGGCGTCCACCTCCACGTGAATGTCGTGGGCGTGGCGCTTCTGTTCTTGGCGATCTCGGTGGGGAGCTCCATCATCGGACGACGGGCTCCCTTCGGTGGCGGGCTCGGCAGGTGTCTTCTCCATCTTTATCGACAGACTCTGATTTTCCTTGGGGCCATGGGTAGGAGGGTAGGGTTTTTGTGCTGAGGTTTGGGGAAGTTTTTGGGGTGTGGTTTGAATGTGGGAAGTGGGTAGGCGAAATATGGGGGGTAATAGAACGTGGGTTGGGGCGGTTATAGGGTAGTGGGCTGACTGATGGGACGTCTCTATGTCAGCCCGTAGAAATTCAAACGCCGCCTCGTTTCCCGTGTTCTTGGCCAAGGCTGTTGCCTTGCCAGCTGCAGCGCCTCTTTTTCGCCTCGCCTTGAGTTCTTTCTTGACCTGCTGTTTTAAGAAAATACGCTCCTCGAGGAAGAATAAATCCGCTCAAGGAGCAAATCAGAATAACAAGGGTGGGCTTCCCCACTCACACACTTTGCCTGAGGCAAAGTGTTAAAAGTGGTCAAGACCACCCCCTTGCCAAAAAGGGGATAAAATGTAAGCGATTAAAATCGTACCCCACCGGGTTGCCTCCCGGGAAGCGCTGTTGTTTAACGTCGTTAGCTCGATGTCTTCCTTGAGCTCAGGTGTCTTGAGGATCCTCTTGGGGAACCTCGGTAGGCTCATCTTGCTCAGCGTCCCACTCTCTGAGCCTTCGGTCATCCCCATGGTAGGTTTTAAGTCTGCTTCCGTTCACCTTGAACACTTCCTTGCCGTCCATGTCGCTTATCTTCACAGCTCCGTTCGGATGATGGGCGTGCACGATGTAAGGTCCCACCCACTTGGTGGTCAGCTTGCCAGAGGCGTAGCGGAACCTATTCTGATAGAGTAGCACCATTTGCCCATTTTCGAACTTCTTTTCTTTGATTAAAAGATCATGGGTTCTTTTGAGCCTATCCTTGTATATAGCGGCATTGTTATAGGCTTCGAGGAGAATCTCCTCGAGCTCTTGTATGTCAAGCTTGCGCTTCTCTCCTGCCTCATACCAATCAAAGTTGAGCTTACGGATTGCCCAGTACGCCTTGTGTTCCAGCTCGACTGGCAGGTGACACATCTTGCCAAACACCATCCGATAGGGAGACATTCCAAATGGCGTTTTGAAGGCTGTCCGGTATGCCCATAGTGCGTCGTCGAGGTAAATGCTCCACTCCTTCTTGCTCTCTCCCAAGGCCTTCCTCAAGATAGTCTTTACAATGCGGTTTGAGAGTTCAACTTGGCCATTAGCTTGAGGATGGTATGCGGTGGACATTCGGTGATGCACCCCATACTTCTTGAGTAAGCTGCCAATGGTGGCATTGTAGAAGTGGGTGCCCCGATCACTGATTATGGCTCTTGGCACACCGAACCGGCTGAAGATGTTTGACTTGAGAAAAATGGCTACGGTCCTTGCGTCCGCCTTGGCTGTGGCCTTGGCTTCTACCCATTTTGACACGTAGTCCACTGCTAGGAGTATGTATTGGTTTCCTTAGAGTTTGGCAAGGGCCCGTGAAATCCATGCCCCACATGTCGAATATTTCCACTGGCAAGATAGGTACCAAGGGCATCTCATTCCTTCTTGAGACGTTGCCCTCGCGTTGGCACTTATCGCATTCTCGGCACTTCTCGTAGCTATCCTTAAAGATAGTGGGCCAGTAGAACCCACAATCAAGGATCTTCCTTGCCGTTCTCTTGTGCCCAAAATGTCCGCCGCACTCCTTCTCATGGCAGTGCTCAAGGATGCTCTTTTGCTCACCTTCCGGAACACATCTCCTCAAGATCAAGTCCGAGCATTGCTTCCACAAGTATGGGTCATCCCATACGTATTGTCGACTCTCCTTCTTGAGTTTGTTCCTCTGGTGTGTTGGCATCCCCACGGCAACACTCGGGTCGCGATATAGTTCACCAAGTCGGTACCACGGCTCCTGGCATAGATCTCGAGTAGCTCCTCGTGCGGAAATGTTGCTCGGATTGGATCTCCTTCATCCTTTCTCAAAATTCGCTCAAGTGGTCGGCCACTTGATTTTGGAATCCACTCTTGTCTTTGATCTCAGCGTCGAACTCACGGAGGAGGAGTATCCACCGTATAAGCCTTGGCTTTGTGTCCTTCTTTGCCGTGAGATATTTCAGGCGTGGTGGTGTAAACCACCGTCTTGCTCCCAAAGAGGTAGGGCGAAATTTCTCGAAGGCAAACACCACGGCAAGAAGCTCCTTCTCCGTGGTCGTGTAATTGATCGTGGTCCGGTGAGGTCTTGATGCATAGTAGATGGCGAAGCTCTCCTTGCCAATTTACGCCCAAGCACCGCGCCAACAAGTGTATCCACTAGCGTCGCACATCAGCTCAAAGGCATGCCCCATTCGGGTGGCCTTATGATGGTATTTGTGACAAGTGCTCCTTGATATCTGGAAGGCTTCTTTACATGCGTCGTCGAACTCCCACGGTACATCGTTACGGAGGAGGCGATTCATTAGGTTGTGCTATCTTGGCGAAGTCCTTGACAAACCGCCGATAGAATCCGGCGTGGCGAGGAATCCCGAAGGCGCTTGATGTTGGTGGGATAAAGCGACAGCTATTATCTCCACTGGCTTTGTCTACCTCAATGCCCTTCTCAGAGATAACATGCCCAAGGACAATTCCCTCTCTGACCATAAAGTGGCATTTCTCATAATTTAGCATAAGATCCTTCTCCACGCACCTCTGCAGAACTAACTCAAGATGCTCTATACACTGGTTAAACGTCTTGCCATAAACAGTAAAATCATCCATGAACACCTCAATGCATTGCTCAAGCAAATAAGAAAATATACTCATCATGCATCTTTGAAATGTCCCCGGAGCATTGCATAAACCAAATGGCATCTGACGATATGCAAATGTGTCGAATGGGCAAGTGAATGTAGTCTTATCTTGATCTTCTAATGCCACACAAATTTGCATATAACCGAGTAGCCGTCGAGGAAGCGAAATACCTATTCGTGAGTCTCTCAAGCATCGGTCGATGAGCGGCAAGGGAAGTGGTCCTTCCCGGTCACCTTGTTGAGCTTTACGTAATCAATGCAAACCCTCCACTGTCGGAGTCTCATCATGACCAGTTCCTTGCCTTCATTCTCGACCACCAGACGCGATTTCTTTGTACGGCGTGGATCGGGCTGACCACCATTTGTCAGGGGCATGGGGTAAATGAGGCCCAACTCAAGAAGTTTGAGTATCTCCACCTTGACAACTTCCTTCATCACCGGGTTGAGCTTCCTCCGGGGTCTCGACCGGTATGGCTTCGTCCCCGAGCAAGATGTAGTGTTGACAAGCGGTGGGGCGATGCCGCGAGGTCGACTAAGGTCCATTCGATGGCCTCTTTGTACTTGCTCAAGGCGGCCCTCGTCTCTTCTTCTTCTTTGAGCGTCATTTCGAGCTTATGATCACCGGCAGCGTCTCGTTGACTCCGAGGTAGATATACTTGAAGTGCTTGGTGGCGTTTGAGTTTGTAGCTTGGGGCTTTCTTGAGGATGGTTGCATCCTCTCCTTGTCATGCACTAGCGGTGATTGATAGCGGTTGATCGTCCCTACCTTGGTGAACTTCTACCTCAAGCACTTCAGTTGCCTCGACCTCCTCCTTGTCGAGATACTCTAAATTTTCAGTGTGTCCTTGGATGACTCTATCGTACACGTCCTTGACCATCACTTTGGCAGAGTATCTCCCAACATCCTTCTCAGTGAGACTGACAAAGTCCACCATCTCGGTGTCAATCGGAAATTGCTCGGCCTTGTAGATGTCAAAGGTGATCGTCTCCCCAGCGAATTTGCATGTGAGCTTCCCCGTATCGCAATCGATCAACGTCCGGGCCGTCTTGAGAAACGGCCTGCCTAGCAGCATGAGCTGCTTCTTGGTTCGGGTACTGCCCATATTTAGAACGTAGAAATCGGCTGGGAAAATAAGGTCTTGTACCTTGACGAGCACATCCTCAGCGATCCGCCGGGATAGACACTTGACTTATCGCTGGTTGAATCTCAATGCAAGATGGTCGGAGTGGTCGAGTTTGACTCTTGATAGATAGTTAGGGCATCACGTTGATTGATGCCCGAGATCGGCATAACTTGGTCTATCCTCGTTGTCCCGATCACGCGGTATATAGAACATTCCGGGATCGGTACACTTGATTGGGAGGTCTCGCTTGAGCACGGTGAGACGTTCTCCCCATTTGGAACTTAGCATCGTCCGTGTACTTGACTCTCTTGGTACCTGACTCTTTGAGGAACTTGGCGCACCTCGGCATCAAGGTCAGCGATGATCAAAGGTATGTTGATCTCTACCTTTTAAAGATCTTGATCATTTCGTTCATCTCTTGACTTCTTTGTTCCTTGCCAACCTCCCAGGAAGGAGGTGCGATCTTGATCTCCGTCTTGTCTCGCCACCTTGGGCGAGGAGCCTTCACTCGGGTTCGGGTTCCTTGACCAAGTCCTCGACTTCCTCGGTTATTTCTTCTATCTCGATTGTATCCTGGTGGGGCTTCCTCCTGCTGGCAAGTTCTTGTCGCTCCTCAAGTTGATTACGCTGACGTGTGCATTGGGTTGGATTTGCACTTGGCGGGGGCGTCCCTTGTTTTTGGTTGAGCTTTGATATCTCTTGCGTCAAGGTGTTCATTGGGTAAGACCGATTGCGCGGACTCCCTTGTCTGTTTTGAACTTGTCGAGGTCTTGCACTATCCTTCCTTGGGTAGCTCGAATGTGCACTATCTCGCTAAAGATGGTCGAGCTTGAGGTGGATTACGCCCGGAGGTGCTTGATAGTGTGCCTCCGTACCTCAAGTTCTTATGATTTTTCCACGGTGGGTTGTACGGGTCAAAGCGGGGCTTCTGACCTTGATCGTTTCCTCCACCACCGTTGTTGACATGACCAAAGGCATTCACTTCTTCTTCTTCAGCCACTTGTAGAAACTCGTCCGTGTTGTGGGTGGTGGCAAAGTAAAGTCGACACGCTTTGACATTCTTCTTGGCCATAGAGAGCCTCATAAGGTCCATCATTTTTTCATCATATCTTTCATGTCGGATCCGTGCGCTAAGAATGGGCGTTGGGGACTCTGCGAATCTTGTCTAGAGCGAAATGTTGGAGTTTTTGAACTTGTCGTCACTTTCATTGGCGTCTTGCACTATCCTTGCTTTGAGAAATTGAAGAGTTTAAGGCGAGAAGTGGAGCGAAGCTGGGTAGCTCGCGGTGGCGACCTCGATGTGGACTACTATCTACGGCTAAAGATGGTCGAGCTTGATAGGTGGATTATCGAAAGACCCGGCTGAGGTTGTGGTTTGGCGGAGGTGCTTGATAGTGTGTGCCTCCGTGCCTCGGGAAGTTCTTATGATTTTTCCACGGTGGGTATTAGGGCGAAGGTGCGGGTCTAGGTGGGAGGATCGACACGGATACTTCAAGAAATTGAAGTGAATTGAGTTCAGCTGGAATCTGGGCTTACACGGCAAGTTATTGTGCAGTTAGTGGTAGCTTCTTGGTGGGCATCGTCTTGACCATTGCATTGGCATCATCCGAGACTCTTGACCAGTCTGCGAGTAGTTTGAATGCCTCATTTGGGTATCATATCGGATGTCGGATCCGGAGTGGTTGGGCATCGTGACCATTGCATTGGCATCATCCCGAGACTCTTCACCAAGTCTGCGAGTAGTTTGAATGCCTCATTGGGTTGCTTGTTGAGTATGGAACCTCCGCATGCAGCACACGAGCTGCCTCAATCGCCTCAAGCCATTCACATAATATCGATCGATCTTGATCGAGATTTGGTGATTGGGACACTTTGCCAAGATGGATTTGAAACGACACCAATAGTTGAAAGCGACACCGTACCTCGCCATTCCCCATTTGGAGGAACTCATCCTTTTCCTCACGCTTTGTATCCTTGAGATGGGATAGTATCTCTCGAGAAATTTCATTGGAGCGCCCAAGTAGTGACACTACCGTAGGCAAAGTGTCTGACCACTCTCGAGCACCGTCATGGAGAGTGAATGAAAAGGATATGAGTCGGATGTACTCTTTCTTGACTTCTTCCGCACACCTTATTGTGCTACACACCATTCGAAGTCACGGAGATGATCTTTGGGGTCCTCTCCCGGCATATCAAGCTTGGCAAGATCGCATAAAGAGTGCCTCGGCTCGGTTGTCCTCAATCTCGGGCAAGGTGATGCCCAAGGACGGAGACTATTGTTGTTCGAGAACATCATCTCCAAGCGTCTGCTCTCCGGAGGTGGTGGGTTTTGATTCCTCTCTCCATGTTGTCTTGCCTTGCACGTGCCTCCTCAAGATGGGGTGTTTCTCCTCGACTTGCCTCTTCTTCTCCGAATGGTTCTCTCAATCTCGGGTCAACAGAGATCTCCGTCCTCGCTTTGCAAGGTTAGGTCGGAGCATGCAAAACAAAACAAAAATACAAAAGTGAATAACAACACTAGAATAGCGTAGCTCCCCGGCAACGACGCGAATCCGACGACGCTCGGTTTACCCGTCGTTAGAGGTACCAAGACACGTCAAGATACATTTATAATCTCCTCCAACTTGAACATATAGTTCCGTACATGGCAAGTTAAGGGGTCGAACCCAAGAGAGTTGGTTGTGTTGTTACTCGAGTTGTCACGGTTTGAGTAGGAGGTTGCCCGGAGGCGAGGTTTGATCGGTGACGGTCTCGATAGTAATGTCTTGAGAGATAGATCTTGAGCAAAATATAAAACTAAAACTTAAACACAAGGTAAAGAGATTAAATAACAAGTAGTTGGGCGAGGTTCCATGCGTTGAGATATTGGTCGAGACGTCGGTCATAGGTTCAAGGGTTTTCACCTAGAGTGTATGTCGTGGTTAAAGGTACCAAGGGTAGATGCCCTTTTAGGTTGTCACGTACACGGGCCCCCCACCTGACTTGCCGTAGATTTTAGGACTAAATCTGAGGCCCTGCCTTGCCCCTTGCAAGGCGGTCTCCAAGATAGGTTCGTCCGCCCAATGACTTTACTCACTAGACACCCAACTAGCTACGGCCGGTCGAGGGTGGCTCGCAGCCCTTGCCCAAGGCCAGCGGCTACAATCACCCACTCCGGCCGCACTTCCGGGATAAAGAGACACTCGATGTCTTACTCCGGCTATTGCTTGTAGCTACCCCTCCCCCCAAGGCTACCGGCCGAGTTAACGCTCAAGGAAAGGAATAACATGTGTATAAAGGCCTAGAGCTTCGGGAACACCCACTCAAGGTTCTAAGGACATTTAGACCTCACGACTTGTATGACCTTGACTCAACGTGCTTCACCCCGAGCCCAACCAAACCGACTACTCACGCATAATCCACATAAACATAAAAGCAATAAACAAGAACATAATCGAAACCATACTTGAATATAAAATCAAACGTAAACCAAAAGCATTCTCTGCCAAGCAGTTGCTCAAGCAGAGATAACCAAATACATAATAATAAATTGTTTGCCCGTAGGACTTGTTTCTTCCTCACCAATCGCTCATGAAATGCAAGAGAAATAAAAGAAAGAAGTTGAGAGAGATTTCTGGATGATGCTATCCACTCTACCGAATGTGTGTTGTGAATTGTAAGTGAATAATGTTGTGGAGTTGTTGTGTTGGGAGCCTAAGTGTAGTTCCCCATGTCTTGGTCAGCGCGCGTATCCCGAGGCGGCAGGTGGTGAGGTCAGCAGCTTGGCTCGGGCTCTGGACCCCGACAAGAGCTCCTCTGGCTTCAGTCTGGCAGATTTGTCTCATCTCGGCAGCTGCAGGTTGACCTTTCCCTTTTCGGCAAAAATCAAGCAGGCGGCAGAGAGAGCCTTGCCCAGAATCTTTCCTTTTGCGCGCAAGTCTGCCAGAGATCTTGTCTGCCGCTCCCAGCTGCATCCTGACTTGCTCCTCTGTCCCCTGCATCACTCCTCGTCCTTTTCTCCTCTCTTCCTCGTCTCGATTATCTCCTTGGCTTCACGTCAGCTCGTTGATCAGGCTCAGCTCCCATGCGGTACAGTGTCTTGGCAAGATGTCAGAGTGCCTTGCCAAGATAGTCTTTGGAATTTTACCTCTCTCATGGAAGGTGGCCTGATCTTGCCCAAAGTCCACCCCAACCTGCAACATCCCAAGCGTGTCCTCCCAGACACAAACACACGCAAAGAACACACACAAAATGTACTCTTTCTAGGGCAAAGACTACCCCAAAAAGAGCACGAAAAATGGGCTCGTCAAAGGGCATATTATAACTATGGTGTAAATGGAAGAGTTTGAGCTTGTTTTAAGTTTCTAAATATATTTTTAGGCATATGGTAATGATTTGGTGGATTTTGAATAAGTTTGGATGAATTGGGAATGATTTACCGATTTTCGATAACTTAATATGTTGAAATTTTATATAGTATAGTATATGGTTAAAATGTTTTGAGAATTAAGTTAGTAAGCTTATGATAAGTATAAAAGTGAGATTGAATTACTTGTTTGCCTTAAGTTAAGGTTAAGATAATATTAATGCATCACATGAGTGTTTACAGACAAACCTGCAAACCGATGGTACCGACAACCAATAACTGACTCCAACTTTGATGTTTTGAACTGTATCCCGCTGCCTGAAATTTTTGATATTGGATGTAAAATATTCTTCAGAAAATACACAGAGAGAAAATCGAATCCTATAGAATAAAAATTATAATTTTCGTCCCTCCTCTAGTTCTATATATAGTAGCAATTATCTCCTTAATAGATAATGATTATTATACATCTAGAATATTTTGTACTCCCTCCGTCACACCCAAGATGGTTTGTATTCATTTTGGGTTATCCCACCCAAGATGATCTATTTCATTTTTAGGAAATAATTATCTCTTCAAAAGTTATGGGATCTATCTACTTTTTATCACTTTAATCACTTTATACCCTTCTCCTAAACAACTGTGCCGAAAAGAAATAGACTGTCTTGGGTGGGACGGAGGGAGTATCTTATTTGATATATTTTTCATATGTCTAAACATATTGTATTTATCTCATAATAACTTCCATAAGGAATAATACAATAATAAATATGTTGTGGAGGCTCAGTAACAATAGAGTTCGAATTATCTCCTACACAGGCCTTATTGGGTCAGTCCAGGGATCAAATACAATGAATAAAGATAGGTCTCAAATGAATTAATTTCTTGTGTTCAGTCGAGAACATAATTAATTTATAAATATTAATTCACTCCACTATATAATTAATATTGACTTTCCTCTTTACTTCTGTTTGAGTCGGGACTTGTATTAGATTTAAATAATCCCCATATTTAAGATATCGAACATCCATTTATTAATTCAAGCTCCCGACAGCTCAAATTAATTAATTACTTAATTTTCTCAAGTAGTACTAACTGAAATCTTATCGGGATTTAGATTACATTAAGTCACCGAGATATAGATTCTTCACAATGGTTGGGTAGAAGAACACATCTTACTGTGATCTTTATTAATACGTAAAGACGTACCAGTATAAACAAACAATCAAGACAGACTACTTTCCATTACACTGCAGCCTAAACCAATAACTCGTCCTCAAGTCGTTTCGGCTGTGATATCAGTTCATATCTCATAAGGTTAATCCAATCATATGATCTTCCGTGATCTACAACACACCATATGATCTTCTATACAATGAGATAAGGGAACATTCATATGTAATATATTAAAAATTCATATAGGAGAATAATGTGAACTTAGTAACATTGTATACAAGCATAAAACGTCTTGCTTTTAGTATACAAACCCAAAAATCTCCTACTTATACTAAAGAAAACTTTTAGTATACAAGGTGTCTATCTACTAGTTATTACAACATAATCACTTCTCACATTTATACAAATGTTTCCTAAGTGGGGCTCAAACGACGCAATCCTAGTCCTTGAACAAGTCCTTCAAAGACTCTTTGAAAGGATCAACTAGATTTTTTGTTGTAAAAATCTTTTCAACTTGCACGTCTTCTCGGTGTATGATTTCTTGTATAATATGGTATTTTCTCTCTGTATTTTGTCGGCTTGTGGGTCCTGGGTTCATTAAAGTTTGCCACTGTACCAAAGTTATCATAGTACACTGTGATACTCTTAGGAAAATTAGCTACCACTCCTAGATCCAAGAGGTAGTTCTTGAGCCATACTGTCTCTTTAGCCACTTCCGAAGCTACAACATATCCGACTTTCATGGTGGAGTCAACAATGCAACACTGCTTTGTACTCCGCCAAGATATGGCTCCACCTTTCAAGGTGAACACATAGCCTGAAGTATACTTGTTCTTATCCTAGTCGGCCTGAAAATCCGAGTCCTTATAACCCACAAGAATTAAACTGTCTGACTGATACACATGCTTATCCTCCCTAGCCCTGTTAAGGTACCTAAGTATGTTCTTGACAACAGACCAATGTTTCTATCCATGGTTACACTGATATCTTGCTACCATGCCTACGTCAAAGCATATATCAGGTCACGTACACAACATTGCATATATGAGACTACCTACTGCGAAAACATAAGGTATCTTGCTCATTTTCTCTTTCTCCTTTTGTGTCTTAGGACACTGATCCGTTGAAAAAGATGTGCTATGACTGAAAGGAAGAAATCATTTCTAAGCATTCTTCATGTGAAGTGAGCCATCATAGTACCAATCTAAGACTCTTGAAAAAAGCTCAACATCATTTTCTTGTGATCACGTATTACTTGATCCCAAGGATGTACGTTGCCTCTCCAAGATATTTTATTTGAAATTATTCAGATAACCATATTTTTATGTCTGATAATAGCTCTACATTGTTGCCAACTAGGAGCATGTTATCTACATAAAGTGCAAGGAGTACCACATCACCAGTGATATCTAGACGGTACACATAATTTTCATTTTCAGACTTACTAAATCTATAAGATTTAATAACTTCGTCAAAATATAAGTTTCATGATCGAGAAGCTTTCTTAAGTCCATAAATAGACTTCTTGAGCTTCCACACGAGATGCTCTTCACTTTTATTCACATAACCTTTGGGTTGCTGCATATAAATGTCACTACTTTCTTCAAGGTAACCATTTAGAAAATCAGTTTTGATATCCATTTGTGAACCTCAAGTTTAAGTGAGTTTCTATAAAAGGAGTGTTTGAATGGACTTGAGCATGACTACTGGTGAAAAGGTTTAATCATAATCAATACCTTCTTTTTTTTGTAATTTAATACATAAATTTTAAAGGCTGCGTCACGGTGGACTCGAACCCGAGACCTTTGGCCTCGGGCATTAACCACTCTACCACTAGGCCAACACACACACACCAATACCTTCTTTTTTATTATAACCTTACGCCACCAATCTAGCCTTGTGGGTCGTGACCTCTCCATTCGAATATCTCTTTCTCTTATATGCTCATTTACTGCCTATAGAAATAAATTCATTTGGCAGTTCAACTTTCTCGTATACATCCACAACAGTTATGGAACATAATTTCACTTGCCTAGCAACGTACCACTTATCAGCATCATATTGTTCATTGCCTCATCATATATCCATGTGTCAGTGTCATGTTCGTCTTCTGGAATCAAATCAGAAGATTATACCATGAACATATATCTCTCGGGTTGTTGAACAACCATTCTACTACGATGCGCTAATGGTGGTGCAACGTCAATAGTTGGTGTAGCGACATTTCTGGAATAGTGTCGACTATAGGTGCTGTTACTTGTGGTAAAAATGGTAAAAACTCTTACACTATTGGCTGAGTGGTTAGAGTTGCTTTGACACTCCATTCTCCATTCGATCTCTTGAATAGTAATATGACTTGGATTTATGATTACTTACGAAGTCCTCTTCTAAGAATCTTGCGTTAGTGCTAATAACAACTTTCTGATCCTTAGGATCGTAAAAATAACCTTCTTTCGTTCCCTTAGGATACCCTACAAACAGCCTTACTTCAGTTCTACACTCTAACTTATTAGTGTCTTTGTTCAACATATGTGTTGGACCTGCCCCAAATCCTTATGTGACTCAAGATAGGCTTTCGCCCTGACCACAATTCAATTGGGGTTTCTGGGACTAATTTGGATGATACTAGATTCAACAGGTAAATCGTTGTTTCCAAAGCATATCCCCAAAAAAAATTGACAAAGATGTATAACTCATCATTGATCGAACCATTTCTAGAAGGGTTCTATTTCTTCTCTCTGCTACACCATTTTGTTAAGGCTTTCGCCTTGATCAAAATTTAATTAATGTTGGTGCTACATATAGACTCAGATCAATGATCCTCCATGGAAATACCATGGGGTTAGCATAAGTAGCTTGTTCATTCAAATAATCTTTAGAGTAATTCAAATAATGTTCGAAGTAATTATCTGACTATATTAGAAGCGATCCAACTGGCTCGTATTCATGGTTTGACTAGGGTTGTTTTCTTATTATAAATTGTTAGAAATTTGAGATCAAAACAGGTTTTGATTAGATCCTATAACCTTAACTAAAAGATATATAACTATATGTCTCCTATGTGACAAACCATATGATGCTAAGTCTGGGGGATAGCCCTTTCAAAATGTTGGGCCCAACCTGACAAATATCTCTGAAGAATAACTAAAGTCGAAGACATCCAGTCAAGATTTATCTTAGATAAAGAGTTAGTTGACTCGTTAGAGAAAAACAACCTCACTCATGACGAACGAGTTGACAAAGTCATCACAACAGACTAAGTGCTTAAAGCTGAAACAACTGAAAAACATAAGGTGGAAGCTAATAATAAAGATATGTCATCTACAAACTAAGCGTTTGATAGAATTCAGTAAACCTGGTTGTCAAAGAAACTGAGGATCAGACAACGCCTAACAAGACATTGCATAGGCATATATATGAAGTTCAAAGAACCTAAAAACTGAGCAGAAAGCTCATCCGCACTCAGAGTCAGCCTCAGTCTTGTTGTGGAATATATTACCTGAAGATGAAGTTAGAAGAAGTCAACGGAAGCCAACACGGGATCAGACGTGGACCCAGTTGAAGGCCGAAGACAAAAGCTGATGAAGAAGAGTCGGATATGCTGAGGATTGTCAAACGATCTCATCTGGCTCACAAAGTGACAAAGTACAAGATAATATGTCCAGCGGATATATTTGTTAAATTTGAAATTGAATTTCAAATGAGCTTTTTTCAATGGATAGTTTGTCTCAATTCGTCTATAAATACATGAATTCCTCAAGGAACAAAAAAGAAAGACTAATAGAAGAGAAAATTTCTCTATGGCAGTGAAAATCGAGAGTTAGCACTTATATGCTTCCTACCATATGAGCTTTGTCTGTTGGATGTTTTAAGAAAGAAGACACAGCTGACAACTCAATCTCTTGTTCCAACTTGAAGAGACTTAGACATATTTATTCTTAAATGTGTAAGGTTCTCACTATTTCATTTATGGTGAAACTGTTTGGTATGAATTTGTGCTTATTCTTGGTATTGTTTTACATGTCATTTTCAGTAGTTTATCCTATTTATGCCGTTGGTTCAATTATTATTTATCGATTCGGACTTACTTGGTTCGTTTCAATGTTTGCAGAAAATCGGCGATAAATAGGATGAAATGAATCTTCAAGGATCAAGTATAATGAAGAGCATCTCGACAGAGTTCGAGGTGAAAACCGTGCGTAAAAGCAACGGTCGCAGACGTTCAAATGCCACCCGTCGCCCGTGGACAGCGCGCCGGCGCGCGCACAGATACCTCGCCCACGCACCCCGCAAGACGCCTGCGCGCCGCCCGATGCCGCTGCGCCGCCCAGCGCCGCCGCGCCCGCCTCGCCCCCTGCCTCCGCCGCCCGCCCCCGCCCGCCGCCACGCGCACGCGCGCGCAATAAGACGCCAGCGCACCGCAGCCCAGCGCCGAGCGGCGCCCGCGCGCACCAGCAGCGCTCACGGTGCCCAGCGCCCTGCATCCGCCTCAGCAAGGCTCGCTATCTTCCTCGCGTGCTCATCCAACACTCAGCGCCCCAGCGCCAAGAACCAGCGCCCGCTCCTCGCCGCTTCACCACGCCCGTCCGGCCGCTGCGCCTTGCCAGCTTCTTCTCCCAGCCGCTGCAGACCCATCCGGCTGGAATCTAGCGCCCATCACCCGCGTTACCAGCCACCCAGCCGGCCTCAACCGGCGCCCATTCCAACAAGCATTTCACCTATTCCCTCGCAGATTCACTTTGGTCAAGGCCACAAATGAGGCGAGAATGTCTTCGAACTGCGCCACCTCAAATCGGTGCTCACTCTTATTTATTATATATAGGCGCTAGGTCACAATTTAAAGGGCGGTTCTCAGTTCTTCAGTCTTTTTCGCGGCGCCTCTCGCCATTTCTCTTCAGCCGCGACGATACTAATTTTTTGGGAGCTACAACCGATCGACACACAGATAAATCTTAGTTTAATTCATGTTCTCATTTTCATTATTGAATATTGTATCTATCAATCTATGCTCTAGATTTATCAGTTTTATCAGAATCACTTTCATAGTGTTAATGCTTTATGAATATTATTGAATTCAATTCCATAGTGACAGTGGATTGTGTTCATGTTCCTTCGATTTACATTGCTTAATGATTTCCTGCTTTCGATTAATTCTTATTCTTGTTGATTGATTGATGATTATGATTTATTTGCATTTGGATTCAGATTAGGGCTTGACAAACCCTAAGAATAGGATTGCTCCTGCTTTTGTTTATTGCATTGATTTATTGCTTTCGTAGTTCAACTAGGGATTGACAACCCCTGGTTTAGATTTATTGCTTTATTGGTTTAGCTCGGGATTGACAACCCCTAGCTTAGGTTGCTGTTTATTTTCTCGTATTTCAATTCCCGTATGCTTCAAAACCCTCGTTGGTGTTAGAATGTTTAGGATTTAATTGCTTTCTGTGCTTGACACGAACAATCGCCCTATTAAGTTTTCCTTGAGAGATGACTTGGGTTAACTTATCACGCTACAATTACCTCGTACGATTGCGAGTGAATTTGAGTGTGTTTTTAGCTCAATCAATTTTGTAATAGAACTTCAAATGTTTGTGTCTTTCTTTAGACTTGTTCTTCATTGTAAGAACACACTCGAGAGTTCTAACAAAGTCCAGTTGAGGACAGAAGTTAGGATGAAGCTGTGAATAAGCAACAATGTGTAGCTGCTGAAAGCAATGGTGGCGAGTAACCTAGGTAAACTGGGTGAAAGCAAAAGGAGATAGGTTCTGGCCTGATAACCTAGAGACGAAAGATCTCAAGTTACGTGGGATTTAAAATCGCTTCACTTGGAAGTATAAAACAAGGAATCCCTTTAAGGGCTAAGGGATTCACCTTTCCATCAGATCGTGGACATAGGAGGAGTTTCTTTCGAACCATATGAAAATTTTTATGTCGTTTACTATTTTGATGTTAACTATTTGCCATAGCTTTACTTTCAACATCTTACAGTTCTCATAGTTGGATCTGATATTTTTCACTCTATCATTGCTTTGTTTAATTCTGATCTGACAAAGTCCCCAACAAACTTTTTGAGTAGACTAAGTTCAGCCTTTTGTTTCATCACTTTTCGCACACACGTTGAGTTTGTATTGTATGTTAGATTGTCTGATAAATATATCAGTCAGCTGACTCATCAGATGACTCAGGAGTCTTTTGTTAATGTTGCTGAAGACTTGCAAAAGTTTTCAGTCAAGTATATTTCCCCCTCCCCCCATACACAAGACAGTTGACTTTCAGGGCCCAACATAAATGCCTGCAAGATCCCATGTAATTGTATCCGAAAAATATAGAATAAAATCTATTACTTGAAAGCACTCCTATACGTACTCTCGTAGAGATGAACTAGATAACCAATTTTTATGTATTTTTCTTACTTTTTGTAATTGATTTATGCTCAATTTTGTAACATGTACTTGCTTAGTATACATGGACTCTTCTGTAACATGTACTCGCTTAGTATACATGGACTCTTCGAACCTTCACACAATAGTGTTTCTGGCATCCTCCGTCTTTATTTACACCCATTTTCATCTTAGACCATCTAAGGTTCACAATTATTACGATATAAGTGGTAACATTTTACATTTATATTAGTAACTTTTTTTTCTAAAGGGTTGCTTACTATACTCCTCTTTTATTAGGTATAGGTCTCAATAAGAGTTCAAAGGTTAAACCTCATGAAATTGTTAATATGCTTTATGCTCTTAGATCGCTCTTTATGGATGTGCAAAGTGTAATCGTATTGGTTCCTTCAAAGCTATAGCTAATTTGTTTCAGTGAATAATGCTATTGAATTCTCTAGTCAATATGGTTGAATTGGCATTAGAGATATTTTAAGGTTCTAAAACCGTAGCTAATAGATTTCTACAAAGCGGTGAAGGAATGTAAAACTTGTATAATTTTTATATTTTTCAAATTGATACAAACCATTCGTTTGTAGGACTATTTATTATCCGATTACATAAACCTTTAATCTTTAGGGTAAATATCACTTTAAATCCTAAATTATACCCATTTCATCAAAAATATCCTGAATTTTAAAAAATATCATTTTAAATCCCAAACTATTAACATTTTATAAAAAAAATCCTAAACTTTGAGAGGTATCACTTTAAACCTCAAATTGTTAATTTTTTTTTATCAAAAATAACGTACATCAATTTTTAAGCTCCTGAAATTGAACGAGAAATATCTTCTTCTCGTTCGATGAGCCACATCAAAATTTCGAAGACAAGAAATGAACGTTGGATATGTCCGATGAGCTAATCAGAAGACATTTCTCGTCCAATTTCGAGAGCTGAAAAATTGATGTAGGGTATTTTTGATAAAAAAAATTAATAGTTTGAGATTTAGAGTGATACTTCTCAAAGTTTAGGATTTTTTTGATAAAATATTAATAGTTTGGGGTTTAAAATGATATTTTTTAAAGTTCGGGATATTTTTGATAAAATGGGTATAGTTTGGGGTTTAAAGTGATATTTACCCTAATCTTTATACCATTTTAAATATCTCCCTTAGTTTAGGATTATCATTGTAATATAAAAAAGATGTGGTCTCCTAAACATACGTCCGCATATGCGGACTTTGATACTTTTATTCAGTATAAATGATAATTTTCTTCAATATAAATGATACTTTCTAAATTATAGGGTACAAAACAAATGATACTTTTCTTTAATGTAAATGATACTTTTCTTAACAACAAGTGATACTTTTGTCTGTCCTCACGGTGCGTACGGGTGTACATGAGTTTTGTGTATAAAAAATGGTTCATTTATGTTGTCAGGATAATAAACTATAGAGGTGGTCTCCTGTGCTGACGTCCGCATATGCGGACATTAATATTTTTTTCAATACAAATGATACTTTTCATCAATATAAATGATACATTCAAATTACAACGTTAAAAACAAATGATATTTTTCTTCAATGTAAATGATAATTTTGGTAAGAACAAATGATACTTTTGTCCGTCCACATGCACGGTGCAGACGGATATAGAAGACTTTTTGTCTAAACTATATGCATGCACCAACACGGTTACTTCCATTTTGGTGATGAGATCTCACGTCGTATATATGTGTTGATATGCCTTGAAACTATCTCCTCATTCGAATAGTTAGTCGGGGGTCTCGCTGTAACTGAGCAGGAGTACATGTCTCGAGTCCCATACTCTAATGCAGTAGGGAGTCTGATGTATGCTATGGTCTGTACTAGACCAGATCTCGCACAGGTTGTTAGTGTTGTCAGCGGTTCATGGGATAACCTGGAAATGAGCATTGGCAGGTTGTGAAGAGGATTTTCCATTACCTTAGTGGTACGTCTAATGTTGGTCTCATTTATGAAGGTGACGTCCCTATCTACGTGTTGGTTATTCGATTACGATTATTTGGAGATTTTGTGATGAAGATCCATGACTGATTATGTATTCAATCTTGGTGGTTCTGTTGTTAGTTGGAAGGCAACTTTGCAGCTCTGATTACTCTCTACTGGCAAGCGAGTATATGGCATTGATGAGTCGCTAAGGAGGAATCGGTGAAAGCGTTAGTTGGTGATCTTGGTCTAAATCATGTTCAAGCTATTGTGTATTGTGATAGTTTGAGTGCAATCTGTTTAGCCAAGGATCAGGTCCACCATGAGATGACCAAACATATTGATGTGAGGTATCATTTTCTGAGAAATGAGAAGAGAATCAAGGTGATGAAAGTAGGTACTGCTGATAATCCCGTTGATATGTTCACCAAGCCGGTCCCTCATAGCAAGTTTTGACATTGTTTGGACTTGCTAAACGTCACAGGCTGTTAGTTTCCCAATGAGGGCAAATTTGAGGCAGAAAATGAGGAGTCTGTTCATATGGCATTGTAATGATGCATCTGTAAAAAGGATTCAAGTTAAGGTGGAGATTTATTGATATGCCTTGAAACTATCTCCCGCTTCGAATAGTTAGTCGGGGCTGGATCCGGGGTTGAGGGGGGACGCTCCCAGCCCGACGGTATGCAGTATTGGGCCTTAATACTCGTATTGGGCTGAGCCCAACTGGTTTATTCTCTTAGTACTATATATATGGTCTTTGAGAGCTGTAATTGTAATCTGAAACCCTAGCTGCCTAATAAAATATGTTCTCCTTTTCTGCCCGTGGACATAGCCAACTCATTGTTGGTGAACCACATAAATCTGTATTTCCTTTACGTTTTCTGTTTATTAATTGCTCAAATCCTAATCCGTTACAACAATATGGTCACTACAAGAAAAACGCACGGACAACGACGGAAACACGACATAAAACTATCCATGGGCGAACAACAACGGACCAACGACGGATCAGAAACAGTATTATACTTTAACATATGTGTAAGATAGGTCGTCGTCATTCCATCGTTGATTAACGATGGAACGAAATCCGTCGTTAATCAACGACGGAATGACGACGGATAAAATCAACGACGAAATATCAACGACAGAATAACGACGTACAAACTCAACGGCGGGAAAATCAACGACGGACAGTATATCGTTGTAATTCCGTCGTTGATCAACGATGGAATTATTTTCGTCGTTGATTAACGACGGATCAACGACGTACACTCAACGACGTACAATAGGTCGTCGTAATTCCATCGTTGATCAATGACGGCATTATTTCCGTCGTTGATCAACGATAGAATTACGACGATATACTGTCCGTCGTTGAGTTTTAACACAAACACGGGATTTCACCCTAGTTTTTCATTCACGCGATTTCCCCCTAATTCAACCCTAATTGAATTTCCACCCATCGTCGTCCGCGCCACCTCCCTCGTCTTCGACTTCATCTCGCCGTCGTCGTCGTCGTCTTCACCGCGCCACACCGCCCGCCAGTCCGACCTAGTGCCGCCTCGCCGCCGCTCGAGCCTCACCGCTGCCATAGCCCGCCCACCCGCCCGCCCGCCTCATCGTACGCCACGTCGTCGTCGCCGTCCGTTTGAATTGCCGCCCGCCCACGCCGCCGCCCGCCCATGCCGCCCGCCCGCCCACGCCCGTGCGCCCTGCCCGCCGTCGCCCGCCACCCATCCCGCATACGCCTGCCGTCGTCTTTCGTTTTGCCCTGCCGTCGGCCAGTCTCGGCTCGTCTCCTTTGTCGCCCGTCTCGTCGTCGCCGTCAGCCCCCTCCCTGTTCATGTATATGTATATGTATATGCATTGATCATGTATGTATGAATAACGACATGTATGTATGAATGTAGATGTATTTATCGTGAATTTATGTGATGTATATGTATACGTATATGATCTTGAATTTATGTGATGTATATGTACACATATATGTATATGTATATGTATATGAGCTTGAATTTATCGTGAATTTATCGTATATGATGTGATGAGATTGAGCAATATGTGATGAGATTGAGTAATATGTGATTATATTTCGACGCATATGTTTAAAATGTTTTGATTTTTAACTTGTTGGAATGATAAATTCATCGTTGTCAATATGTTATTGATTGTTATCTTCGTGTCTTCAAATTGTAAAGTTGAGTTCATTTAACAAATAAATTAAAGTTGATCATAAACTATCATTAATTAAAGTTATATATAATTCGAATGTTGGAAACATTCATTTGGTACTATAATGTCAAATTAAATGCAAGACTCGTATATTAAGAATTGGGGCAGTTTGTGTTGGGCCGAATCAACCTTTTAAATTAGCCCACATTCGAAATCAAGATCTTTATTAATTAATCAGAATCGAGCTTCAGATATTTTTCTTTGATATCAATTAATAACGTGCAATTTAACTTACATAGATCTTTAATTAGGTGAGGAAACAGTATACATCTTCAAGAAATGAGTGAAAATCGTGCTTGGATGTATAGGCGGTTTCAACCAGATGGAACTTTCCATCCCGAATTTCTTAGCGGACTTAATGAATTCATAGATTTTGCAATGACTCAAACAATGTTATTAGATGGGGACAAAGTTAAGTGTCCGTGTAGAAGATGTGATAATATGTATTATCATGTAAAAGAACGAGTTCAATATCACATTGCAAAAAATGGATTCGTGCGAGGTTACGAGCTTTGGAGATTTCATGGGGAATCTGAAATACCAACGGAAAATTATCATAATTTAGAAGATGTTCAGTACGAACAAAGTAGCTACCATACTATGGTGACGGACGTCGCGATGTCTCAGAGAAATTTTGAAGACTTTGAAGAGTTGCCTAATCCGGAAGCTCAACAACTGTATGATATGTTGGATGCTGCGGATAAGGTGTTGTGGCCAGGTTGCAAGTCTCATTCGCAGTTGTCGCTTGTGGCTCGTCTATTGTCCTTGAAGACTGAGGGTAACATGTCTGAGAGAAATTTTGATAAATGGATTGAATTGATCAAGGAAATTGTGCGTAAAATAACTTGGTTCCTAGTAACTTCTGAGACGAAGAAGTTATTACGTGGCATGGGGCTTCCGTAGACAAGATTGATTGTTGCCCTAACAATTGCATGATTTATTAGCACGAGGATTGTGAATTGGTTCAATGTAAATTACGTAGTACTCCTCGTTACAAAGAAAATAATCGAGGATCGAGGATCGGTGGAAAAAGGCGGTAGCAACAAAGAAGATGTACTATTTTCCTCTTACTCTCGACTACGTAGATTGTATGCATCTAAAGCTGACAGCAGACATGAGTGACATGCTTCGTCAAGAGATGATGGAGTTATGCTACATCCTGCGGACTCACCTGCATGGAAACACTTGAATGAAATTTTTCCTGATTTTGCTGAAGAGGTTCGAAATGTTAGATTAGGGTTATCCACGGATGGTTTTCAACCTTTTGGTCAGTCGGGCCAACAATATTCTTCGTGGCCGATCATCGTTACACCATACAATCTACCACCTTGGATGTGTATGAGGAACAATACATGTTCCTTACAATCTTAGTCCCTAGCCCACGAAATCCAAAGGAGAAATTAGATGTTTTTTTGCAGCCGCTAATAGCTGAACTGACAGAGTTGTGGAATATAGGTGTTCTTACATACGACGTGTCGGTGAAGCAAAATTTTTAAATGCGAGCAGCGTTGATGTAGACAATTAGCGATTTTGTTGCCTACTCCATGTTGTCTGGGTGGAGTACCGCCGGAAGACTTGCATGTCCGCATTGCATGAATGACACTGAACATCAGCATAGCACATAGTGAAAAACAATAATGGTTTGATAACCATCGAAAGTTTTTACCTGAGGACCATCCATTTCGTAGAGATAGAAAAAATTTCCTCAAAAATAAGATTAGTACAGTAGAACCTCCACTGGCAAGATCAGGCGAAGATGTATTGGCTGAAATAGAAATGATGGGATTAGTAAAAGTTACTGAAGAGAATAGTGATACAATTAATAAGGCTGTAGCTCGTCGTTTTGGCACTGGGTGGAAAAAATGTAGTATATTTGGGATTTGCCTTACTGGCTACACCTTTTAATTCGTCAAAACTTGGATGTCATGCACGTTGAGAAGAATGTGTTTGATAATGTGTTCAATATAGTGTTGAACGTACCAGGGAAGATAAAAGATACGACCAAATCTAGGGAGGAGCTAAACATGTACTGCTCCAGGCCATCTTTGAAAAAGAATGATGTGACAAACAAGTATTCAAAAGCTTGTTACACACTTGACACGAACGAGAAGAAAGTCTTGTTTGAATTGGTGAAAACCCTACGATTTCCAGACGGTTATGTATCAAATATGGGAAGATGTGTCGACATGAGTAAACTTAAGATGTTTGGGATGAAAAGTCACGACTGTCATGTGTTCATGCAACGGATTCTACTGTTGCTTTTAAGTGAATTACTCCCAAAAATGTGTGGAAGGCGATCGCAGAGTGAGTTTATTTTTCAAAGACTTAACCTCTCGGAATATACAAAGTGAGGACATGTGCGGACTCAATGACAATATCCCTATCACTTTATACAAGCTTGAGCGCATCTTTCCACCCAACGTTTTTGATTCAATGGAGAATCTTCTAGTTCATTTAGCTGACGAAGCTCGCCTTGCAGGACCTGTTCAATATAGATGGATGTACCTATTTGAAAGGTAACTGAAAATAACAAAGTTGCCCTTATATCTTATATGTATATGTAAACTAACTCCATTCATGAATAGGTACCTACGAAAGTTGAAAAACAATTTAAGGAACAAGGCTAGAGTGGAAGGTTCTATTTGTAATGCTTACTTAGTGGAAGAAGCATCTACTTTTTGCTCATATTACTTAGAGGAACATGTGAGCACAATACATACGAATGTGCCTCGTAACTTTGATGGTGTAGATCTTTGTTAGATCGGCGAACATCCAGATAGACTATCAGTATTCAAACAAAAAGGACATTATTTTGGAAAAATGTCGAAGAGATATTTGGATGACAAAGAGTATCATGCAGCTCACACATATGTTCTACTCAACTGTGTAGAAGTTACAGAGACATTTCTCAAGTATGTACTATTACTAAATTATACCATTTATTTGTATATATATTATTATATGTAACATATATGCTGTGTTTAAGGTTATTTGTGGATCAGCTACGCGCGTACTCTATATCAGAGCAAGAAATCAATGATCAGATGGAATCATAATTTGCGTCGTGGTTCCGTTCACTAGTGAGATTATCTAGTCTTTATATAGTAATACTACAATCATGGTTTAAATAGAGATGAGAAGTCTTATTTCCACATTATTTTACTATTACAGGTCTTAAATCCAACAAGCAATGTTGAGAATCAATTTTTGATTAGTCTTGCAAAAGGTCCATTAACATTAGTCACGACATACCCAGGATACTATGTGAATGGATATAAATTTCATACGATGTCTCATGGGTCATCTCGATCCACTATGAACAGTGGTGTCTGCATAAAAGGTGATTGTTATGGTTCAGATGATAATGGTGAACTCGACTATTATGGACGTTTGTTGGAGGTGTGTGAACTAGAGTATCACGGTCTACCTAAAAAGACGACTACATTATTCAAGTGTCAATGGTTTGATCCATCTACGTCTGGGACTTCAGTGCATCCTCAATTCAAATTGGTTTCTATAAATCATACGCGTCGGTATAATAAGTACGAACCATTCGTACTAGCTGACCAAGCCATCCAAGTATATTATTGTACTTATCCGAGTATGAATCAGTCTAAGAAGGATTGGTGGGAAGTTTGTAAGATAAAAGCATGATCTAAAATTGAAGTCCGAGTGAGGACAGGACGGACTACGCTTTCGATCGATGATATGGGGTATTTGTTATACTTTCAATTACATTATGTATTTTTATTTTGTTGACCTAATGATATGTATGTTTTATGCAGGAACTTAGTCCCATATAATGTGGTTCCTGGCGCCTGCACTCGTATATTCAAGCAGGTCAGGAACCCCTGCGGTTTTAGCTGGAGACTGACGCCACAGTCATTGAAGGACGATTATTTCAACGAGTTCAAGGTAAGAAAAAAGAATGTTTATAAGATTGTTTACAATCTTAAAAACCTTTTTTTTGTGATTGTTAATTAGTGTTCTAATATTTCTGGTGATTGTATATTCTTATAGGATCTATAAGCTCGCCTTGGTAGTTTTTTTGTTTGCTAATTGATGCTCATTCGGTTATTAATTATAAATAAACATATAGTCATAATTTATTATTAAATTGAAATTTGCTTTTTACTTGAAACAAAAACGTTTCTGTTGGGACGAGGCTATCCCAGATGATGTCATATATTACCTTTGGCAGCCTATTGCCGCACGGCGCTACAGAGACTTTGTTTGTGGCATCAAGGCCACAAGGTATGACGAGAGTAGGGCGAGACCTCCTTGCATCCACGAGGATGAATGGCCAGCTTGGCTTGCTTATTGGGACACTGAGGCCGTGAAGGGGAAGTCGGAGGTTGCCTGACAGTGTCGCATGTCGAGCTGCGGGACCGTGAATGCAGGCGGTCAAGCATAAGAGAGGTTCGAAGCCGATTCTTCAGTATGCTGTTGAGTTGATAATGTTTATATAGATGTAATGCATGATTTTATTACTAATGTTATATAGATTGTATGATTACATTTTTGTTTGGTTGCAAAAGGCTGCACAGAAAGGAGTTCATCCAAGCAGTTGTTTGTACGATGCTTATAACATCATTCACGTCAACAAAGATGACTCTTATACTGACGAGACATCCAGATCAATTGGGGTATGTGTTAGTTTAATTGCAATTCACATACTTTATATGTGAATTACATCAATGATAAGCTGTATGTTATAAATGTAGATGAAAGTCTAAGAGCTAGTCACCCAAATGAGCCGACCTTTAGAAGGTTCGGTGTGCGCCGATTTGGACATGAGCCAAATCTATATGGATGCCGTGGGTGGGCTCTCCAAGAAGAAACGGATGTTCGGTGTTGGTGCACTCGCAAAGAGTTTGAGAAGCGAATCTTCAACTGCCACATCTCAATTCGTGTCTCCAGTATATGACCAGCGCTTTATAGACATGGAGAAGCAGTTGCAGGAGGAACGAGAGGCACGAATACGAGATGGAGCAGCGAAGAGGAAGAGCATGAGGCGTTGATGGCACGCTTAGAAGCTCAGCAGCGGATATTGGACCAGCTTCTAGCACACAATGGGCTTGCACCACCACCACCACCTCCTCCCTATTGATCATACTGTATTGTTTATTTCATACTCTGGACAAGCACACTTTTTTTTTATTTACTTTTCTGTATGGATTGTAAGATACAGTTAATTTAGTTATATTTATATTTTAATGTTTAAATTGAATGTTGAATTTAGATTTCATGAATGTATGGATTGAATTGAATTATGTATGTTGAGGTTTGTTGAGGTATGGATAAAACAGGTGACCGTCGATAACTGGGTACGATAAATGTTAAAAAATGACTTTATTTTTTTAAAACGTAACGATGGATCAGCGACGGAATCACCGGCGGATCAACGAAGGAATTATATCCGTCGTATATCAACGACGGACAGTCCGTCGTTGATCAACGACGGACAATATCCGACGTTTATCAACGACGGAATGTTATCCGTCGTTGATCAACGACGGACTGTCCGTCGTTGATCTACGACAGACTTATCGTCTCTGATCCGTCGTTAATTAACGACGGATAAATTTCCATCGTTGATCAACGACGGACTGTCCGTCGTTGATCGACGACGGTCGTGCGTGCACAACGGCGACATATATATCCGTCGTTGATCCTCCGGTGATTCAACGACGGACTTCTAGTCCGTCGTTGATCTGAATAGTGACAAATTTGTACCGACGGCTTGTTTCCGTCGTTGTTCCGTCGTTATTTAATATCACCGACGGATTTTTTCGGTATAACGACGGAAAAATCCATTTTGTAGTGGATAGCACTAATTGTTACACAAGTTATTCCGAAAACAGATATTGTACATAATTCTAAGTAATACACTCGACTGTAGACTTATTTCCATCGAATGCAAACTACCACTTTGACAAGAACTTATTAAATTCATCGTTTAATTTCGGCTGATAATAAATTAAAAGTTGATTTTGCCATATGGAACTCAATAACGTTCAATAAAATTGATGCTATTGCTTATACAAGAACATATTCCCCTCAGACAGTTGGCAATGTTATTAGGTGCCGAAATCTAAAACACAACTCGAAAATCGAGAGGAAACCGATGTGTGGATTACTATATACCGATAATTAATATTAGAATTTGATAGGATACGGCCCAACTACCAGGCCCAAGCATCAGGCCCAATACAAGTAACCCTGACATCAAGCTCGGCTGGACAAGTTCGGCCCATGAAGACTCCTAAAGTCGGTGGGAGCAGAAAGCTCGGCCATATCTAAAGAATCTTAATTCGAAGGATAGGATCTCGAATCCTAGTTAGAGAAGACTTGGATTCAAGATCTAGGCCAATACATTGTGTATAAATAGAGGCTAGATTAGGCGAAATATTCCATTCTCTCTTTGTAATCGCTTCTTACACTCTCAATACACATACTCTATCTCTTGCCACGTGGGCGAGATCTTATTCACGGATCGAACCACGTAAATCTTTGGTGTTCTTCGCATTTATTTCCCTTACGAAATTAAGATCGATCACGCCGCAAATGCATGGGAAGCGAAATTTTGTGTTTCGATCAACCACCGTTTATGTGGAAATAATCATGACCAGTACACCGAAGTTATGCATCCGGGACCGTCGCCGGCAACAACAACAACGGCGACGGCGAACGCCGAGCTTCGGCTCGGGAAGAGCCCAATCGGAGAAGAAACCCGAAGGACATATCCAAAGTCTCGGCGAGCACGGACACCCCGCCTCGCGAGGCGAGTTACCATAGCGAAGGAAATCGTAGCAATAATCGGGGAACATCCGGCTCACAAGTAAACCTTGACGGCGCCGTCAAAGGATTTCTCGAGAAAAATAAGGAGAGCTTTCTCCGATTACCTCGGTGAAGCACGTGGTCGACCACGTCCCGAAGAGCGGAACGACGAAGCTTCGTCTAGATACGAGGCATCACGGCGAGGTCGGGGCCCAAACCGACCGCGCAAGGAGCGAGCAGCGGGAGAGGGCGTCGTGATCGCGCGTGGCCGCCTCGATCGCGAGAATAAATCCATCAGTGAACTCCGCCCGATCTCGTGGGACGAGCAGCGTAGGAAAAGGCATCGGGGCGCGGGAAGTCGGTCCGAGTCGCTCGCGAGTTCGATCGTCGAACTCCGTCTCAATCACCGGAGGGGCGGCTTCGATGGATACGGGAAGATAGTCACCCGTTCTCAAATAGGATACTCAACACTTCTCCCGGATAAATACGGGTACAAGCATCGCCCCTATGACGGGTGAGGATCCACGTGAACTTCCTCTCGCGGTTCAATACAACATGATCAACCAACGTCTCAACTCGGTTCATATGTGTAAACTCTTCCCGAGTTACTAAGTCGACAACGCCCGCAGGTGGTTCGACGGTCTACCTGACGGAAGCATCGGCCCTATAGCGACTGATGGCGCCTTTCATGAAGGTTCTTCCAAAAGGCGGAGTCAAAACATCGTCGCACACCTCCTCACCATAAGGCAAAGCCGTAACGAGCCCATCGGTGACTTCATGACGAGGTTTAACAAGGAGTGTTTGAAGGTCGAAGGCGTGAGCGACCGTTAGTCATCTCGGCCTTCCAAAGCGGCATCTTGTCGGGGCCTTATCTGAGAGATCGTCTGGCACGAACCCCGTCTGCTGACAGTGTGGCGCGCCAACCGGTTCGCCCAGCGGACGAGGCGACAAAAAAGCGCCAAGACAAGCCAGACCCTCGGAAAAAGGAGAAGAGGCGAAGGAAGGAAGATCGGAACAAGGCCGTGGCGCTTGGAAAGATTACATCGCCCGATAAGGTCGAGCTCGGTCCGCGTGACGCCTCGGGTGACCTCAATACACCCGTTGACAAAACCGAGGCGTAAATCGACTCCATATGAACTGTTCGAGAAGCCTCGACCCGATGGCGGGAGGAAGAGGTGCCGACCTATGGACAAATCGCTGTTCCATGAGGATTACGGGCACGACATCGAAAGTGCAAAGAGCTCATGGGTGAAATAGAGATGCTAGTTCGGGGACGGATCACGAAGAAATACCGAGGACAGCAGTCGCCAAGCCGACCAAAGTCAAAAGAAGAAAAGCGAGAGGAGAGGAAATTGCGCCTCTACAATAAAGCGTAAGCGCAACACCGGCGATGAAGAGCAGCGAACCCCAATATGACGGGTGATCTCCACTATTACGGGCTCCCAGGTGGAGTCACGAAGTCTCCCAAGGCCGATGCAAGTCCTAAAACCGCGAACCTACCAACAAGAGGTTGAGAAAGGATGAGGTGATCACCTTCTCGAGGGCGACCCGTACTGCTGACTGTACCCCACCGGGATCGTTGGTGATCCGGGTAGTAGTCGCAAATAAGTTGGTAAACGTGTTTACATTGGCAGTGCGTCGGTGAGCATCCTTTTCAAGGAATGCTTTGACAAGCTAGAGAGAAGAAGCGCACCTCAGCGCAGCACATTGCCACTCAAGCTTCGTCCGAAGAGACACGCCGGAGGAATAATCGAGCTACCGTCACGGTGGGAAAGCACCAGCGACCTCGACCAAGGTGGTGCGGTTCAGTAGTGAAGGCCCACCACCGTGAGTATAACATCATACTAGGGGCGAGATTGGCTGAACGCTGTAAGGGCGGTATGCTCAACGTACCACCTGACGATAAAGATACCCACCACGAGGGGAACAGCCGTGATCCGAGGTGATCAGAAGCAAGCCAAGGAATGTATGCAAGTCGCCTTACGAGGTGCCGGGACCTCGGTCCAGCACCCACAGGCATAGCAATTAAGGAAACCCGAGGAGTTGGAGTCAGGAAGTACATCGCCACTCCCTGACAGTCAGGTGGAAGAGGTCGCATTGTACAAAGATGAGCCATTGAAGGTCATCCAGGTTGGTTTCACCACGGCACCTGAAGTGAGGGATCAGATCATCCAACTCCTAAGGGAATTCCGGGACGTGTTTGCTTGGTCTCCCCTCGACATGACCGGAGTCTCGCCGAGTATCATCACTCATCGGCTCAACATCGACCCGAACATAAAGCCAGTTCGACAGAAGCAAAGAATCTTCGCAGCCGAACGGAACCAAGTCATTCATGACGAGGTAAACCAGCTATTAAAGCCCGCATCTTGTTCGAGGTCAAATATCCGACCGGATAGCCAACCCGGTGATGGTGAAGAAAGGAGGAGGGATGGCGAATGTGTATTGACTACACCGACCTCAACAAGCATTGCCCAAAGGATTGCTATCCCTTCCCAACATTGACAAGAAGGTCGTGATTACTGGTCGGACACGAAGTCTTGATTTCTTGGACTTATACTGAAGGGTATCACCAAGTCACGATGGATGATGAAGGCGCGCCAAGACGACCTTCATTACCGACTTCGAGTCTTTCGTATAAGAAGATGCCATTCGCCTTAAAATGCGGGGCCACCTATCGAAGGATGGTGGACAAAATATTTCAACCCTACATAGGTCGAATGTGGAGGTATCGTGAGCGACATCGTCGTCAAAAGCAAGGAAGAAGCCGCATGTGTTTCCGACCTCGGATCGTCCTCGGCCTTCTTCGGAAAATCAACCTAAAGCGAATCCCCGTAAGTGCACGTTTGCGGTCCGGTGCGGAAAGTTCTTAGGGTGTTGGGTTTCAAGAAGGCTAAAAGCAAACCCGTCAAGGTCGAACCATTTTGGAAATGAAGATGCAAAGACCATCCATGGCGTATACTGGTGACGGTGCATAGCCGCACTAAGCCGCTTTCAAAAGTCATGATAAGCGACTACCTTCTTCAAGATACTCAAAAGGCCGAAATTCTCATGGGATGAGGTACAGTCCGCCTTTGAAGACCTCAAGAGCTACTCGCCAAGCTCCCACTCTATCCGTCCCGAAAGAGGAGAGGTCCTTTTCTCTACCTCGCCGCCTCGGACGAATCCATAAGTCAGTCACAGTGCGAGGAGAAGGACGTCGGCTCGGTGTATTTCATCGGCCGAGCACTAAAGGCCGGAAGCAGTATCGCCCTTGGAGAAGCTTGCCTTAGCATTAATAAGCGCCATGAGGAGACTACGTCCATACTTCCATGCACATCCCATACAAGTCCTCATCGACTACCCACTTGGCAAGTATTGACGAAGCCGGCTGTCGGGAGAATCGCGAAATGGGCAATCGAACTGGCGAGCACGATATATCCTTCTGCCCGCCAGCCATCAAAGGTCAAGCCTAGCGATTTCCTTGCCGAGGCTAACTTCATCGAAAACCGAAGCCCCCGAGTCCGTGTCGACGATGTCGGCCGAACCCATGGTTTAAACACCGGTCCGGCAACTCACGTTGACGGGCTTGGGAAAAAGGTAGCGGAGCGGTATCTTACTCCAGGTCCGGACGACCAAGAGATAGCCTACTCACCGGTTCACATTCAAAATACGAACAACGAGTGTACGTGCACCGATCGCAGGACTTCGCCTCGCTCAAAGTCTCCGGTCTGAGCCGTGCGAGTTCACAGCGACTCTCAGTCGTCGTAAGCCAAATGTTGGGAAAATACGAGGTAGCGGCAGAATGAAGAAGTATCTTGAAAAGCAAAAAGCACGCAGCGGACTTTCTCACACTTCGGATAGTTCGCATCCCAAGGGAGCAAAATAGCCGGTGACATCTTAAGTAAATTGGCCTCGTCATCAACGAGCCCGCCAGAGAAGAAGTCCAAATCGGAAGCATAGATGATGCGAAGGCGGGCCGAGGTCGGCGTAGTCTCGGATGAAGAACCCAATTGGATGACTCCCATTCGAGAGTACACGGAAAGGCGAATCGCCCATGACAAGCTTGGAGGCTAGGAGGATCTGAACAAGTCTGCGATATACAATTGAGCAGGGGGTCCTATACGTAAAGTCATATCTCCAACTCTCTTAAGGTGCTTGGGTCCGAACCGAGCTAATTACGCTCTGCGAAATACACGAAGGTTCGTGCGGAAGTCACATCGGACCCGAGCCTTGTCAAAGAAAGTCATGCGATGGGGATACTATCACAACAATGTTCCAAGACTCAATGGACCTCGTAAAAGTGTCCAAGTGTCAAATCCATGGGACATACCAAGGCTACTGCAGACCGACCTCACCTCCATACAGAGCCCTTGGCCGTTTATGCAATGGGGATCGACATTGTGGGCCCTTTGTAAAGCACCGGGCGGCTCAATTCTTAATTGTTGCGATCGACTACTTCACGAAGTGGGTGGGCGGAGCCCTTGGCGAAAATCACAAGCAAGAACGCCTCAACCGTGCGGAAGAACATAGTGTCGTCGCGGCATCCCCCATATCCTCCTTTCGGATAACGGAACACAATTCACGGATAAGACATTCAAAGATTGGTGTCGAGCTTGGATCCAACAAAGTTCACCTCGGTGGCCCATCCTCAAGCAAATGGTCGACCGAAGTTACTAACAGACCATCGTAAAGGGTCTAAAAACTTCGTCTCGACCGAGCCTAAGGGCCTCTGGGTGGAAAATTTACCACAGGTCTTATGGTCGCATCGAACAACACCTCGGACCTCGAGCGGAGAAACACCCTACGGTTTGGTGTATGGAACCGAGCGATGATCCTGCAGAGATCGGTGCGAGTCCCGGACCATCGACTTCTCTTTCAAGCAAATGGGGAAAATCTACGAGTGATCTAGACCTACTCGAGAGAAAGAGACCTCGCCTACATCGAGGAAGCTCGGTACAAGCAACAAGTAGCTCGGTATTACAACCGCGTGTTAAAACCCGACAATTCCAAGTAGGCGACCTCGTCTCGAAATAATGAAGTCAGCAAAACCCGCGCATTCGGCAGTGGAAGCCACATGGGAAGGACCTTACAAGATCGATTAAGTCCTCGGCAGGAGCCTATAAGCTCGCTCAATTGTCCGGTGAGCAATTACCCAACGCATGGCACATCATTCATCTGAAGAGATATTATGCATAAGTGTCGGTCGGGTCTTGTTCGGTCGTGTCTTTAAAGTCTGTTTAGAGTCCGAGTCTTATTTGGTGGTCGCGTCGTCTTTTATCAATAAAATATTATTTTTGCAAGTTCTACTCGTCACTAATGCATAATTAATCTTCACATTATTATTTACCCTCACGGAGGACAAATTCCCTCGGCGGAGGTCGATTACATTCGTTTCATACGAATGTAAATTTAAACGCGACAAGATGCCTACATACGAGATCAGTTACCTTCGTTTATTTCAAGGTTCTTCTATGTAGATGAAGGGACCACCTCCCGATAACCTCGGCAAAAAGCAGAACCATTCCTACATACGAGATCGATTTCCTTCGTTTATTTCGAGGATTCTTCTATGTAGATGAAGGGGACCACCCATCCCGATAACCTCGCAAAAGGAACCATTCCTACATACGAGATCGATTTCCTTCGTTTATTTCAAGCGGTTCTCTATGTAGATGAAGGGACCACCCTCCCGACGACCTCGGCAAAAGCAGGAACCATTCCTACATACGAGATCAGATTACCCTCGTCTATTTGAAGCCGTCTCTCTATGTAGATGAAGGGACCACCCTCCCGACGACCTCGGCAAAAACAGAACCCCTACCTTCAGACAGAGCGATTTTCTTCGTTTATTTGAGCGGAATTTTCTACGAGGACTAACTATCTTCGCATATTACTTTTGTTCAATACAAAGTCAAAAAGAAATCATCCTTATTAAATAAAAGATGTACGGGTTACATTTTACGAGGACGGAGCGGATCGGGAAAAGTCGAGCCAATCCCAGAAAAATCGGAATTGACTCATCTATACTAATCCTACCTCTACCCCGTCCTCGGTCTACATTACGGGCCCGGCCGATGCGACCGGTCACTTGAAGATGCCGCTCTGCGAACTCGACCTCGGACACTCGAGGGCCTTTGGTTTCGATGCCTTGAGGATCCACGTCGTTCGAGGGCAATAGCACGCCTCTCTTGGAGCGCCACTCCGGATCGTCATAATTCGGTTCATTTATTCTAGATTGAGAAGCTCCGAAGAAGAGGCCTCTGCGTCCCGTCGAAGCATTTCGTCGAGCTGTGGTTGTCGGCGATGTGAGTTTTGTATATGCCCCGAGCCTTTTTAATTCAGCGTCGCTCCGTGAATTGCCGGGAGGTCCGACCATATTCGCGCGGTACCTCGCTGACAACGGCGGCCTCGACAACCTGGCTTCAACTTCGGGATCGTCGTCCCACCATTTGGTGGATAACCTCCTCGTACTCGGCATGCTCCTCGCCTATCACCTCGCCTTCTCCATGGCGACCTCGACGCCTCCTCCAATTCCAAAAGGCGAGCTCGGAGCTCGTCCGCCTCTCTCTGGCGGCTCTATGCTTGACATCGGACTCCTTTGTACATGACCAAGCTGTCCCTTTATATGGAGGAGTTCGATCTCTTTCAACTCAAGAGCCCGCGATAGGTCTTCGATTCGGTTCAACCAAGGAGAAGCATCAAGCATTTCAGGAGACAACTGAATAAAAAAAGATAAGTTTCTTAACATAAACTTGTGATTTTATTAACATGCCCTTAGGCAAAAATCAATATACATTTACATTCAAAAAAAAAAAAAGGAGTGAAAAAGATGGGATCAATCGACCCTCCGGATGCTTGCCATGTCCACATCCGCCTCAAGCTGGATAGCCTCAGCCTCTTCCGCCCTATTTTCGGCCCGTTCAGCTTCGGCCTCTTCGGGAACCACCGGAGTCTCGACGCCCTTCGAAGCATCAGCTGCCTCCCCCGACCCCTTTGCATGATCAGACACAAAAGCGTCGGTCAGGGGATCCCGATCCACGGGACAGGCGCGAACAGACTCCGCGGACAAAAGAACCGAGGAGGAGGCAAGGTTCTGCAGCACGGGAAGCTCCTTCAGGCCACGGACAAGCACATCAAAATAGGCCCGTCTCAGGACATCATCCTCAGTCTCCTCGTACCCATACTTGGCTTTGTCCAGGTCTGGGTAGTCCTCGGCGACCTCTTCGATTGCATCCGAGACGGCGCGCTTATTAAGCACCTCAGCCGCGTCCGAAACCATCCCGGAGAAGCTCGCCGACATGAACAGCCTCTCCGCAAAGGCACGAAGCGTTTCTCCCTGCGAGCTCGCCATGTCCGCCTCCCGACGGCGAACCTGTTCCACCTCAGCCTTCATCAAGGCAACCTCGGCCTTCGCCGCCTTGCCCTGCCTCCTCCGCCACTTGTTGCCTCGCCGCACCGCCCTTGCCGCCGTGCCTCAATGGCGTCGTATCCGCCGCCTTACGTTTGACGAGGTCCGGATCTTAGCCTCGGCCTCGAAATTTCTTGGCGAGGAGGTATTCTCCTCTCCTCCACCTCCCGGCATACCGCCACCCGTCAGGCGCGTAAAGGCGCCTTCAAGTAATCCGATATAAGATCGGATACTTTGACACCTCTGCCGCCCGTCCTCGATCCCCTATACAATATATACATCAGGTCAGGAAGAACACAATTTTATACTACTACACAAAGTATAAGGACAAGTACAAAACCTCGGAGAAGAGGCAGTGACTTGGAACCAATGATCTCTTTTCGACCTCGGCAAAGAACCGAGGACTCGGGGATTACATGCTTCCGCCTCTTCAAGCGCTTTGAGTGGCTGCGGTGAAGGGATCTCAAAGGCTCCACACTCATTTGGGCATGTCCTCGACGTCGCGCAGTCGAGAGGCTGCGGCTCGGCCTTGCAGAGATCGGCTCGACCACGAGATCGGCTCCTTCCTTTTCTTCTTTTTTCCCTTAGAAGGTTCACTACCGGAAATACATAGGTCGGCATCAACACGTATAATCATGGAATAAAGAGAAAGAAGAAGGGCCTCACCTTCACCGACTCCTTTGGAGGTAGGATCATAAAGTAAGCCCGCATCTGCAAGCTCGGCCTCGGAGAAGACCTCGTCAACAAGGTCAATTTTGTCCAGCGTCTCCTCCAGGTCACCGAAGCCCTTGTCGACAAACACATCGGCGATCTTATCAGATCGCCATGGAAACTCCATATGTCCCTGAAACCGACAGAAGAAGAACTTCTTCTGGCAGTTGGAGATCTTCGATTTAATCTTTGCTTTGAATTTCCTACGGGGTGATAGATAATACCACCCCGAGCCGCCCTTCAATTGCAAAAAGCGAAGGACAAGCCCCAAGGTCAAAGGAAAATTATGCTATAGGCATAGACACTAAAGGGCGATCGTATGCCGGAATGAGTTCGGCGAGAGTTGGGCAAGAGATATGCCAAACATCTCTTGGAACTCAACGTATACGTAAGGGTAAGGAAGGCGAAGACCGGCGCGAGGCCGTCCTCATACACGGTAATAAAACCATCCGGAGGGCACAAGCCCTGTCCTCCGGACGGGGCAACGAACTCAATATCGAAGGAATACTATATTGAAAAGCAGATATCCCTAATATCGAGAAATACCTAAGATTGAAGAAAAAGAAGACACTTACCGCAATCCCCACGGGGAATCGCAGACTACACTCGAAAGAGCGTATGAATACGGGTAAAAGCAGCAGAGACACTAACGAATCGACGGGGAAGACACGATTTGATGCTCGGGCGACTCGTTATAAGAAGAAGTAGCCATTACTTACTTTTGTTTATCGATGAAGAAGACAAGAAGCTTCAAGTCGTCGATGGCGCAGAATAACCGTTTCATGAGAAGCGAGGAGTTTTGAAAATCGAGAAATGTAGAAGGCAAAGTGATAAGAGATATTGCGTATCGAGGAAGACATTCCCTAATATGCACTTTATCGGAATCCAACGCTGCCAATTTAATGCGATTAAATGCGTATCTCGCGTCGATGCTCGAAGCGGCGTAAAATCCCGTCTTGACCTCGCCAACGCGCCGTCGGTTAATCAAAGACTTCGCTTAACGCCTCGACAGTCAAGCTAGCCGAAGACATCAGCGAGCGCCTCGTCGGGTGAAGCGGTCCAGAGACCTCGCTTAACGCCCGCCAGTGAAGTCGGTCGAAGACTTGCTTAACGCCTCGTCGGGTGAAGCGGTCCAGAGACCTCGACTTAACGCCCGTCGGTGAAGCGGTCGAAGACCTCGGCATAACGCCTCGTTGCAAGAAGCCGGAAACCTCGCGGAGATACAAACAACAAGCAAGACCTCGGCGGATGCCTCTGCGAGCACAAAGATATCGATATCGACATTAGAAGCATTGACACACACAAAGTCGGACAATGAAAAGAATGTCAAAGATCGTCAAACCCGCTTCGTCACAAACAACCCCCAATCCAGATGACCTCGTTTCTGCGTCTTTTGGGGGTTGTGATAGGATACGGCCCAACTACCAGGCCCAAGCATCAGGCCCAATACAAGTAACCCTGACATCAAGCTCGGCCTGGACAAGTTCGGCCCATGAAGACTCCTAAAGTCAGTGGGAACGCAGAAAGCTCAGCCATATCTAAAAGAATCCTAATTCAAGAAGGGATAGGATCTCGAATCCTAGTTAGAGAAGACTTCGGATTCAAGATCTAGGTCAATACATTGTGTATAAATAGAGGCTAGATTAGACGAAATATTCCATTCACTCTCTTTGTAATCGCTTCTTACACTCTCAATACACATACTCTATCTCTTGCCCCGTGGACGTAGATCTTATTCACAGATCGAACCACGTAAATCTTTGGTGTTCTTACGCATTTATTTCCCTTACGAAATTAAGATCGATCAGAATTCATAAACATCTAGAAATTCTTGTATATACTGACATAATACATTCAAGCTCTAGGCAAATCACACCAATTTACTTTTTCTTGAAAGTTTTAGAGATGGTGAATGGGTACACTAGAGAAGGGATGATTTCATCTCTTTATCATAATCTTATAGCTGGACTTGTTTATGGTGTTGCGAAAAACACACACCAAAAACACAACAGAAAATAAAGAACACGGAAATTGTTCACCCAATTCGTCTTGCGACCACGTCTAGGGGCGATGTCAAGCTAGAGATTTCATTATGATTTTCGGATACATATTACAGGGAGAAATGACTATTAAATAGATAATAATCAAACTCCAATCCAATACACCGAAATCGAACTTGAGTGTATAGTTCATTGCCCAATACACCAACATGTGATTCTAAAATAGATCCACTTTCTCAAAATAATCATTATTGTTCTAATAATTGAGTGAAAATTATAATGTGTAATTGTCTCGTTTTAGTAGATAGGATCTCTTAAGAAAAATAAAGTAGGGAGGCAAAATATCGATCCTCCAATAAGCCAATTACACCCCTTCCACTAGATTAATGCCCAATAATAAAAAAAGGCCAAAGAGACATTGAGATCGTACTTAAATTCTACTTTTTGGATCAAACTGTAAGTACAGTTGAGCTAGCATGCACATGCTGATTTTTTTCTTTCAATTTTCTTATTTTCTTTATTGGGAATATTAGCGACAAAGACAAGTCATGTTTATATATTCGCTGTCATATTTTGGAATTTTAACTTATAATGACATAGGTTGCTATTCATGTCACAAAATCTTAATTAATGGCAGTGGACTAAGAAAACCGACCCAATTTTTTGGACAATAGAATGCAAGTCATAACTGTCTCTCTCTCTCAAAAAAAAAGGGAAAAAAAAGAAATGAGGAGTAAAGAAAATAATTAATGCAAGATTGAACTGTTACTGAAAACCTGTACAAATTGATACTCGAAAAACATTCAATCTCTACCTATAATAATTTTCAATGACCCTGTGACGTTATTAGCTAATAGGTTAGTGTTCAGCCTTATCGTGTTCATATTCTTATCGTATCGATAAGATAAGGACATGATAATTTCGTATCGGATCCGTGTCGTGTTCGTGTTACACGATAATTTTTGTGTTGTATTCGTGTTCGTGTCGGATAGTGTTATTTTCTTATAATTCGATAATATTTATATATATTTATTATTAATTTAATTATTATTTTATATATTTTTTATTTTTTATTAATTTATTTTCTAATTTTGATTTGAATTTGTTGTTTCGTATCGTGTCGTGTCGTATCGTATCGTATCATAATCGTGTCGTGTCAACACGAAAAAAATCGCATCAATAATTTTGGGAAGAACACAAGTTGTTACACTTCTAACTTGTAAGAACTATGTGTTGATTATACTAACAGATATTTCTTAAACATGTCATATCAAATGTTTTAACTTAACTCATTATTTTACTTTATTTTTGATGGAAAAGCTAATGAAGTTACATCTATGAATGCATATATCATGAATAAAAAAGTGCTTTTTAACGAAAGGCTCGGAATTTGTTGGAAATAAAGTTAAAATCGAGGTTTGATAATAATAACAAAGATTTGAAAATCGAAATGACTAAATTGAGCAATTAGCTTGATCGATCGACATATAAAAATAAGAAATGGATTGAGATGGGTTAACTAGTTGATAAGATTAATTAGTTGAGGATGAATGAATTGTCAATCTTGTCATGCTTACCAACAGGACGGCAATTCGACTAATTTCTCCAACAATTTTGACAAATATACAATCATTCTTGTTGTGTCTTTTTCAAATGTCTCGTTTATTCCCGCCCTTTGTTTTCAGTAGTTGTTCAACCGTCTACGGCTATTCATAAAAAACATCAAAAGTTTAAGACTCCATGTGACCCAGTTGAACATTCAATACGATACGATACTCACTTTAATTAATTAATTAAATTTTCGTTAAACATGGAATATCAAAACGGCAGGATTAAATAGAAATTTTCACTTTCATATTTTGTAAAAATCAATCTAGATCATTGGTCTTTTATATAATTTATAATTGTCATCGAAAGAAATATATAAAATATCTATCTATCTATCATAAAGTGATCGATCTTAATTTCGTTGGGTAATAAATGCGCAAGGAACACAAGGAGATAACGTGGTTCGATATATTGAAAGAGATCTACGTCCATGGAGCAAGAGAGTATATGTGTATTGAGTGTGTAAGAAGCGATTACAAAGAGTGTAGATGTCCTCTTCCCTCTAATCTAGCCTCTATTTATATACCATCATATTGAGTTTGACTCTAATACAAATTGAGTTTGACTCTAATACAAAGTCTTCTCTCATAAGGATTCTTTTAGATATGCATCTGAATCTTCTACGTCTCCAATTGCGATTTGAGTTGTAGTTGGTTGAGGAGTCTTCTTGGGCCGAACTCAGATAGGCTGAGCTTAATGTCGGGGCCCATTTATATTGGGCCCGATCTTGGGCCTAGTAGTTGGGCGTATCCTATCACATCCCCCCAAAAAAAGAGCGTCTAGTGAGGTCGTAATGGAGGGACGGTGGTTCGACATGCCCGTCGAAATTCGTGGTGCAGCGCGGTGGAATGCGTGCGATCTGCCGAAGCCGATTGTCGCCCGGCCGTAAATTGGCCGAAGTCGAACACTCGTTGCCCCGCCGAAGTCGAATATGTAATCTCGTGCTGAGGTCGAATATAACGTCGTGTCGAGGTCAAATGCGGGATACCGTGCGCCCCAACAAGGAAAGTTATGTGGTTTCGGGTGTCGCTCCTGCCGATGATGAGGAATGTGAGATTGTCGGTTCTCAGGTCGCACGTCGGTCCCTCCCCGAGGTAATGCTATTGTTTTGCACGTCGTAAAGTTTATGTGTTTGATGTAATTGTTTGACGTGGTTGACTTCGGTACAGGGGACCGAGTCAATGACGGTGGAGCTTGCGAGGACGTCCACCCAACTGACGGACTTCCTTAATGACGTCGTCGTCCAGTTCCACCGGGTGGCTCGCGTCGTGAGGGATTTGGAGGAGGAGAAGACCCTCCTCGTCAACGAGGTGGCCGCAGCCGAGGCGAAAGCTCGGGATGCGACAAAGAGGGAGGCCGGGGCTCTGGCAGCGGCCGAGGTGGCGAAGGTCGAAGTCGGCCGGCGAAGGGCCGAGATGGAGGCGGCCATGTATCGGGAGACCGAGGCGGCGAAGGCCGAGGTCGGCTACGGAAGGCCGAGGCGGAGGCGGCCAGGTATCGGGAGGTCGAGGCGACGAAGGCCGAGGTCGGCCTGCGGAAGGCCGAGGCGGAGGTGGCCAGGTATCGGGAGGCCGAGGTCGGCCTGCGGAAGGGCGAGACGGAGGTAGCCAGGTATCGGGAGGCCGAGGCGGCGAAGGCCGGGGCGAGGTAGTTCGTCCTCGTATTTAAACGAAGGTAATTCATCCTCGAAATAAACGAAGGTAGTTCGTCCTCGTATTAAACGAAGGTAATTCATCCTCGAAATAAACGAAGGTAGTTCGTCCTCGTATTAAACGAAGGTAATTCATCCTCGAAATAAATGAAGGTAGTTCATCCTCGTATTAAATGAAGGTAATTTATCCTCGTAAAATGAAGGTATAGGTTCCTTATTTGTCGAGAAGTGTCGATAGGGGTGGTCCCCTCACGCGCGTTTATTTATCATCCTCTTTGAGGGTATTTATCATCCTCTTTGAGGGTATTTATCATCCTCCTTAGAGGGTATTTCGACTTCGGTTTCGGTCTCCTGTGTTGGGCTTTTTTATCATCCTCTTAGAGTGTATTTATCATCCTCTTTGAGGGTATTTATCATCCTCCTTAGAGGGTATTTCGACTTCGGCATTGGTCACCCTGTGTTGGGCTTTTTTATCATCCTCTTAGAGGGTATTTTATAATGGGGAAGAGGTAGTAGGCATAAGTGACAAATGAAATATGCAGGACTGAGCATATGAAGTAAATAAAGAAAAAGATTTTGTTAATGAAAAATGACGTATTAGGTATTTGCTTACCGAATAAATGGGCGAGCTTATATGACCATTTTTCGAGGACTTTTTTAATTCGGTATGGTCCTTCCCATGTGGTCTCTAACTTGCCGAGCTTTGCAGCTTTACTGACTTCGTTACTTCGAAGTACGAGGTCGCCTACTTGGAATTATCGGGATTTGACATGCTGGTTATAATACCGAGCTACTTGTTGCTTGTACCGAGCTTCTCTAATGTAGGCAAGGTCTCTCTTCTCGATTTCTACCGGGATTACTGCCTCGGTTTCCTCGATCATCCTCTTTCTTCTTTCTGTCAGAAGGTTTCACCTTGTCAGCTTCACACTTTCTCCTGTCCGCTTCGTCTGCCTTGGCGAACCGATCTGCTATGCGCCACAGCACCAACGCAGTGCGGGGCTCGTACTTGACGATCTTCTTGTATAGGGCCCCAGGTAAGATGTCGTTTTGGAAAGCCGAAATAATGAGGAGGTCGTTTACATCCTCGACTTTTAGGCTCTCCTTATTGAACCTAGTCATGAAATCGCTGATGGACTCACCTCGGCCTTGTCTCACAGTGAGTAGATGAGCCGATGTGGTCTTGGACTCGGCCTTTTGGAAGAACCTTCGATGAAAGGCTTCCATCAGATCTCAGTAAGATCCAATACTATCGGGAGGTAAACTGTCGAGCCACCGGCGGGCGTTGTCGATCAGTAACTCCGGGAACAGCTTGCACATGTGGATGGTGTTGAGGCGCTGATTAATCATGTTGTATTGGAACTGAGACAGGAAGTTTTGTCGATCCGCAATCCATCATAGGGGGCGATACTTGACACCCTGTACTTGTCGGGGAGAGGGGTATCGAGTATCTCATTGGAAAAAGGGGTAATAATCTTCTCGTATCCATAGAACCCATCTCCGGAGAGCGATGCCGAGTTCGTCGGCTGGACTCGTTATAATTGTGGGGGTCGACTTTGCGGTGATCACGACGACCTGCCCCACGCTGCTCATCCCTTGTACGATCGGTTTGGAAACCAACTCGTGTAGAGGTATTGTTCGCAGCACGAGTGCCTACCATCTGGAGGCTGGGGGATTCTCCTCGCCGTGCAGCCTCGTGTTTGGATGAGACTTCGGCATCCCTTTCATCATGACGAAGCCGATCTTGTTCTCGGCTGAGGTACTGGAGGAAGCTCTCATTATTCTTTTCGAGGAACCCTTTAACCGCCTCGTCGAGATTCAACTGCGATGCTTGGGCTTCCTCTCTGTTGCTGTTGCGTCCTCCTTCGCTGCGGTGATCTTCTTCTTCACGTAGGATAGGATAGCCTCGCTCATCCAGACTTTGAACGTGTCCTTCGGGTGTCGTATCTCTTATCGGAATTTTCCCAGGCTGCGTTTGGCGTGTCCTGGCGCCGTTGTTGTTGCCGGTAACAGCCCTGGATGCAGCGCTTCTTGTGTTCCTCATCGTTCTGATTGTTACCTGAGAAAAAGTTGATCGAAAACACAGAATTTCGGTTCCCACATACGGCGCCAGTGATCGATCTTAATTTCGTTGGGTAATAAATGCGCAAGGAACACAAGGAGATAACGTGGTTCGATCTATTGAAATAGATCTACGTCCACGGAGCAAGAGAGTATATGTGTATTGAGTGTGTAAGAAGCGATTACAAAGAGTGTAGATGTCCTATTCCCTCTAATCTAGCCTATATTTATATACCATCATATTGAGTTTGACTCTAATTCAAATTGAGTTTGACTCTAATACAAAGTCTTCCCTCATAGGGATTCTTTTAGATATGCATCCGAATCTTCTACGTCTCCAATTGCGATTTGAGTTGTAGTTGGTTGAGGAGTCTTCTTGGGCCGAACTTACATAGGCCGAGCTTAATGTCGGGGCCCATTTATATTGGGCCTGATGCTTGGGCCCAGTAGTTGGGCCGTATCCTATCATAAAGATTCATTAATATATACATAAAAGAAATTATATATATATTATACAATGAATTATTTCTATGGTACTACGAAAGAAAAAGAGTTAGTATATTATACATTCGTCCGCATATACAGATTTTGATACTTTTCTTCATTGTAAATGATATTTGATAATTTTCTTCATTGTAAATAATATTTAAGCAAATGATACTTTTCTTTAGGAGGTAGTCTTCTGTGTGGACGTTCGTATGTATGGATAATTATACTTTTCATCAATACAAATAATACTTTTCTTCAATTTAAATGATATTTTTGTTAACAATAAATGATACTTTTATCCGTCCGTACGGTGTGGACGAATGTACATGAGTTTTTATGTTTCTTTAGCGTAATTTTTTTCTTAATAACAAATGATATTTTTATCAGTTTACACGGTGCAAACGGATATACATAAGATTTTGTGAAAGAAAAAATATCATAACGATCTCATCCCTCTCAAAGCGAGACCATATGGCAGAAGCCATGTGACATCTTAGGCCTGCGTATATAATTCCCACGATTTTGTGGGTTTCTTTCACTTTATAAGTTTTTTAAATTAGTTTAGGGGTTCTTTTATACGTCATTTGTCTCGGACAAAAGATAATTGACAAAAGTCACGTGCCTTTTTTTGGGTAAATAAATTAAATAAAATAAATAAAAGAATATATAAAGTATTAGGATATTTTCGGGATACAATTCAAAATTGAGTAGAGGAAAGAACTAGGGATGTCAATCGGCCAACCCGTCGGTTCGGGCTAACCCACTCGGGTTGTCGGGCTATTCGGTTCGGGCTATTCGGGTTGACATTTTTCGGGTTAGAAAAATTCAACCCTAACCCTAAACTCTCGGGTTTTAACCCATCTACCCATCCCGTCAGAAAGCTTAAAAAATAAAATAAAAAATATATATATTATTGATAATATATATATATCAAATATTTTATATTAAGCATTGGAGTAAAAAACAAATAACTGAAAAATAAATATAATACATTCCACAAGTTCTTTTTTAATCTTATTATACTAACTTTGAATAGCAAACAATAAAAATTAAAAATAGTGCTCATAATTAAATTCTTTTTTCTATTATGCTTTAATGTCCGCATTCCATGTAACTAAATGATCTCTAATAATATAATACAATTATAGCGAATTAAAACTAATATCTAGAAAAATTTTAATAAGTTAATTCAATATAATACTATTTGAAATATATTACAATATCAAAATTGGAAAATAATGCTCACAACTAAATTATTTTTTTAATATATCTGAATATTAATATTCAATAATAACTAATTCACTATTTTTTTGTAACTTTTAACAACACTATGAATATCTTCTATAATTTATTGTATAGTTGTAGGGATGTCAATCGGGCCAACCCACTCGGGTTCGGGCTAACCCACTCGGGTTGTCGGGCTATTCGGTTCGGGCTATTCGGGTTGACATTTTTTTCGGGTTATAAAAATTCAACCCTAACCCTCTAATTTTATCGGTATATTGACAACCAGTGGGCTTCGACCCATATTCACATCCCTAGAAAGAACCCACAACCAGGATTCTCTACGACCTCATTAAAACCTTCAAGTAAAATTTCGTACATGGATAAAAAAGTACAATAATTAAAGAGGCCCAAAGTCTATGGATAAGGCAAAAAAAAAAAAAACTAAATAAAGTAAAACAATAGTTCGTACCAAGCGTCGTCCAAATACACAAAGCGTAGAACCCCAACAAAATTATAGTAAATAATGCGAAACACCAAGGGTCCGGGAAACTCTAAAAAAAGAATATGATACACCATGGTCTTGATCCTTTTCACAAGAGGCACCACTTTTTAGTAAGCTATCAACGATCTGACTTTTTTTCATCAGCTTCTATCTTCGGTCTTCAGTTTAATCCACGTTTGATCTCGTGCTTAGTTCCTCAAACTTGTTATGACTTCATCTTCAGATGATTTGATCTACGCAGGCTGTGACGACTGACTTCAGATCTGTGAAATAGTATATGAGTCCTTCAGATTCTCTGATCTTCTGATGTCTGTCTGATTCAGATTATCTAATACCATCATCAGTTCCCCTAACGACTAGGCTCATAATCATTTTACTAAACTCAGCTTATTTGAATAACAGATCTTTCAACATTGAACTCGTCTTCTGATTATTTGATTTGGTTGGATTTAAACATTTCCTCTATTGATCCTGACTTCGCTGACTCAATCTTGTTTGCTTATGAGCTTGAGGCTTATCCTTTGATGAATCAATTGAGTCCGTCTGTGTTAGTCCCTAACTGGACGTCTTCAGCTTGATTCCATCTCAGACTAAGACTCGTTTAAGCTAAGTTCAGTTGCTTAACAATGAATTGACTATCAATACATCAATGGTTATCATCAGATAGATATAATATTTTACTTCATTTCAGTTGGTTTTAACATCTAGTCAAACCGATCCCGAAATTCTCGATACACGTATATATTTTAAGGATATATTTCAGTGATTCAGTATATATATACGTATCATATATTCTGATATAAGAGCTATTATTCTTCCAAACAATCACAAGATTCATTTATTTAAGATAAATATATAAATACTAATTTATCTCGATTAATATATATTATGTAGTAACGGTGTATTAAGAATTTCGCTAGAAATAGACAGGTAAGCTTAATCAAATATACTAAGTAACGTTGTCATTAATATGTCGGAAACTTAAAAGGATTGTTCTTGTTTCAAAAGGGAAGCTTTCCATTCGAGAGTCCCTACACCTCAACCCCATTAGAATGTGAGAGGTAAATCATGGTGACTCAGCGATTAAAAAGATAGAAGAACTTTGTCTAGTGCCACAAGGAGTGACCTAAAGAGATTGTTCTATCTTGTGAAACACATTACACTTAAACGGAAAGGGTCATATATTTGTGTCTTTCCTCTTGATTTAATTATGAGGTATTACAAAGACTATTTATGAGGTATTACAACCATATGTTTTCCTCGTTATTTACAAAACCTATATATTATAGAGTATAAAAGATTTAGATAATATACTTGACATATAAATTTATATCTAGCAAATTTACGGAAAAAAAAACATTTACAATTGGTATTTATTGAAAAATAAGGATGGAATGAGCACATATACTATATACCAAATGAGTAAGCAACCTAAAAATATACAAGGAGTTAGAGCTGTTAAACGGTTCGGTTTAGGTTAACCGAACCGAATTTCTTCGAAAAAGTAGAACCGAAACCGAACCATTTTAAATTTTCGGTTAATCGAAAACCGATCGGTTCGACGGTTTGATTTTCGGTTAACCGAAAAATCAAATTAAAATTAATTAATAATAAAACTAAATAAAATAATAATTAAAAAACTGAAACTTATTAAAAATAAATAAAATATTGAACAAATAATTAATAAAATAATAATTAAAAATTGATTTTCAGAATTTTAATTAATTAATTAATAATAAAAAATAAAAAACGGTTTTTCGGTTCCGAACCGTTCGGTTATCGGTTAACCAATAACCGAATTTTTTTCAACTCTGGAACAGAAACCGAACCGATAACCGAATTTATCGGTTTTGGTTAATCGAATTTATCGGTTTCGGTTCGGTTCCGGTTCTAACTGAAAATCGAAAACCGTTTAGACACCCCTACATGGAGTGACCATAGAGCCAATGACATAAGGAGAAAAACTCCTATGAGTTCTCCCCTATGGTACGCTAATGGGTTGGGTCGGTCTGGATTCTGATTGGGTTTGACCCGAATGTCCGACTCATGATCTGTTATACATGTAAATGGCAAAGGTTCTTATGAATAAAATAACAATTCTTCTGAATAAAAGTGACATTTATTTTGAGTTAAAGTTGCAGTGTTTATAATAAAAGTGACTATTCTTATGATTAGTAACAGATGCTCTAAAAAAATAACAAATATTTTTTAAACTAATATATAAATGATAATTATCATGTATCAAAATAACAATTGTTATGAACAAAAATGACAATCTTAATTAAGAAAAATGACAGTAATTTTCTTAATTAATTAGATCTAAACCACACATACTGTGCTGTGGAGCCCAAAGGAGTGCGACTCTAGGATGATAATTTAATCTTAAATAATGCATGCTAATTTGATGAAGTGTATTACGTAATTATGAAATCTAGTCTAAAATATTTCCTTTATCGTAAATAGGTCTATTTTCTACAGTTACTTCTTCTAGAAACTGCGTCTGTGCAGTCATTATTATCATTAATTAAACATAATTATAATCATTATATATGTAATTTAATCATTATACATGTAACTTATCTAAACTTGCACAAGGTGTGTCTTTTTTCAATTGGGAACTCACAGTTGATATTTTCGATATTCATTGAGTAAATTCTACGAATGTAGTAGATTGGGTAAATTCTATATTTTTGTGCAATAGTTTACAAATCACACAGAACGGATAAACCATATTTAAAACACAGATAAACTTTACTTAGAAAATCAGATATGACATGTTCAAACCTATAGAGGCTTTGTGGATTTAGACCTACGATCTTTTAGCTGAACAACACACCACCAGGTGTTTCTATCTTCGGTACAAATGGCTTTATTTAATCGGTAGTCCTCAAAGCATGCATCTTGTGCAATAATTTTTTTCTTTTTCTTCTTCTTTTTTTTCTTTCTTCTGTTTAAAGTTTTTTGTTTTTTTGTTTGCAATTTGATATTTTATTTGTACTAAAGCTAAATTGTGGTATGATGCTAATTTTTTTGTATATAATATTGACGAACGAAAATGATCAAACTTTCCTGATTCTGGAAAAGAGACGTGCATTTGTTTAAAAAGTTGTTTTTTGAAGTCAACCTTCGATCCAATAACCTTCTACAAAATATCAACTTTATATCTTTTTCTACGTACCGATTAATTAATGTCCCCAATATTTTTCTAAATCTAATTTGATAAGCTTAGAGTCTAAAAACTATCGAACAAGTTCCACTAATTAAGATCCACTAGATCATCACCTGCCGCCACAAATTTTACATGAAAAATAATTAAATAAAACTCAAACCTAGCTTTAATTATGTGAAAGTTAGTGCTAAAAGAAAGCTTATATATATATAGTTATATATATCGTGTCTTTTAAACACAGAACTTTGTCTGAACATTAAACACAAAACATTCTAAGAAGTACAAATATGTAGTTTTAAGTCAAATTTAGTATTAGAATTTATAATTATTAATCAGGCTCATCAATCAATAAGACTTATGTTTTAACATTTAATATAAGTTTTAAATCAAATTAATTATTAGAATTTATTATTCCATATTTAAAGTATAACTTTTTTAAGCTTCATAATTTAGTAATATATTTTAATTAAGATCATTATTTAATAATTTTATTTTTAATAAATATTATTAAAATAATAAATATAATAATGGTGACACATGAGATACGAAAAATTGTTGGACAAAATTACCAAACAGGTTCAAAAAAACTAGTCAAATTAAGATTCCCCCGTTAGACAAACTTTATAAGTAATTCATATGTAGATTTATTCAACAGTCAACTTTTAGATGGGATCTGGCCACGGTTCGGTTCCTCTGCCCAGATATAATTATGTTTTTCTTCCAATGTTCCACTATTAAAATTCATATTTTTAATATTTTTTATCATAAAAATATAAGTTAATATATTAGATTCTAGTTAATACTATCACTAGAAATTGAAATTTAAAAAGTTTATGGCTTAGTGACAGCTGAATAATCAATATTAATGATAAATAATTAACTTAGAAATTAAAATCAAATACTGCAAAGTTATATATATGAAGAAGGCATTGCTTTTTCATGATTTATAAGATGTATGATTAAGTACTTTTATCCTCATCACTAGAATTTCTCCAATCTTATATAAATCAAGTAAAATTAACTCAAATGATAGAAATTTTCAAGAAACTTGGGATATTCCAAAATTCAAATCCATCTAATTAAACAATGAATTATTTTGTTCTATTTTTTTTTATTATCTAAGCTAATTCTTTAAAGTAAATGTATTATAAGATTGAGTATTTGATAGATTAAATATATGAAAAGATAATTTTTCTTCATAAATCCTTTGTTTTCTACACGAGATTAGTGGAAGATTAAAATTGAGATAAATAATTCTCCATTTGTTTAGATTATTACTCTAATCCCACCTATATTGGCTGGATTAAAATCAATGGAGAGCAATCCAAAGAATTAAAATAAACTCGGACTTTGGGATATCTTCAAATGTTAATCCTTAAAAGTAAATGATGGATTATGCTAAATTAATTTTATCTATCCAACATAATCATATAAAGTAAATTCCATAGGAGCGTTAACTTTTCATGATTAATATTTTGAAGTATTTGATGGATTAAATGTATGATTTTTTATCTATCAATCATTTGTTTACTATAAGGGATTAGTAGAAGATTGAAATTGAAATAAACAATTCACTCTTTGTTTGGAGGATTTCTCCAATCCCACATGTATTGGTGGGACTAAAATAAATGTAGAGCAACCCAAAGATTTAAAATAATCACGAACTTTAGGATATCCTCAAATGTTAATCCTTAAAAATAAACGTTAGATTAAACTTGATTAATTTTATCTATCTAATCTAATCATGTAAAGTAAACAGCTCTAAGTGGATATAATCAACAAAATTAACTGTTACAAAATTAAACTAAAAAAAGAAATAAAAAATAAAGAATAAAAATTAAGATGGACACGGGACGAGACACCAACAAAAAAGGGATAAATGATCCCAATTCTTTTGCGCAACAAGGAACACGAAAATATTGTGAATATTCTTAAAGAGAGAGAATAATATGGACCAAATTCAGAGCCACCACCTGAACACCATTTTGTATAATACTGATATTTATAATTGAATATTGCTTATTGCTATAATAACATTTTACATACACAGGCATATTTATACAATCAGCCGTTTCTGGAGCAAGAGGAAATAATTATTTGAACATATATATTGATTACGCAAAGATCATCACAAACCAGACGTCACTTATTGCCTAGATATTTACAACTTCTTACAATATAAATCTACAAATTATGAGAGTTTCACTAATAGTTATTAGACAGTTTCTGCTACCTTTAAGTTTTTTTTAATGCTTGTTGGGTTGTTAGTGTGATAATATATATATATAAATAGATTAATCCGATAAACATATAGTGTACAATTATTAATAACTTGAATGTCGAGAACATCCTTCTTACAGCATTGGTGAATGCCATGAAAATAGATATTGGAGGAGTGATGATTATTTTTTGATAATGAAAATAACATCACTAATGCAAAAAAATATATATATATAAAATAAAATACCGTTATGAGGTCATTACCATGGTCTTAATATAATGATGATTTTCCTCAATGAAAATTCCAACTTTAATCATGAATTTAGCCAACAATTGACGAAGCAACCACTTCCCTTTATTTACTAACCAGCACCACTCCTCTTGTTTCTTGTCTCCCTCATCTTTTATTCGCTTCAATTACTTGTTGTTGGTTGTATTTGAAATTCTCGTTCCGTAATTATCTATTTTTATTATTATTTTTGTCTACTTTCAATGTCCAATGTGTAAATCTTGTTATTGACCGCTGCTGCGATCACCAACAATTGATAGAAAAATTTTAAGTGGTGTAGTTATAGAAATAATACTGACGTTGGGGTGACGATCGACATTGGAAAGAGCATTAGTAGTAAATAGTTCGTATGTATGAATTAGGTGCATAAAATTTATTATAAAAATATATTTGTTATGTAGTTTGCATGAGAAGCAAGCTCACAAATTCAAGGTTGCTGTCACTGTTCCATCATTCATATTTCTACCTCTTTAGTTATTATGGACACATCATGTCACATATTGGACTGAAGAAGCTTAATTTACTACTTTATCCTTCGACACGATTTAAACAAATTTACTATTTATATAAGTACATAATATTTGTGTATTATTGTGATGTTGTCCGCATCAAGTAAACATTGCGTATTATATCTGTTACTTGATTAATATATATATATATATATATATATATATATATATATAGGGGATGGTTATAGTGAGAAAAGTGTTAAGTGTGAGAAATAGGAATAAATCTCAACCATTTATTGTAATATAATCAATGGATGAGATTTGTGCATAAATATAGAATTAAATATATCTCAATGTATTGTTTATTGCTGTAAAAATTCGAGAAGGGTAAATATGAGACAACAAAATAATTAACGCATGCAAGATATGGAAATCTCCTCAAATTCCATGAAAATAGGGGATTAATTTTTAGTGAGATTCATTGGGGAGAACAATCGTTTCCCCTCCCCAATTTATTCCATTTCTGTAAAAGGGTTTTTAGTTTTGAAATTGCAGCAACTGCTTCCTATTTCGACACCCGATTGCTGCAACTGCCATACATGTGTTGTCTGTGTTTGTTGCACATTTTATTATTTGTATTGCATATAATATACAGTATATTGCATACATGTAACATATGTGAACTTAAAAAATAAGTCTGGTACAACACAAGTTTAATAGATTATCTGTTGCATTATGCAAGTGAAATATATTTGTAGCATATTATTTGTAATATGATTTTAAATACTATGATTGATGCCAACACTTTATAACAGTGTAATATGTTCATGTGAAATTCTTTTGATGAAATCATATGCAATCTTGCATATTGCATATGTTATGCATGTATATATCATTTTAATACCGATATGTATCACAAATAGGATATAATTTCAAATTTTAGAATGCCAATACAACACTTTCATTATATATGTATTATGAGTTATGTGATTGATCTTTGAGGTCCCAAACATTACGTTTTTTGCTTTAATAATACATTGGTTCTTTGTTTGGTTATTTTTGCCTGTTTTGGAATAATATGCTGACAAAAAGTAACATGATTTGTTTATTGCACATTACAAAATTTGTATTGCATAAATTTAGGATTCTGTAGCAATTATGTAATTGTAATTGTTGCAATTATGTGTTATTTGCATTAATATTTATAAATCCTGTGTATGTTTTCCTAACATAATCTAGTATTTTGCATATATAAAACATGTATACAGCACATTATAAGTATATATGTGGCAAACGAATGGTACTCCATATATTGTTAACTGTTTTTTGATAATAAGCTGCAAGATGTCACAACTTTTGTTTATTGCACATTGTCTAAATTGTATTGCATAATATACAGATTTTGTAGCAATTGTGTGTTAAATGCAAAAGGGTGAAAAGGTATTGCAATTGTGAGTTTTCTGCAATAATATGCTGAAAAAAATTACATGATGTGTTTATTGCACATTGCCAAAATTTGTATTGTACATATAAATTTAGGATTCTGTAGCAATTATGTAATTGTATATCTTGACTCAAAGTAGTATATTGCATATAGAAGGCATGTATACAACACATTATAAGTATATATGTTGCACACGGTTGGTACTCTATATATTATTAACTGTTTTTTCATAATATGCTGCAAGATGTCACATCTTTTGTTTATTGCACATTGCCATACGCGTTCCAAACCCGCATGAAACACCATACTCAGTATAAAACTTTTCACCCTCCTTTAAGGTATTAAAACATTTCCACATATGGTTTCATCTCAGCAGGACAATTGGGGTAAATAAGGTCCTCGGAATTTTCAACCGTACATCCAACATCAGCTGAGAAATAAATATAAATATGATTATTGCAAAGATAATATGGTGTAAATGCTGACAATGTACGATTTCATTGCAAAGATAATATGTTTATATGCAACAAATATACATTTTACGTGCAACAAATATACATTAATAATGCAACAAAAAAAAAGAAAAAAAAAGAGTTACGAATGTAAATCGAAATTACCCACCTGTTCCATGAAGCAGATAAACAATGAAAAAAATCTTGCAAATACAAATAAAACAACTAAAACGACCAAGATAAAACAAATTGCAAAAAACAATCATACAATATTACCAATACAAAATAAATTAACGAAAGCAAATTAAACAAATGCTATCAAGTTACAAATGCATTGGAAATATAATTATTGTTTATATGCAACATATATACATTATATGTGCAATAACTAAACATTAATAGTGCAACAAAATTTAGCGAACTAAGATATACATTATAATGTAATACAAAATTACAATGATGTTACATGAAGCAGAATGAACTGAAAAAAACTAACAAATACAAATAAAAGAACTAAAACGACGAATATAAAACAAAATGCAAAAAGTAAAACATACAATATTACCAATACAAACGAAAATAACGACGCATATTAAAATATATTAACATGTTACAATTTCATTGCGAAGATAAAATGTTTATATGCAACACATATACCTTATATGTGCAACAAATATAGTTTAGTATTGCAACAAATTAAGCGAAAAGGATATACCTTATATTGCAAAACTAACTTATACAGAAGATCCATGACATTTACACAGAATTTCCATGAAGCAAGAAAACAATAAAAAAAATCTTATATATACAAATAAAACAACTAAAACGACCAAGATAAAACAAAAGGCAAAAAAACCATAATATAATAACTAACGACGAACATTACAAAAATTCTGATAAGTTAAAAAATGTTTGCAAAGAAAATATGTTTATATGCAACAAATATACGTTATATGTGCAACAAAAATCAATCGATATACTGATACAATATCATACAAACAAGAGATTACCTTGTTGTTCCATGGAGATAATCACGACGACAATTCTGAACAAAAAATAGATGTATATTTTCCTTCACTGAATAAATATATGTGCGATAGTATAGATATATCAAATCTATACTTATCCATAAATAGAAGATATATAATCCCATAAATTAAGGTAATAACTGTCAATCCATTTTGATTCCGAAACTGTCCTCAGCAAGGAAATCGGAGCAGTAATTCGTAGCACAAATAGAAGTGACGTTTAGCACATCTATATTAAATCGGATCATTGATTTATTGTGATAAATGGACAGGATTTATTCCTATTTCTCACAACATTTAGCATTCCTATATGATCTATATCATATATATATATATATATATATATATATATATATATATATATATATATATATATGGGTTGGATCCGGTGAGAACTCATCTTTTTGAGAACTTGAGAACCATGTATATGACGTTGAAGATAATGATAAAAAGATATAAAGTTTTGCATAACGAAAACTTTCTAAAATTCTATATATATATATATATATATATATAGGGAGAGATCATATGAGAATAGATAATTATGTGAGAAATAAGAATGAAATCTAGCCTTTTATTTAATGAAATCGACGTGCAAGATTAGATAACACATATGATACATTTTTCACATCGTGTGCAATGTATTAAACTGAATTCGAGTTTTAAGAGGGTAACTTTGTAATTAAAGATTATTTTAAAAGGTAGTTGCTATAATTATGGGATTATGTAGTTAATGAGCATATTTTTTTTGTTAACTTTCGCAAGAAAAAATCTTTCGTCGTCCATTTTCTCGTTTGAAATTAAGATCACAAATCAATTACGAAGATAATGGAGAGTTTAGGTATGAGATTTATGTTTTTGTTATTTTGTTAATGATAATCGTATGAACATCGGGCTTTATTACGTATCATATGTTACAAAGTTTGCTGCACATTCTACATTGTAGAGTGTCACACTATATTTGTGTTCATGGTATTTCTTATGGGATTAGGTAATCGATGAGTAGATTTTTTTTTTGTTTACATTCGCAAGAAAAAAGATTACTGTTCGTCGTCTATTTTCTCGTTTGCAATTAATATCACAAATCAATTACCAAGATAATGGATGGTTTAGGTATGAGATTGATTTGTTTTTGTTATTTTGTTAATGATTATCGCATGAACAGTGGGCTTTTTTACGTATCATATATTACCAAGTTTGCTGCACATTCTATAATATAGAGTTGCACACTATATTTGTGTTTAAAGATTATTTTAAAATGGCAGTTGCTATAATTATGGGATTAGGTAGTTAATGATTATATTTTTTTTTTTTTAACTTTCGCAAGAAAATAGATTACTTTGCGTCGTCCATTTTATCGTTTGAAATTAAGATCACAAATCAATTACGAAGATAATGGAGGGTTTAGGTATGAGATTGATGTTTTTGTTATTTTGTTAATGATAATCGTATGAACATCGGTCTTTATTACGTATCATATGTTACAAAGTTTGCTGCACATTCTACATTGTAGAGTGTCACACTATATTTGTGTTCATGGTATTTCTTATGGGATTAGGTAATCGATGAGTAGTTTTTTTTTTGTTTACTTTCGCAAGAAAAAAGATTACTGTTCGTCTTCTATTTTCCCGTTTGCAACTAATATCACAAATCAATTACGAAGATAATGGATTGTTTAGGTATGAGATTGATTTTTTTTGTTATTTTGTTAATGATTATCGCATGAACAGTGGGCTTTATTACGTATCATATATTACCAAGTTTGCTGCACATTATATTATATAGAGTTGCACACTATATTTGTGTTCATGGTATTTCTTATTAAATTGTTTTAAATTGAAATAATGTTTATATTATTTCAGATGCCACAGATTCGCAACCGAATATTGATGAAGTTCATATGACAAATGAATTTAATGGTATGTTTATGTTTATGAGAATCATGATTTTAATTTTGTTTAATTGTTATTGCATAAACATAGACATTTACTATGTTGCATATATTACACGAATTGTATCTCATTGTATAATATAATGTTGCACATTATATGTGTTCATATAATTTGTATTTACTCGATTGTAAATGAGAAAGGTTTATATTATTTCGGATGGCACACATTATCAACCCCATATTGATGAAGTTCATATGTCAAATCGTTTAATGGTATGTTTATGAGATGGATTTTCGTTTTATTTTGTTTAATGGCTATTGCACAAACATAGAAATATATTATGTATCACATGGTAAACAAATTTGTAGCTCTGTTATAATGTAATGTTGCACATTAGAGTCATTAAAGTTATTTCAGTATTAATTTGTTTTAATTGATTCATTTTATTATTTTTGAAAGATGTCTCAGATTCTCAACCGCATATGGACGAAGTTCATATGACAAATGAGTTCAATGGTATGTTTATGTTTATAGATGTATATTTTACATCGTTTTTACATTTTCATTAATTACGTGATATTTTAGTATGTTTTTCTTTATCTTTCTATATAATGTTTAATTACTTTTAATCTTAATGATATATGAAACAATGATATTAAATCGATATTCAAAGCAGTGATATTTACTCGATCTTTGAAATAGTGATGTTTGTATGTATGATATGTCCAATACATACCCAGAATATAAGATTTATATGAAATTCGTTTTGCAACAATTGTACCATAATATGATATGAAAATAATTAAATATGATATTAAATTTTATTAAGTTATATATATATGTGATATGATATATTAATATATTTATATGATACTAATATAACACGATATGATATACAAACTTTATAAGCGCTGATAATATATAAGTAGTATGTGAATAAATTTATATATTATATATGCGAAGTCCAAACAGTATTAAAAAAAAACGTAATTATTATGTTTTTTAATAATTAAAACATTTTGGACCACCAACAACAATCCATAATTATTACTTTGTTTGATTCTTAAATAAGATATATTTTGTTTTAAAATATTTAACCAAGAAACATATGCTACATGTACAACATAATATGATATAATAACAAAAATATATGATACGAAAATAAGAATAATGTTTTAAAAAATGCAGAATGTTATATAAAGATATGCTTATGCGTTTTCATTATATTGCATAGTTCTGTATAATTGTAGCTTTCTTTTTAGAGTGTCATTGCACAAGAGAGCAATATTGATTTCTGTGGGTTATATTTTATGTGATGTAGTTATAAAGATTGCAAAATGAGTCATATTGTTATCATTAATGTTATTTATTGTTATCATTTATTTTTGATCGAGTTGGGTTATAATCGCAGATATTGATGAACTTCATATTCCCATATGTCCTAATGGTATGAAACCGTATATTGGAAAGACTTTTAGAACGTTGAAGAATGGAGAACAATTTTATCGGAATATTACGTCGAATGTGGGTTTGATGTTCGCTTGTCAACCGTGAGTCAAAGCGCATGATGATACGATTGTTTGGCGTTATATTGTTTGTAACAAATGTGGTCTTAAATCAATTGATTTAAGTCTTTGCAAGCAAAACACAAACTAGTTGTAAAAAACGCATGCGGATGTCTACCAGATCAGGATGTATGGCGCGTGTTGTATTTCGTTTGGAGGCTGGTGTTGGTTATGTTGTATCGAATTTCATTGAAGGTCACAATCATGATATGGTGTCAAAATCATTCAAGCATCTTATGAAGTGTAACAAAAAGATTAGCCCTGCACATGAAATGATTATTGCTAAATGCAGGAGGGCTAACATAGGGCCTATGAGATCATTCAGACTCTTTAAGGAACTTGTTGGAAGTTTTGAGGATATTGGTTGTACCAACGTTGAGTTTAAGAATTATGCACGTGATATGAGGGCGTTTGCTAATGGAGTAGATTGTGAAATTTTATTACAGAAGTTGGAACATAAACGTGAGTTTTGTAATGGTTTTACGTTTGAGTACGCTGTGGATGAGATGAAGCAAGTTAAGAGTTTTTTCAGACGCACTATCCATCGAGAACTATCATATATTTGGTGAAGCGGTATCATTTGACGCCACATATTCCACTAATAGGTCAGTATAACATATAACATAATTACATTTTTTTTATTGTATAGTAAATATATATATGTTATAGGATTATTGATTTTTGTAGTATATCTATACTTATATTATCTACGTCACTTACCATTGTTATATTGGTTTTTTAGTACTGATATTTTATATGTTCATATATCAGGTACAAGATGATTTTTGCGCCATTCACAGGCAGAGATAATCATGGTAAGTGTGTTACGTTTGGTCTTTGGGTTGCTAACCGAGAGGACTTTGAATCTTATTCGTGGTTGCTTAACAAATTTGTTCAATGTATGGAAATTCATCCTAAGATGTTAATAACCGACGAGGATCCGGCGTTGAAGAAGGCGGTTGCGTAAGTTTTACCGAGTACACGTCATAGATTTTGTATGTGGCATATAATTTGAAAGTTGCGAGAAGATACCTCAACATTAAACGATGATTCGAATTCAAACAAAAGTTTAACGACATTGTTTGGTCGAGATTCACGAGCCGATGAGTTTGAGGCAAAATGGATGAAATGGTTGAAGAGTACAATTATCGAGTAACAAATGGTTTGGTAAGATTTTTCTATGCGCTCATCTTGGATACCAAAGATATTTTAGAGATCATGCCATGAGTGGTTTGTTTAAGACAACTTCACTTTTCGAGAGCGAAAACAACTTCTTCGACAAGATCTTAATCCGAGATCAGATTTGGCGGAGTTTTATATGCACTATGAGAGTGCTATCGATGCGCAGCGAAACACACATGACAAATTAAGTTTCAAAGATGAGACAGGTATACCTGATGTTAAAACTCACTTTCCTATTGAGCGTCATGCAGCGTCTGTTTATACGAATAGTATATTCGTTAAGGTACAAGCTGAGATTGAAAGTGCTTTAAATGAGTGTCGTATATTGTCTATTATTGATCAACCTGATTTGGTGTGTTATGTGGTCGTTGACATTGATGGTTGCAAGTTTGAAGTTGCTCGTATTGGCTCTGATGATTCATTTTCATGTTCATGCAAGTATTTTATAAAGAAAGGATTATTGTGTAAGCATATATTTGTCATGATGATGAACTTGAACATGAGAACAATTCCGGAGAAGTACATATGTCGTCGGTGGACCAAGTTTGCATGTTATAATGCCAACAGAGAACGCAAGAACAATCATTCTTTCAATGGTAATGGAATAAACGATTTATTCTCAGAGGCATGTAAATGCATTGGGTTAGTAGATGGTGATCCTGTTCGCAGCGCACAACTGCTGGAAATTCTGAAAGAAGCTAGCTCTAAATTTGCAGTACCTGATGATGAAAGTGTTGTTGACAAAGGCAAAGATGGTATGTTTGAGAAGTATTACGGGTCAGGTAAACCGTTGGCAAGAAGACTACGACCACCACCGTTGTTAGTACCAAAGGAAGTGCAAACCGAAAAATCCAATAGGAGAAAGCCATAGCAGTGCTTTGAATCGAAGAGACTTTGTCGTAAATGTAATACATTGACGAATCATGATTCCAGGAATTGTCCTGAGAATAACAAGTCTTAGATTGTATAATCATTTATTTATAATTTTTACTACTATTATGATATATTATCATTTGATACTTTATGGTATTAATTTGTCTTGATTATTTTTGCTATTCTATAAAATTCTGTTTGTTAATTTTTTTGTTGATTATTTAGTCGTTATTTTTCAAAAACTTTATTTGATACAAAAGATGATGCGATATATAATTTATGCTATATATATATGTCATTATGATAGGTATGTTATATAATGTGATATGAAAAACGGACATTGTGATACGCATACTAGGTATATAAATTAGATAATATTATATATACTGTATATAATATGCAATGTATGATATATAATATGCTGTATATTTTAGATGTTATGATACATATTTTAATGATATGATACATATTTTGATAATGTTGCATTGTCTATTAATATACATATATTCTAATGGTTATGATGTTGTCTTGAGGTTTTTAATATAATACATATATATACTAATACAATGGTTTTGATGTTGTCTTGATTTTTAAATGTATATCTCCCTCCTGTTTTGTGTGTAAAATATTGATATTGAATGAACTACGTATTAAATATAGTATTATATGAATTCATAAATATATATACTGACTTAAAAATTGTTGCCAAGTATAAAGGTATAATATGCAACATGTTTTAGTGTCTATGAAATAAACAATAATGAAAATGATACAAACATATTAATAAGAATAAAAGAATAATGTTGTCGAATATTACCAAGTATATCATAAATTTTTATGGTTTTGATGTTGTCTTGATATTTTTATGTATATCTCACTTATACTTGGTAATATTCGACATTATTATATGTTATGTGATAAACGTTTTTACTGTCTATGCAATTTAAATTATAAAACGAATTTAAACATGATTATAAATCGAATTTAAACTATATGTTATGTGATACCACCAATATGTTATGTGATACACGTTTCTACTGTATGTGCAATTAAATAACAACAATATGATATACATCTGTTGAGTAATGTAAAAGAATAATTTGCAAAATGCTTTATTAGAACATATAAATAATTTGCATATGCTATAGGTATAATATCGTATATTATATATTATTGTAAAAATAAATTGAGTAGAAACATTAATTATCTATTTCAAAATAACAATACCTAGTACAAGTCTGATAAAATTGTTTCAATGTCAATAAATAAAAAAACAAGAAGTCTAAATAATCAAAACAATCAAGCATGATAATATTTTTGAAATATCAATAAAGAACAAACAATTAACCAAACAACATTGTTTCTACTTTTATATCTGTTCCTGAAGTCACGTCACGGTAAAACTTTTCTGCACCAGCCATTATTGTATCCTTCACTATATTTTGATCCCAACAAATCATTTCTGAACAGTATCGAACTCGCATGGTTAGCAGCTGTTTGCAAGGACTTGATGTAATTCCAGTCACCCATTTTCTAGAAACATCTCCCATGAATGTCTCAAGATGCCGCATCAAATATATTCCACTATCTGTTGAATTAATCTTGCTTCCCCATCTTATTGTTGGAATTTCAAACTTACCACTTTCAACAAGTTTAGCTTTTGAGTGTTGCTCTCTGAAACTCAAGTATTCCGATAATATTGAACGCTACAAAATTAAAAAGTATTGTTAGTATTTAAACACATCAGTTTTACATTAATTTAAAGAATAAATATAAAAACAATTAATACACAACATACCAAATTTGTAAGTAAGTCTTCATATTTTTCTGTTTGACATTCAATTGCAAAGATCATTCATACTATCAATTACAAATTTTTCCCATACTTCACATCAATGCATATTGCAAAATATTTCTTGCATTTGTATATGGGAAAAAAACTAAAAAAAAAATTAGGGATTAGTATTTAAGTATATTTAAAAACGAAAAATATTTGAAAAGTTACTTACGATGTCAACTTCATTTAATTTGATGTGTTGGTTGCTCTCCGATTCTGTAATATTTTCAAAAATGTATCCTTCAACATCGTAAGTAATATCTCTTGTAACCAAAGGCATCATCTACATATAACACAAATTCGCATATTATATATAATATTAATTTTTAAATGATAAAAACAATATTAATTAAACAAGTTATGTTACATATTATGCATTATATGATATACTTGATAACATAACAAAGTATGTGTCATATACAAGCCAAATCGTTTTTACATAAAATATAATCATTAATTACATTGTTATTAACAATGTGATACAATGATTTGCATATATGATTCATGTTATGCATTATATGATACAACAAGAAATCGAAATACATAATACCCCAGGTTATTTATCATATAGTTCATATATACTAGTTAGTGTATGCAATAAAAATATTACAATGAATGTTAATAAAAAAATACAAATTAAACTTACACCGACAAAAGTACTTGCAAAAAATCTTCTTGGTGATCCTTCACCTCGATAATTTTCCATATAATTGAGCATCACACACCATGCGTCAATTATACCAACTCCTATAATGCTATCTTTTGACAATGTAGCCATATGCTTTCTTGTTAGTTCGATGTCTCCGTGCGCGAACAAAATATCCTCTCTAATGATAAATAAAATTATAAACATATAGCGTTAAAGTAACGTGGTGATATATCACCAAGAACAAATTTTGCATAGAACGTCAATTACATAAAGCATAATATTAATCATATATTAATTAATATGTTGCATAAAAGAAATAAATTGGAATTGATCATACTCATCATCTTTAGAGTTGCATAGAACGTAAACCCCACACTTTAATTCTTTTTTCGTGAGGCTCTTGCATACGCTGATCTTTCTCACCAAAAAAGGAGATTTTAAAGCGACAGGCTTATTCGATACACTCATACTTCTTGGCCTTTTTTTTCCTTCAACTGTCACTGAATGTAAAATCTACAAACATATATAAATGAGTCAAAATACATATTTATATTGCAAAAGAATATAGATGTTCTCTGATCCACATATATGCTAGATAGATTAACTACAGATTTACAGAATATTTTTAATAACATCCATATTATACTTGTTTAACCTTAATACAACCATATTGAATCTAAGTTTTCCTTTTCCTTTATAAGGTACAACCACCTTCTTTTTTTAACAACTTCATCTTTCGTAAGGCCCCTCAAAGTTGGTTCAATTGCATGTTCGATCCAGCCCAAATGCTTCATGAAGCACGGATGACCGTAATAATAAAGTACAACAATGTTATGGATGAATAAATGTTAATATATGCTGAAGGTACATAAATTAAAAATTATTGAAAATAACAACATGTCCTTCAAGTTGGATTCTGATGTTATCTTGATGGGATTACATTGTGCGTTTCTGTGTTGTCCGGAAACCGTCCATATTGAATGAAGAATGGACTACGATATTAGCATAATGTGCAACATGTATTAAAGTATATGCAATACATTAATATGAATATGACACAAAACCGTTATTACGCATAATAACAAATGTACATCATGTTTCACTAATAAATATTCGATTTTACAAAGACATTATTATACAAAGACATAATATGAATAACATAATATGTGACATAAAATTTATTATCCATTACTTATATTTTAACTATAATACTAATTTAAAACCATGTTATAAAACCATATTATATGTAAAATTTGTGATACAAAATTATACAAGATATGCAAAACCACATAACAAGAAAAGTTACACTAAAAAAACACTACATTCAAGACTCGGTTTTGACCGGCAACAACCTTTGTAATTGTTTACATTGCATCAAGTCCTATGTCTAAATCACTGCAAAAGCAACATCCATATGCTAACAAATATATTTGTTAGTTATTTTAAAAAAAAACATAAATATAATTATCAGATTTTATGTACAATAAGTATAACAATATGTATAATATCGCTTGCTATTGGAATAATGTAGTATGATATTGTTATACAAAGACATTAAATGAATATCATAATATATGACATAAAACTGTTCTTACGCATAATAAAAAATGTACAACATGTTTAACTTGTAAACTGTGCGTATTGAATGAAAGACGTTCTACACATATTAGCATAATGTGCATCATGTATGAACGTATATGCAACATATTAATATGAATATGACACAAAAATGTTATTACGCATTGCATAATATGGAAACTGTGCGTATTGAATGAAAGGCGTTCTACATATATTAGCATAATGTGCATCATGTATGAACGTATATGCAACATATTAATATGAATATGACACAAAATTGTTATTACGCAATACATAATATGGAAACTGTGCGCATTGAATGAAAGACGTTCTACATATATTAGCATAATGTGCATCATTTATGAACGATATGCAACATATTAATATGAATATGACACAAAAGTTATTGCATTTATTACGCAATACATAATATGGCTATTGTAATAATAAGCATATTGTAAAACCATATGATACGCATTGAATATGTGATAACAGACCAATATATAAATATGTGATAGACAATCAAACAAGTTATACAAAACCACATATCAAGAAATGTTTAACTACAAAAATAATATATTCAGTACCTCAGTTTGCAGACTGCCAATAACCTTTTGTACTGTTTCGGTTGCATCAACCCCAATGTCTACATCACTTTGTGCAACTTCAACATCCATATGCTAACAAATATTTTTGTTAGTTATTTAAAATAAAACATAAATAGAATGATATAATTTTCTGAACAATAATTATAACTTTACCTTTTCTTTGTCATTTCCAGATTCACCAACAACTTTTTCCTTTCCACGAGGTGTGCTCCACATTTGAGTTAATCCAAAGCTGAAGGATGGTGTGTCTTCAAGCTTGCTGATATAAGTGTCTCGTTGTTCAACAAAGCATCAACATCATCCCATAGCTTTTGAATATCTTCATTTCCCCAAAAACTTTCATCCTCGTCAGTTGGTTCTTGTGTCTGCCAACTTCTATGTTGTGACACCGACAGATTTGAACATGAAATTGACTTGAAAGCTGTATCTATGGTCCGTTGGAACGAACGTGACGCAGTCTGTTCTTTTGAAGCTTTCTCAATAACCTTCATCATATCCACAGTCAGTGTGGCAATTTTTTTGGCAAATGTCAACACCTCAATACTTGTGGACAATCCACTCACCGCCTCACCCTCATTTCTGATCTCTCTTTCTTCGTCATCAACAATATCAATAGGGGGAATGGGATACCCATCCCCAAATACTCCCCCTTTGATTTCCGCTGCTTGTCTCTTTCTTAGAGCATTCGTGCTCCAATTACCAATGATTGGATAATGACGCGGTACAGATTGCATCTTGTATAAAACTCTATCTACATAAAAAATCTGACACAAATCTAAAATGTTTAGATAAACAATAAAATAATACTAAAAACAGAAATAAAATAATTAAATGTAATAAATGAAAGAAGTTATTACCATCAAAAATAACATCGGCCCAACAAAAACAGTAGATTTCTTTTCCACGAAGACGGTCTTGTGTTCGATCAAACACCTCATTACGTATTCACTCCAATTCCAAGTTTTAACTTCATCAATGTGTTCCAAACAATTAAGTATGTACGGAATAACGTAACCATCGACAAGGTTTCCATGAAAGAACATTGATGACAATCATGAAATGAATCTTAAACCAAATTCCTCCATCATCACAACTAAGTACAACATCATGCAATTTCGAATAGACACCCTATGTCTATGTGTTCCGGAAAAAGGCCATCCATTCATCAAACAATTCAGTAGTGTGTGTTTTCGAAACACCGAAATCTGACGGCGCCTCTCGGAAAACCATATACCCGAATAACATCTTCTTCAGTTATGTGAATTCGTCTATTCCCTGTTAGAATCAGCTCTGAGCTGTTGTGATTAAAATTTTGCACAAGCCAGTATGCAAGACGAGAAGGCATCTCCTTTATATTAACATCGCGTACATGTCCAAAACCTAATTCATCTATTGAAGCTTGTCGGCGCTCATTTAATCTTGATGAATCTTTCAAGAATGTATTCATATTCGATCTAGAAACTAGTTTTGGAAATAAACGATCAGTATTGGTATCATTTATTTCTTCATCAGTTTGCTCAATAACATCTTCATTATCAAAATCCATAACATTCCCTCTCTTAGTGGATTGTCCTTTCGGATCGTTCTTTTTTTTGTTCTTAATTCGCAACATTATCTAAAATGATACCCTTTTCTTCCTAATTACATCTCTGGCGATCACCTTTCCTCGATCTATGAAAAAAATTTAGAAAAATAAACTTAGTAAATTTAAATATCAATATATTATGTTTTAATAAGATATGCTACACAAAATATAACACAGTCAAACAGTTTGTAATTAACAATACAAACGGATAGCAAACCAATAATATTTTATTCAAGTATGAAATGTGCAGTAATTTCAACTATGTTAGTATTTACATATATATGTGAGACATATATATATAATGAATGACATAGAATAAACAATATATGACATGTAAAAATAAATGTTTTAATCTTGACAGAATGCTGAAGGATGTGTAAATGAATTGTTTATGTGCTACATTTATATGACAGTATGATACACAAAAAACAATATATGACACAGAAATTCATATGTTCAATAACAAAAAACAATGAGTACACGATATGATACATCAAATAATAAGATATGATACAACAATATCAAATATGAGAATAAGATCATCATTGTTCATCTGTATCATTTAAAAGTGCTACATTTATGAAACTAATGTAGCGTAACAATATATGATATAGAATTTCATATGTGTACTAACAGACCAATGGATACAACAAAAACAATATATTATATAGATTTTCAAATATACTCTCAGAATTTAACTAGAATGATACATATATACTTGTATATGATACACATTAAACAAGATTGATACAAAATATTACATATTTGTATCATAACAACGTGCTACATTTGAATATCAGTGTGCTATATGTGTTTTACATCCCATAACATATGTTTTTAAGATATTATGAAACACCAAATTAGAAATAAACTCACTTTTAACAAGACATGATATACACAATAATGTTATATGCTATAAAAAATACATTATATGATACAAATATACACGAATATGACATAAACCCAATAATATATATATGCATACATATTAAATTTAAATGATACAAATATATTTGTATATGATATATATTAACATATCACATTTTTTAACAAGTCATGAAATACACAATAATGTTTTATGATATAAAAAATACATTATATGATACAAATATACACGAATATGACATAAACCCAATCACATATATATGCAGACATATAAAACAAGATTGATACAAAAGATTCATACAACATATCACATATGCGTATCAAAATAATATGCTACATTTGAATTACAGTATGATATACTACCAACAATTTATGATATAGAATATCTTAAATTTGAAAAAACAGAACACTTTGTACAAGAGTTGACACACCATTGTTCACAGAAATCAAATGTTATGTTAAATGCATATGACAAAAGAAGCCAACAAAAAAACCAATAAATTAACTAAGATGTTGGTAGTATTTGTGAAGGAATAAAACATTTGGGACCACCAACACAATACAAAAATCTGTATTCCATAAATGTCAAAAAAACAATAAAATAGCACATATATCAACATCAAACGCATATCTCAGAATTTAACAACATCTACATCTACAAAAAAAGAAACAAAACGAAGCAACAAAACTAAACGTCGCCTTGTTCAATTTCTTTACCCTTGACTTGTTTTTTCAGTTTGTTCACCATGATGTCAGTTTGTTCAGTTTGTTCACCATGATGACACATAATGAATGACATAGAAATAACAATATATGACATGCAAACCAACAATATTTTAATCTCGATAGAATGCTGAAGGATATGTAAATGTATTGTTTATGTGCTACATTTATATGACGGTATGATACACCAAAAACAATATATGACACATAAATTCATATGTTCAATAACAAAAAACAATTAGTACACGATATGATACATCAAATAATAAGATATGATACAACAATATCAAATATGAGAATAAGATCATCATTGTTCATCTGTATCATTTAAAAGTGCTACATTTATGAAACTAACAGAACAAAACAATATATGATATAGAATTTCATATGTATACACGATATGTGTACTAACAGACCAATGGATACAACAAAAACAATATATTATATACATTTTCAAATATACACTTATATTTAACTAGAATGATACAGATATACTTGTATATGATACACATTAAATAAGATTGATACAAAATATTTCATATTTGTATCAAAACAACGTGCTACATTTGAATATCAGTGTGCTATATGTGTTTTACATCCCATAACATATGTTTTTAATATTTTATGAAACACCAAATTAGAAATAAACTCACTTTTAACAAGACATGATATACACAATAATGTTATATGCTATAAAAAATACATTATATGATACAAATATACACGAATATGACATAAACCCAATCACATATATATGCAGACATATTAAATTTAAATGATACAAATATATTTGTATATGATATATATTAACATATCACATTTTTTAACAAGACATGATATACAAAATAATGTTTTATGCTAAATAAAATACATTATATGATACAAATATACACGAATATGACATAAAACCAATCACATATATATGCAGACATATAAAACAAGATTGATACAAAAGATTCATACAACATATCACATATGCGTATCAAAATAATATGCTACATTTGAATTACAGTATGATATACTACCAACAATTTATGATATAGAATATCTTAAATTTGAAAAAACAGAACACTGTGTTCAAGAGTTGACACACCATTGTTCACAGAAATCAAATGTTCTGTTAAATGCATATGACAAAATAAGCCAACAAAAAAACCAATAAATCAACGAAGATGTTGGTAGTATTTGTGAAGGAATAAAACATTTGGGACCACAAACACAATACAAAAATCTGTATTCCATAAATGTCAAAAAAGCAGAGAAATAGCACATATATCAACATCAAACGCATATCTAAGAATTTAACAACATCTACATCTACAAAAAAAGCAACAAAACGAAGCAACAAAACTAACCGTCGCCTTGTTCAATTTCTTTACCCTTGACTTGTTTTTTCAGTTTGTTCACCATGATGTCAGTTGCCCGATTTGTTGCGCGTGTTTTGTTGAAGCGTAGTGATAGTCCGCTTTGTTGAGAGAGTGATAGCAATTAGGGTTTAACAATCAAACATATATAACGGTAGTGTTGAAGAGGTAGAAATGAGTTTGATTGATACCTATTTAACACAACGTGATGTATTCGGTTTGATTCTATCGCGAATCCGAAAGAAATCTTAAATGTTGTTCTTCAATGTCGTTCTTCAATCGACTACAGAGGAAGCGAAGAGGGATATTTTTGGGAATTAAATTTTGCAAGTTCGAAATTTGTAGTGCATTAAATGATTTCAATGTGGGCATTCAATTTAGCTAAACGAAAATTTCATTTTGGTTTGCGATGAATCGCCAGAGATATGAGCATATCTTCTCCATAGATAGTGTCTGACATATTTGACAATTATACCCTTTTCGTGTATTGATTCTACAAATGTTCGTAATTTTTTTTAAAATTTGATATGATTGCAATATCGAGCGTTAATTTTGTTTAAATCGATGGTTGTGATTTATTCTCATTTCTTACACTTAATGCCTTTCTCACCATAACCTCCCTATATATATATATATATATATATATATATATATATAATGGTTATCGTGTGAATTTTTTTTGGGTTCGGAGCTTAAGTACCCATTTTTGTAAAAATGTGTGTTGTGTATATCCATTTGTAAAAATAAGTGCCACCTATACCCATTTGATTATTTTAATATATTTTCATCAAAATCATCACACTATTGCACACGAAAATTTGTGCCCGTCTAAATCATTACAGAATCTTTGTCCTTATCATAATTATATCGAAAATAAATTATAACTAAATAGTTAATGTTTATTTAATATTTATTTATTTGGTTTGTTAAATTTGATTATTTTTGCATGACAAATATCGGTTGCTTTTCAGAGCTTTAATTCAAATATTTTGTTATAAAAGAACACAGATACGACTAAGATCTCTCTCTCTGCTGCTAAGCTCTCTCTCTCTATCACGCCAACCTCCCGTCCCTTACTTCCCGGTGGCCAACCTCCCCAATGCCAACGGCCAACCCTCCCCAATGACCAACCTCTCCCTCACCAGTGAACCCGGCCAACCCTCCTCACCTGTGAACCGGCCAACCCTCCTCACCCGTGAACCCGTGGACCCCTCGCCCGGCGGCCAACCCCTCTGGCCAACATCCTGCGGCCAACCCTCTGACCAACTCCTCTCGCCTGTGGCCAACGCCTCTCTTCCCGGCGGCCAACCCTCTCTCCTCGCGGCTATGGCTTCTTCTTCACAACAACATGTACATTTTTTTGTTTTATTGTTTCGAATTATTTGAATTATTATTATGTATATTTCGAATTGTTTCATAGAAATATTTTTGTTTCGAATTGTTGTTCATTATGTTTATGTTTGAATTATTTTTGTTTCGAATTGTTTCGAATTATTCTTCATTATGTTTATGTTTGAATATGTTTATGTTTGAATTATTGTTATGTATATTTCGAATTGTTTGAATTATGTTTATTGTTCATTATGTTTATGGTTATGTTTAATTATGTTCATTATATTTCGAATTATGTTTATGGTTATATTTTTGTTTCGAATTTGTTTGAATTATGTTTGTATTTCGAATTATGTTAATTATGGTTATATTTAATTATGTTCATTATGTTTGTTCATTATGTTTGTATTTCGAATTGTTTGAATTATTGTTTCGAATTGTTCGAATTGTTTATTGTTTGTATATTTTTGTTGATGTATTTGAATTATTGTTCGAATTATTGTTCATTATGTTTATGGTTATATTTAATTATTGTTCATTATGTTCGTTATGTTTATGGTTCGAATTGTTGGATGAATGGTTGCTATGAAATCTTGTACTTCATAAGATTTTTTTCCTTATTTAATTTGGACTTCATAAGCACAAATGCACAAAAGCAATATAAGATTACACAACACGCCTCTGAACGAATTAAAACAAAATCAACGACCATAAAATTTGTTTGAATTTTCTTTATTATTTTACTATATTACAAAAGCTTTTTTTAGATGAAATCGCTTTCGAACACATCAAAGATGATAACACAACTGGAAATATTCTTGTCAAGAGACATAAAAAAGGCCATAATTCAACTTCCTAACCCGGAAATGGTCAATCACATATAGTAAAATTCAACAATATTTCTATGAAATTTCAAAAGCATGCTTCACACACCAATCATTGATCCAAAATTCAATGAGAATAAAATCAAAAAGAAAACAAACAAAATTCATTTGGTAAAGAAACTCTCAATGTTTCTTCAGTGAAACAGCCAGATTCTTTGCCCATCTAGTTTAGGCAAAAGATATATAAGACCCTTTTCTTAGACACAAAAAAATAAAAAATAAAAACTATATTCTAATTTAAAATTTCTCATAGGGAACAAAAATTTCCAATTCTATGTTACATCAAGACACAAAAAAGTTCACCACCAATAATGATACAAATTCAGACTACCCTAGTGAAATAAAAAATTTATAACTCCTAGTCTGGTAGAGAAAATTGTCATTTTCCTTCACTAGAAATATATGATAAATTTATATTTGATTGATATTTTGGAATAAATTTCACAATATGTGTGCAACTCTTGAACACACTGATTGACATATTTCTTAATTAAGCATAATTTAATTTTTTTTAATAAATAGGAAATCATCGAGTTCTTAAGGCCCGAGACCATCAATCGTCCATCCACAATCAACACGTACTTCAAGCCCAATTATTTCAGAAGGGTCATTATGAGATTGAGAGATATAGGCGGTGAAGAGCTGGTGGATAGGTTTAAGCGAGGTGTTTGGTCACTTAGTTGGTTGGGAACACGGATCCAAGCCAAACATGAGTTTGCACCATATGGTATCCCGGCGCATTAAGCCCCCAGTCTTTCAAGATCAGGAAATATGGTTTTTTATCAATGGGAGGAAAATTTGTTTTTTCTTCTCAGATTTTGCGCTCATGACGGGTTTGAGTTTTGGGACGTCATCTTTCGATCCTACAGCCAAGTACGATCCGCGATCTGTTGAGGTTTATCGAAGGTTTGTTGGTGGCGGAGGGACTAATATAGAGAATCTAGGTGTGAGATTCTTTGATACAGACCGTCCGATTGATGATAATGATGGTCATCTATATCTCCGTGTGGCCCACATCTTAGTTCTTTACGCATTCGTTCTTGGAATCGACTTGCCACGACCTGTGGATCCGTGGATTTGGGTCTTAGTCGACGATCTGGACGTATTTGCCATATTTCCATGGACTGCATATGCATATAAAATTCTCCATTACTACATGTGGAATATGAAGACCAAGGCCAAATATCACTTCTACGGACCGTCGTGGGCATTATATATTTGGTCACTAGAGATCATTCCGGATCTTGACACGACGGTTGCGAAGTATGTCCGGGGGGATGCGTATCCTAGATGCATGAGGTGGAACTTCACGAAGATGATTGACGAGGATACACAGCCCCTGTTCGATCGTGAGGTATTATTATTGTTCAATAACTTTTATTTATTCATTATATTATATGTTTTCTATTCAAATATATAGTAATACGTTTTGGTTTATTGTAGGGGCAACCGTTTTGGGGGTTAGTCCCGGACGACTTTGAGAGGAGCATGCCGTACTATACGTCATCTTTATATCCGGGTGCACTAGGCGTGAACTACAGGAGACCCGTTCCCATCTGTATGCCCGGGGAACAACCCCCGCCCCGCACTAGACAGCCTCGTTCTAGAGCAGGGCCTTCTACTGATCTTGATGTGGGGGTTAGTCGGCGATCGGTACGCAGTACGAGGGCACGTACTTCTATTGTTGAAGAGATTGATGAAGAGCCTGAGGAGCTACGACGTCAGTCTGTGGAGATAGAGCGTGCGTCGGACGAGGGACAAAAATCTGATATAGGGGGACGCAGATAGGATACGGGGAAGCGTGCGAGACAGCTACGTTCCTCTTCATCTAGCAGTGGCGGTGAGCACCATGCACGCCCGAGTCGGGGATCGTCGTTGGATCGAGACATGATCCATGATGTGGTTAGAGAATATTCAAGGACTCTAGACGTGGTTTGAGTCTATGCTAGAGAAGACTCGATGTAGATGTTCGCAGAGCACCGAGGCATATACGCCGTCCCATCGTGGAACTACCCCACCGACGATGCGGAGTGACGATCAGAGACGACAACCTTCTACTCTTACTCTTACGTCGGGTTCAGATGTACCCCAGCAGACTCCTCTAGCAGATCCGACATCTCCTATACCCCAGACAGATTATACACCTTATCGTCAGTCTCTACAGGACCATGGATCTAGCTCTGGATTCATTAGCCCATCACACAGTGAGGATCCAGCTCGTCATTCCATGCCAGAGATGCATATGGAACAGCCGAGACAATTGGTAAATTATCTTATTTTATATTATTGCATCATATTTGATATGTTTACTTTTTCTAACTCTGTTGCTTAAACAAAAAATTAGCCAACTCGTAGAAGCGAACGAGTAAGGTTCGCTGTGCCTGCATTGAGGTCACCGTACGTGAATAGTCCTATGCCTCTTCCTATCCCCGATAGTGTATTCGCTTCGTATGAAAATTTTCTTGAGGCAAGGACGGGTTCAGTGATTATTAGAAACAGTGGATGCACGCTGACCTACAGTGATTTTGTTCGCATCGAAGACCCTTCTGGCGATCTTGACGTGGGGTAAGTATCACTTCTATTTCTGTTTTCATATATGAAATAGTTATTTAAAAACAAATTATTTATTGCAGGATCTTGATTTGTATATGATGCATCTGAGGATCAGATTAATAAACAGGCAGGACTTCTTGGATGAGGTCAATAGTGCGAACACAATTATTTTGGACACCGATTTCTTTGTAAGTATATATTTCGTATTTCTTATAGATGTGAATATATATGTATATATTCTATATATATATTGAATTTCTATTTCTTGCTGAACAGTTGTACATTAGTCGATCATGGCTGCATATTTTTGAGAATAATCAATCACAGCAGTCACTAGACCATGCTATATCTACGTGGGCTCCATCTAATAATTGGTATTGGGCAATCTGTGGTAGAAGGGTGGGCCAAAGTCATAGACCATGGCTTCTTGCTGAACATGTAACTTATTTATACAGTGACTAATTATAAAATAGATTTTTGTTTGTGCCTTTACAAAATTGAATCTCTTTTTACAGATCATCATCCCTTGTTTTAGCAGAGGTCGCATCATTTTGGCTCGAATGGACATGAGGAACGAGGTGTGTGAAATTTTCGATTCGGTATATTATTCATTAGACCCCCGGCAACAAGAGCAGCGGTTGATGCATTGGTATGGCTTGAAGATGTTATGGCCACAGTTCTTACTCAGATCTCGTTGGTTTGAAGAAAACTCACTCGGTGTTTGTGCCTTTCCGCATGAGGTGATATTTACAATGGCTGCTCCTGATGACCAGTTCAGACAGCAAGACAGAACCAGTGCCGGAACGTACATGTGCATGTACGCCGAACGCATCATTTCAGGTTCCCCGAGCATTGAGTGGGGTAATGAGAATGTATATGGCTACCGAAAGAAAATAGCTGCTTCTATCTTTGAATTATGTGAATGAGAGTCATAGAAAGTGGTCGAAACATGTTACTAATTATTATGTAATAACATTATTTGTATTTGAGTGTATTTTCTTGAATATTGTAATATTTGAATTAATGATTGAACATATATAGCTGCTTTTGTATTACATGTCATGTTTTCACTATTATTGGCTTTTATGTTACATTTTGTCACTTTGCAAATACACACATGCATAATTCTAATTAATAGCTTAATTGATAGCTTATGAGAAATGAAATAATAGATTAATTAGTAATACAAAAACAACACCAAAATGAAGAAACAGAACAATAGATTAATTGATAGCTAATATGAGAAACAACAAAACGAGAGAAACAATGGATCCTAAAATTCTAATTATCCTCCTCAAAGACACGTTATGCAGCGTATGGGGCGTTATAACAACGAACAAGACACTATCACATTCAATTAATGGGATGGTAAATAAGGACATGATTGTCGCGTGTGATCTGCAGAACCACATTAGCCACACCTCCTATGTGCACGACTTGTACTGCTTCACCCCATTTCTCCTCCACCAGATCTTCGATGGGGACGTTCGGTTGGATGATGATGGCGCCCAACTTTCGGACGACCCGCCTGTCGGACCACAGCAGGTGGCAGTACTTCAACGCCTGCGATATCTATAGGAAGCATCCAACTGGATTGGGGCGGAACATGATTTACTCTGTATGAGTAGGCCTGTACTAGCTTCTCGGCGTGGTAGTATTCTCCCACATAGCTGGAAATTTGGTCATCTTTATGCTGCCTGATTAAAATTGAAGATAAAAACAATGATAAAGTTTTAATTATAAATTGGCATACCGTACTAAAAATTATATTTAGTATGTAGCTCCATACCGTATATTGAATCGCATGAGAACACGGATCGATCTATGTCCCACTCCAAGCACGAGCACGATTTTGTCCCGAGATTGACATTGAAGGTTTGGTTTCGTCCTTGACTTTGAATGTGTCGTTACTTTTGGGCACTATAGTATACCTGGCGTGATCTCTCCAGCTCCGCCCGTATCTTGCGAACAGCTTCATGGGTTAGGTCAGTAGGGTATGTTCTTGCTGCTTCAAGTCTTTGATCGAACCATTATCTATGATATGATGAATCGCTTCAACCATAGAGCAAATGGGCAATCGTCTTGCCCACAACAACCGAGCATTGAAGGACTCGGCAATGTTGGAAGTCAGGTATAGCGCCTCACATGGCACTTTGATCCGCCCACTTCTCAACTCCGACCTCATCGACTTGCCATACGCACCACCGGTGAGGTCTATCTTTAGCACGATGGACTTTAACATGTTCATTTCTTTGTCAAACTCCGTCTCTCGATATACATAAGTCGTCTTCTGGTACAATGCCACAGACGGTTTCCCAAAAGGTGTGATTTTTTTCAGCAGATGGTAGTAGCATAAGCGCGGGCGTTCTTGGAAAGATATTTTCATAGCATTGGATATCGGCGTGCGCATCGACACAATCAACGTCTCGAATTCGGTAAGCGGTCTTCACGCGTTGCGAAACCAAGTCCATGATAAATCATTCTCGATCGGACCAATTCCATAAGCGATGGAAAACTTGCTCGTTGTCGTCGCTTCGTAATAAAGAACAAACAATATACCCTTATTGCGGCTCTTCAAGTGCGTGCCATCCACAACAATAACAGGCCTCATGCACAATGTGTAACCGAGTCGGTTGGAACTGAGCGCTACAAAAAGGTGGTGAAAACGACCATCTGGTCCAATATCCAAGTCAATCAACGAACCATGATTAGTTGTCCGCAACATGTGAAGATAACCCGGTAGCAGCTGATAGGATTGTTCATGCCCACCATATATCATCTCGATTGCCCTATTACGAGCTCTCACCGCGACAGTATATGACGTCTGCACGCCATACTCTCGTTGTAACTCGGCCATAATCGATCTCGACTTAATGACTTCATCGTCCTTGCGTATTTTTCGCGCTATGTATGTTGCAATCACACGGGCATTGACCTTGCGCGTTTCGGTATTCATGAGATCATCTACACAGGTGTGTACGACATCAAACTTGCGCACAAACCAAAAACCACCCTGTTGCGATGCGCGCAATAGAAACGGACACTGATCACGATATCTGTATTTGAACGTAATCCAGGTCTGGTCCGATCGCGAAATAACAAATTCTGCTCTTTGTTCCAAGTGCCACAACCCGACTGATATCTTAAGGTCCACCTTGTTATCGAAGATGGAACCTTCGCTCAGCTCATCGGGGTTCGGAATAGAGTCAAGAGGACTAGCAAAAAGATTGTTCGAAGCCACATGAGGAATAACAGGAGCTAGCCAATTGCTCATCTCTTCCATTTGTTCTACCTCGAGTCCCTCGGTTACCCCTTGCGTGTTACTCTGCATAATCATCTCAAGAAACTTTTCTATTCTACCATCTCGACATATCCACGCATCAAATTCTACAAACGTGCCAGAGATCACATTTGCAGCCGCACGCTCCTCCTCCTCCTCCTCCTCCTCTTCTTCATCAGACTCTGTTTGTTCTTCACTGTCGACGACGTATTCGTCATCATCCTTGTCGTCAACGATCGCGTCAACCACTTCGCGCACATGTTGCGGCACTTCTTGAGGTGTATCTTTCTCAAACCAATCATATGCTCCAAATTGTTGTGTGAATGACTCATCCAGAGATGAGTATTGTGAAGTGTAGTCATACGTTGTATCACGTGGTTGCTCGAATTGTGGCATATATGCTTCAGGTTCTGGTTGGGAGCTGACGCCTCCGTATGTCACATACACCTCTGGTTGGGCATAAACCTCGCACAATTGAGCTAGCTGATCATCGGTAGTCAAAAGTGATTTGATAAGTCTACCACTTCGAGATCTTGATATATAATGTATTTGGTAGTCAAAAGAATTTGCTCCCAGAAGGAATTAATGCTTTCTCTTAACTCCCAAATAAGTACATTATCAATCCGAATATAGGTATATGATGATGCACCGCCGCAGTAGTTCAAACAATCATCCCAACATCCTCCATATCTAATGATAATATTCTTCCATTCCGTCACCTAATTAAATCCTACAAATGCACAATAATTAATTAAAAATTCATCTAGCATTAATTATAAAACAAATATCTAAACTAAATATCAAATTAAATATAAAAACAGTAACATTGATCACGAATATTTAATAATAAGAACAATAAATTATAATTCACCTAAACTTTAAAGGAATCGACAAAAAATATTATAAACTAAACTAAACTAAATGAAAAATTCAATAATGAACGTGTATAAATCATGATTCACCTAAACTAAATCAAATAATAATTCACATAAACTAAATAAATAATACAAATGCACAATAATGAACATGTATAAATCATCTAACATTAAGTATAAAACAAATCTCTAAACTAAATAATAATTAAATATTATAATTCATCGGGGACGGATTTAAACCATAATTCACCTAAACTAAATTAAATAATAATTCACCTAAACTAAACTAAATATTATAATTTGTTTTAATTCTCCATTTACATGTTACAATAATTTTATGAGAAATACGACGATAATATTCAAAATCAAGCAATTATAGGATTGCAATTTATAATTAATTAATAATAAATCGTATATTCCCAAAATAGAAGATCAAAAACCATAATCAAGCATAAAATGACGGCGGTTTTCAGAAAAATAGGTTGGCGCCGACGGCGTCTGCCGGAGAGGTTAGCGCCGTTGAGTGCTCAACCGGCGGCTAACTGCTCCGGCGGCACTTCGTCGGCGACCAACCTATTTTTCTGAAAGCCACCGTCATTTTATGCGTGTTTGTGGTTTTTTATTTTTTTAAACATGTTAAAATAAATTATTAATATTATTTACAAAATTCAAGCACAAATTCAATAATTAAACTAAACTAAACTAAATTAAGCGCAAAACTATAATTTAATTCAACCGCAAAACTAAACTAAACTTGTAACACCCTAAATTCATAATTTAAAATGCTATATTTTCTTAAATAAAAAAGCTAAAGATGAAGCATGTCAAATTTTTTATTTTTTTTAAATATATAAAATCTTTTGAATAAAATTATCAAATAATGAATCCAACAAACTCAAGTCTAAACTTTGCAAAAGAATCGACGCCAACCAAGCGACCCAAAGCAACTACGCAAGACTTAGCAAGATGAGATAAGTTGAAGTTCTAATAATTCAACTCCAACAACGATAATAAAGGAAAAGAATTTAAACAAAATAACACAAGTCTTGGAAGGAATTAAAAGCGACAAGACACCACTAGCACACCCACACCGTCACGCCGCCTCCATGATCATCGACCGAAAATATTTTAGATAAAGGGGTGAGCACAAAACGCACTCGATGGGGGAACAAGGAATATCATTATTTTATTTGTCAAAAGGTGTATATATCGCAAGAAAGTAATAGTCAATCATATTCAACCTCACCAGCTTAAAATTCTTGCCACACAAGCAATGATACGCCACACAGGCAATGATTCGCCACACAGGCTATGCCACACGTGCTATGATTCGCCACACGTGCTATGATTCGCCACACAGGCTATGCCACACGTGCTATGATTCGCCACACGTGCTATGCCACACAGGCTATGATTCGCCACACATGCTATGCCACACAGGCAATGATACGCCACACAGGCTATGATTCGCCACACAGCACGCCACTGAGCAATGATACGCCACACAGGCTATAAAATGCCACACAGGCTTTCACCATGGATGTAACAAAACACAACAATGATTATCACCATAAACTTACAGATAAAGTAAATTCCATAATAAATATGTTTATTCCAAATAACATATTTGCAAGTTAAAGATGATTTCACCCACAATAAATATGTTTATTCCAAATCTCTTATTTGCAAGTTAAAGATGATTTCACCCACAATAAATATGTTTATTCCAAATCTCTTATTTGCAAGTTAAAGATGATTTCACCCACAATAAATATGTTTATTCCAAATCTCTTATTTGCAAGTTAAAGATGATTTCACCCACCTTATTTTGTCGAGCACCACAAAACAAAATCAATCAATTCTGGGACGAGGGTCCTAGTTGCGCCGCACCTAGTTCAATAAATACAATATTTGTATGAGGGCCTATAAAGAAATCTTAAACATAATTTCTTAAGCAAACTAAATATTATTACAAATCAAAGGCGCAATTTATTTTGTTCAAATATTTGGTAAAATCGTGGACCATTTGAAAAACTATATACTTTAAAATAATTAAATTATGCTTCTACTAACCTAGAATTGATTTACTCATGATAAAATTATTATTAAAGAAGAACAACTACTCGTGATCTGAGGTTAATATAAATAGCTACATTTAAGAATAGAATTAGATTATATATACTATTTCAAAACCGATAACATCCATAAACTAAAACGACGGGTCAACTTAGATTTACAATTAATAACAATTTCACATTATTACTAGATTATTTGAAATTACCAGTTATCCAAAGACAACAAAAAGACAGTTCTTTGAAAATATGGTTAACATTTGTAAACTGTTAGGAAGATAAGTGACCCAAATTCAAACTAAAATTACTAAATAACTATTAAATTCCATATCCTCTGTAAATACCTACATCTATCTCCCTCTATTCCCCAAATAACCACATACAACAATTAAATTAATACAAAAATTAAAACATGTACAGAAGCCATGTATTATTTTTGATTCCTCAGGAGAACGAATTTAAAGAAACCAACATAAAATTTATGTGCTTACCGAGTTCATTAGCGTCCACTATGATTGGAGCGTTTAACAAAAAAATTATGTGTGTCGATCGCCTTAGCAGATGTGAGAGTTGAACAAATAATGGCTTTTTCCAATATGCATTAAATCTAGATTCACGAGAACACACACTAAAGCATAACTATGTGGATTTTGCTTTTGCTGTGCGTGCGTGCATGTGTGTGTGGTATGTGTGCGTATGGAGTGTGTGTGTTTTTGGGAATTGTGTGTGTGCGTGTGTTTATATATGTATATATATATAAATAAAACCCTAATAAAGTCCTAATCCTATTTGAACTCTTAATAATTAAACCTTAATCCTAGATAAAAATAAAATTGAACTTGGGCTCAACAAAATAATATACTACAAAGCCCGATTTGAGAATAAATAATATAATTTGATAATTACATAAGCCCAAAACTTATTTTATTACTTAGCCCATATTATTATTATTTTATCTTTGTAAAGTAATATTTGAAGGCCCTAAAATAAATTATGAAGTTCGTTTTCTAGCTAGGGGCGCAACTACGGACTCCCTCAAGTCCAACATAAAATCGAGCATAACAACAAATCCAACATAAATTCTTTAAAAATTTAAAGCAAACCAAATCAAGCAAAAAGTGGGGCGTTACAAAACTAAACTGAAATAAACTAAACTAAATAATAATTAAATATTATAATTCAATTCAACTGCATTGGGACATATTTAATTCATCTAAAAATTCATAATACACAATAAATCATACAAATGCACAATGGTTAATTAATTATTCATCTAACAATAATTATACGATGCCTCTAAATAATTATTGATTGAAATTAATTAAAAATTCACCTAAATTCATCTAACAATAATTAAGGAATCATATATATTGAAATTACCTTTTATGATCCGCTGAGTGAAAGCGACGATATTTGATAGAGAAAAACGATTGCAAGTATAGATATGCGCAAGATGAAAGTGAGTGCTTCAGTGAACGAAATGAAAGAATGAATTATATAGGTAGAAGTCCGATCAAAATTTTACTGACAAATTCATGTCATTAATGGTGAAGTAAAATCACTGAAAAAATTCATGTCTATTAAATATGAAGTTGTTGGTTTATTTAATTTTCATCAGCATTCAAATTCACCACAGTGGTCTTCGTACTTTGTTGAATTTTACAGTAAAAAAATAAAAATGTAATGTAATTAATTAATTAAGTGGCGGCCAACCCCCAAAACCCGACGGCCAATCCCAAAACCCGGCGGCCAACCCCAAAACCCGGCGGCCAACCCTAAACCCGGCCAACCCCCAAAACCCGGCGGCAAAACCCCCAAAATCCGACGGCCAACCCTAAACCCGGCGGCCAACCCCCTAAACCCGGCTGCCAACCCCTAAACCCGGCGGCAAACCCCTAATTTTATAGAATGGATATACGGATCAGATTTTAAATCAATCATATCAAATTTATGTGTTTTTAACAAAAATTAACCGTATATTCTGTTATATTTGAAATGATTGTATTAAATTCTGTGCAAAGTGCTCCAAAAATATATTTAAAAAAAGGTTTGGGTATAGGCTGCACTCATTTTTTCAAATGGATATACACGGCATCCACTTTTTAAAAAATGGGTATTCATATATATTTCCACTTTTTTTTTTATAGTGTAAATATGAGGACAAATATCAACACTTGATAAATCAATATGGACGTTTTCGATTCAATGCACAAATTATGACGTAGATACATAAATACACAATTATATGCATAAATATATATATAACTAATTGAGATGGACACTTAAAAATAACCATTAGATTTTCAAATCTATTAGATATGATTTGTTCTCATTTATATATGTTAAGGATTATATATATATATGTGTGTGTGGTTGGATTCCCATCGGATCCCATATAGTATGTAGTACACAATCTAGACCACATATTTTGAACACGTGGTCGCACCACAAGCTGATATGTGGTAGCTCATTTTCTTTTTTTTTTTTTATAATTTTCGCAAGGGGTAAAATGGGAAGAAAGCAAATCAGCCTTCTTCTTCTTCTCTTCTCCTCCTATCTTTTTTTTCTTCCATTTTTTTACAATAGCGGCAGAGACGACGACGGTGAATAGGGACAATAATACATGCGAAAAAAACAACAACATATTTTGAAAAAAAAAATTAGAACAAAATTGATGGATTTTGAGAAAAAATAGAAGATGAATTTGATAGAGGATTGAAGAATTGAGTGAGATGGTGGTTATATCAGTGGTTCATGGTGAAATTCATCGATTAATCCATGAAAGAGACGACAAAATTGTCAGAGAGAGATTTTGCTATAGAAAAAAAAATAAAACTACGTTTAACAAAACATAAAACTACATGTTGGCACAAAACACAAACATTCATTTAACAAAACACGTTCATGCATTTAATAAAATATGTTCATGCATCTTACAAAACGTAAAATTGCATTGTTGGCCAACGGGCATTAAGGGGCACACGAGCACCCACTGTGGCGATACGCGAGCACGAGCGCGCGCTAGACATGCGCTGGGCACGGGACGTGCGCTTCTAATCTACATGCATTATTGTGTTCAACTACATGCATTTTTGTGTTCATTTAAATGAATTGTTCAATTCAACTAAATGCATGGTTTATTTTTTACAATCACATAACAAATCAAATTACTAATCTACCCTTATTGAAGCGAAATCGGCGAAATTAAGTTTAAAACATCCGAAAAAATCTCCACCATAGGATCGATGAGATGACTGAATGAAATTGAATACTACATACTACCTCAGGCTTGAATACTATTTGATTCCTCCTATACATATATATGTCACAAATTATCAGCGAATTTTAGGGTATATTATTCATGAAACATATTTTTTGTTTCAGGACATTTTATAACACCACTAATACACACGTTATGGCATAGACAGTCTATGTTTTCCATATTTCGATTTTGAAATTTGAAAAATTCGATATTTATTTAATTTGTTTTGTAATGGGATTTTTGAACTGCGATTCACACATAATACAAATTTTACCATTTTTTAAGAATAAAAACCAAAATAATTTGATTGATTGGGCTTAAGCCCCTTCCTACCTCCTTGAGGTCTGCTACAAATTTACGAATGAGCATTTTTGTCGTAGTCATGCTTTAAAAGGGGAAACTCTCTCTCCGAGATTCCCTATATACACAGTGATTTAGCAGTTAAGAAGTTAGGAGAACATTTGCATAGTATCCATAAAGAGTCACCATAATGAGGGTGAAACTCGACATTGCGGCTGCTAGGACTAGATTCTTAATTTTTCTCAAATTTACTAGCTCTTAACCAATTGAGTTACGTCAATTGAGATACTTTTGTAGTAGTATGAGTACTAAGAATGGGGGTAGGAATTTATTATGATGATAATGTACCCTAGAATAGTATTAGGGGCAGAGTCAAGAGAAGTGTGGTACTATCATCCCTCTCTAAATTTTTATTTTATTTATAATTTCTTTATTTTGTTTTGTTGTTTTCATCTGTTATCTAAATTTTTTATTTCACAACTATTGTTTTCATGAATTAAATTGTTAGTTTTATGTTTCTGAAAAAATGAACATTTTGTAGAGTGAATTTAGTTGTATGTTAGTTCTATAATAGAGTAAAATGTAAAATTGATGATTGAAAATGTATATGATATTATTACATTTTACTTTGCAAGGTTGTAAAAAAAGTTCACTCCGAAATATAAAGTCGACCACTGGAGGCTATAAGCTTAAGTTGGTTATTTCTTTCTTTTTTAAGTTCTTTTATATCTTGCATTTCTCTCAATTCATATATATCTAGCGTCTATTCACGACAATGATATGATATCCAATACAATTTTGAATCTTTTGTAATAATACATGAAATTGATATAACATAAAAATTTCATACCTTATGTAGTAGTCGTACATTTAAGTTAACTTTATGAACTCAATGTGATGGAAATAAAACGCGAACTGTTTCTCTCGTAGGATAGGTTTTTCTTTATAGCCTACCATACATAATAATTAAAAAAAACATACGTCTTTATGAAATCTTCAACTGTCACGCGCTACTTGTGCTTAACTTCCGTTTCCTTGTCCCATTCTGATTAATTCCTTTGTCACCATTTTTTTTTTTATCAATTTAATATAGAATTTTTAAAGTAGCGTCACGTACAGAGGTCGAATCAGGGACACTTTGACCTCGGGTATTAACAACCATACCAGCCAACACACACACCATTCTTTTTTTTGCTGTTGATATGTGTGATTGTTCCTTTGGGTATGTACTGGTTTAAGATGGGGAAGGGGGTAGAGGTGAATACACCAGTTAGACAATTTAATTTTTTTTCTTTACACAAGACTTGACTGGCTACTGGCTATAGCTGGTAGGGTAACTGATAGGTTAGTACTATTGTCAGTATTACTGGTCAATTCAGTTAAAAAAAGTCCTATACTTAATTAGTGATATCCGTTAGCAAACATAATGGCTACTGAGACAGCTAGTCAGTTGGACTGATAATTAATGTGTTTGTGGAATGTGGTGCTTACTATATTTGCCTTACTGAAAACATAAACTGACTTAAAACACTTAGTCGAATATTTTCTTAGTCATTTTTCATTTTAGCTCTCCAGTATCAAACTGATACTGATAGAGTGTTTTAAATCGATATTGTGCTGCTTTGTGCTGATGATAACAATTCAATAATATGCAGAGTAAATACGATACTGAATGAAAAGAACTGGAAGTAAATAACACTTTGAGCTTTACGTTTGGTCGGAGAGATCATCTACTATGTCCACGGACTGATTGCTCAGTCAATTCATTAACTTTGGGTTCGGTTTTGTTTACAGGTACAAGAGTAAATCTAGATACAAAGTTAATCTTACTGTATCCCGTCTTACTTTGGCGTTCCTTCGATGCTTGCGGGTGCTAGAGAACCTCGTACTATTTATGGGTGCAGTTGACCTAATCCTTTTGGCTTACAGGTGCAATATAACCAAGTTTTCAGCAACTAACACTTCGTTGTCTACTTGCTCAAACTTATATTTCAACCGGGGGGTTTTCGTAGAGAGGTTTTCCAACTAAAATATGAGTTGACACAGGCAACTAACACATAGTGTCTAAGCTTAAGATATAAAATGGGTAGTAATCTAGACTTAAGGAAGTATATAGTAAAACCATGAGCTGATAATTATATGTGAGCTCTAAAGGTTAACTAATAGCACTGTGAACTTCCTTCTTCGAAATCACTATTTGATAGACTTGAGTTTTGAGCTTTGAATGCTTTAGACAATAAGAATGTGCAGCGTTTCGGTAACCTTCAAATGTTGGATTCTGTATGTATTTATACAGAAGATGATGAATAGTTGGAGGAAGCACCAATCGCGTCCTTCTAATTGTCATTTTAAATTTTTCTCGTTTGAATCCTCGAACATCGTTGTCAGGGTCTGCATTATCGTACACTGTAGCTCTATAACTTTAAAAAGGTCTTTTGGCAATATCAAGATCCTCCACAGATACACTACGACTCGTGGCAAGTCAAACACTCAAGGCTTAAATATTTTAGTGTTTCTCCAGTTGAGTTAACTACGTGTTGTCAGTACGTTGACTTCAGGTTGGGTCAGTCAAGACTACTTTGTCTTTTATTAGCAGGCTGGACTCCCGTGTTTTGTCAGTTTAAGAACCTGGGTCAGCTTGATGCGTTCAGCTTGACGTAGATATAGTCAGCTTTGACTTTTCATAAGTCAACTTTGACTTTCATAAGTCGACTTTGACTTAACTTTGACTACTTATCATCAGCTTTGACTATAGATCAGTAACTTTGACTTCGGGTATTAGGGGTGAGTATTTGGTTTTTTGATCGGTTTCGGACGAAAAAGTAATCGAATCGAATTAATCAATTTTTTAAAAATAACCAAACGGAACTGATCGAACCGAATTTTATTCGGTAACCGAACCGAAATAACCGAAATATATTTTAGTTATTTTGGTTAAACCGAATTCTTAGCAAAAACAATAATTTTTCAAATGAATAAATAAATAATATTATATATTGATATATATATATATATATATATATAATGGTTTATTTTTAGCAAAAAAATATTTTTTTCAAATGAATATATAAATAATATTATATATTGATATTTATATATAAAATATACATTTTATATGTTATATATATAAAATATTTTGTAAAAAATTAATTGATAGTATTATATAATAACTAAATAATATTATATATTGACATAATAGGGAGAGAGAGAAATAATAGGATTAAGAATATTGATATATTAAAATTATAATTTTAAATAAATTATATATAGTTATTCGGTTAAAAATTCCGAACCGATCGAAAACTGAACTACCGAATTTTAATTCGGTTTTAACCGAACCAAATTTGATTTTTCGGTTTGGTTCAGTTTGGTTATTCGATTTTCGAGTATTTTGCTCACCCCTATATGGTAACCAGCTTTGCCTTCTCAGAATGGACAACCAGCTATCAGGATGACACAATCATATCCTGACTCATTTGCATCCAATAACGTTGAGTCTTTAGTCTCCGATCTTTAGTCTTCAGTCTTCGACTTTACTCTAGTAGCTCTGTTTATCAGCATCGGTATACTTCAGTCTTCAAACATCAGTTGGCCTGACTTCAATCTTTAGTATTCAGTACGCGATCCTTCAGTTGAGCTTATATCAGTAACACAATTACTGATACTCTTATCAGTATGGCTAGCTTCAGTACTGCTTGAACTCCTTTAGTCTTGGGCCTATCAAGCTGGTAGTTGTTATGCTGAAACCTGCAACAAAAACGCCTAACTTAAGAAAAAGTGAGTAACATTAGTTACATCAACAGGGCAATCATAAGAGGTTTTACGATCTAATCAAAACACACAGTTAAGATAGAATTATTCCCATCAGTTTAAGAATTTTCTCAATAATTTCCCCATTTTTGATGATTCCAAAACCTTATGTATTATATTGAAGACAAACAAACGAGGTAGATAACCAGTTTCAGTAAAAGGACTTGATTCCCCCTTGCTGTAATCATCTTTCTCTACAAAACATGGTTAGTTCAGCATAATATGGTTTAAAGCAAATACAGAGCCATGACAAAGAGTCATTGTCGTTAGGGTGAACTAGGTTAGTTTTATAGATGATAGGATGCTGAGATTACATGATACATCAGTTTGAATAAATCAGTACGAAACCTATATAACACTATTATAGCTCATCTGACCAGTTCATCTTCTCCTCTGCTTCATCTTCTTTTCATCAGTCAGTTGTCTATACATGCCAAATACTCTCGCGACCAGCGAATTCCTCTGGTTGCTGCACTGGTTCTATCTTCATTAGCTCGGCAACCAATGATTCTTGCTCTATTTTTGCTCGGTCTACGAAGTTTTCTCGCATCGACGGTGGCACAACTTTCTTCAGAGGGGAAATTATACTCACGTGCTTCTTAGCTGTGCAATTGACAAACTTGTTAATGAGGGGTTGGTCTCTGTACTCCAGCAAGAAGTTTCTGAACCCGTCAGTTGTAAATTTGAGTGCTTCGGGTAGATCCATCAGGTAGTAGTACTACATGACGAGCTCTATCTTGAGCTGCTCCCATCTATTGTTCAGCTCAACCGAAACCTATTTATTTGTCCTGGTCCTGGCTCATGCAACTGTAGGTTTCAACAAATGTCTCATCTGGAAGCTTGTTGGCGAGCTCCTCTTGACAGTTTCCTTTCTTTTATCCGTAGCTGAGGCTCTCTAGGCGTCTCCCATCAGCTTTTCAGTACCAGATTATTGTCTCTTGCTCCACCATGCCGCCAGTTGGGCTGAGTCTCCCATCATCTCATAAGGGGCACATGCATGGAAGACAACAAGGTAGATGTCTTTGGTGATATCAGTAGTTGGCTTGTTTGACGGGGCAGCAACCTTCTCCTTTATCTTGGCTGTGGGAGCCTTCTTCCTAAGCCGCTCTTCAACAACATTCTCCTCAGCTTCTTCCTCGTCCATTACTACACAAGTTCTGCAGCCGCCTCTTCCGCTGCTTGCTCCACCGTTTCGATAGTAGCAACCTCCTTCATCTTTTCTCTATTTTTGGCATCATCAACGACTATCTGGATGGAGATTGAGAGGCCGATCACGTTTGGTTCAATGCGGCATGGGAATGGTCCATCTTCTTTATATGATGAGCGTATACGGCCAACAGACTGGCAGTTTCTTCTCTTTCTTACTTCAGGGCCTCGATCTCTTCTTCTAGGTCAATTATCCTATCATCAGCACCTGAAGATGTGAAATCTATCTTGTTTTAGATTGAGGAAAACTGGTCTTGGACTAGTTGTAAGGCTTCAAGAGTTCTCCGTGCGAAGTCAACCTTGAATGCCGCTTCTATCAGCATGATCATTTCGCTTTTCAGGTTGCTGATGGAGCCTTCTCGTGTGCATTCTTTTGCTGGAAGTTCTCGGTAACAACATTCATGTGGTCTCTCAGATTTCTCTTGAGTGATGAGAGTTTGCCGTCTTCTCCGCAAAAGCTCCCATTAGGTCGGCCTGCTCCTCTTCTTTCTCCTTGTAAGTTCGGATGAGCCTGATGTATGCCTTACTTGCAGCTTCAACGTCGGAATTGAAAGATCGTTCCCACTGCCACGCCAGCTCTTTGTAGATGGTCGTCTTTTTTAACTCCTTCTCTAATATGACCATCATATCCAACAGCTTGGCTTCATTTGGAGTCTGTGAACACTCCGGAGCTACTAACTGGTGACCTACAAAGGGCACAACTGCGCTATCGAATGTGTTAGTTGGGCATTAGTTGGGATCTCCTGCTGGAAGGTAGAGCCGGATGGACCTGTCTGGTCCTTGTCAGCTACGACTACGACTCATTTGGGTATACTTCTGCTTCCTTCTCCAGTTCAGTATTATCATCTTCTTCAGCTTCAGACTCCTTCTCCCCTGGGCTCATCTCCACTGTAGCTCTAACACCACAATATTATTGATGATCTCCTAGACAGTGGACTCAAAAGTCCTTATGGTCGACCAGATGCTTGCGATCCCGTAGGCATCCTCCAGCTCAGCCTCTTCTTAAATAAGCTTCTCCCATGACTCAAATTTGATGAGATCTGCGAGCTAATAATATTGCACCTTCTTCATCTGGAGAAAAATGTGTAGCTGTGCTACTTGAGCCAAAGCTTCGGGTAGGCTTGAAATGATAGGAAATTTTTTGGTCAGGTAGTTGTGAGCTCTCTGGGTAAATGTATTTTTTAGGGTGGTTATGCGAGAGGTTAGTTGTGCTTGTGGGTTATCTCTACGAATCCCTCGGGCTTGAGGGCTTATGGGCTAAATAGGTTGGTGAAGGGGGTGAAGCTGAGGGAATATTTACTTGGGACACCTCAGAATGAGGCTGAGAAAATTCAGCCTGAGGTGGGGGGATGTAGTTGAGGGTGCAGGAATGTGAGGAGGTGAGTATGTGGGCATAGGTAGCTGAGAGACTATTGGTGAAGGAGAGTGGACATGGTTCAAGCTCTGGCTCAGACTCCGGTATAGGCTCTGGCTTGTCGATGAGCAGTTGTTGAGCCATCTCAGCAGCAGTTTGTCTCCTCCGCTTCAACGGCAATTGCTCTGGGCTTTTCTCATCCCACCTCTGTCTCTACCACCTTCTCCACCACCTTCTTCCATTTGCCAGCAAGGGCCGATCTTCGTGTCATCTTCCTCTTCGTGCCTTCCTTTATTACAATCCCCTTGGCTGGTTTGGAGGTTGTTACCTTCAGTCCCATATACTGCAGGGCCAGTGTATTTGACTGCAACATTCGATCGGTCGATGGACTGCAGGGCTAGAGGATGTCTTGGTCCTTGAGGTCTTCCAGTATAATGGAGGACACCTTCCCTCCAAGCTTTATTCGGTTTTCCCTTCTGAAAACCTTCTAGTCTGCTAGCAGGTTGGAGATGAAGGCCTGGTCGAAGTTAATCACTTGATCTAACATCAGGCCTGCCAACAACATCGATTGGTTTGCATAGACCTAATCAAGCGACCCAAGAAGCCCCATATAGCATTGGTGGACGATGCTGATCATAAGCTTGTACTTTGATAAAAATGAGCTTCTCTTCAGGGTTGGTGTCAGTGGAGTGCACTCCTCTGACATCATCTTCATCGTCCCCTCCACATACTAGGGATCGAGCTATGTGTAGAGAAGCTCACGTTGGTACGGAAGTTTGAAGATTCTCCTCACCGTCTTTACCACGTCTATGCCATACTCCTTGAAGGAGACTTCTGGCTCACCGCGGACTTCCACGGTCACATCAACGATGAGGAGGTTTTGTATGTCGCCATGACGAAGAGAGGTGTAGAATTGGAGCACCTGTTCGTCCAGGTACTTCTTGGGCTGGTAGTTCAGGATGTGTTTCCACACCTATCGCCTGAAGATATCCAAAATTTCAAGGGCCTCAATATTAGTTGTTTCTAAAAAGAAAACATTACTTTCATGATGGATCTGGGGTTCGGTGGGGAAGATTTTCTTCTTTCGTGCCATTGTAGTATGAATAAAGAAGGTTTTGAAAAATCACAAAGAAAGCTTGTTAAATTTGAATGCACTAACGAATGGCAGTTTTTTAAATGTTAACGTGAGAAAATCATGATCTTTTCTGGAAAGAATATTTATAGGCACTTAAGTATTGTTTACCATGCACGTGTAATTTTAGGAAAAAACGTTTGACCTTCTGTGCACATCTCAACATTGTAAAAAAGTAAATGCACTTTATGCCTTACCTTTTTCTGACAATGTATTAAATACGATGATGATATCCTATGCACACGGAGTTAACTTCTAGTATTTAATGCACCAGTCAGACATTGATTTCAGTATGCTTTACCAGTTTGACATTTATCATTATGGTTAGTCAGTATACTTACTGGTCTGTTGAACGTAGCAGTCATCTGATACCTAGTTTGTCGATGGTATTGACATCAACTAGTACTGATATTGATAACAGTTCGATGTTAACAGTTTGTGCATAGTATCATTCTTTCAGTCTGGTATCCATCAGTCTCATTTACCAGTTTGGACAACCAGTTTGCACCACCAGTTTGCGCTACCAGTTTTCAATCCGTCAGTTTTGACCTTAGTTAAAACTTATCAGTTTGACTAAATTCATTTTACCTATTAGTATAGGTTCTCCCCTGAACCAATACTACTGATAGTTGGTCAGTTGATATTTGTCAGTTGTGTTCGTCAGTTTGGCACTTATCAACTTTAGCTTCTCACTCTTCTAGGTTCAGCAGTCCTTGCTTTCCGTCCAGCATATTAAATATGTCTTCAGCAAGTGGCTTCGTCAGTACGTCAATGTGAATTTTCTCAACAATGATATCCTTCTTCTCAACGTGAATTTTCTCAATGTTGAATATTAATGTAAATTTTTTCAACAATGATGTCCTTCTTCTCGACGTGATGTTGGATAAAATGATGTTGGACATCTACGTGCTTACATCTGGTATGTAGGACTGGGTTTAGAGTGATTGCTATGGCTCTGGACCTGCCACAGTAGATGGGTACTTCACTCTTGGCGACTTCATAATCTCTTAGCTGTGGTTCAACCAGAGAATTTGAGAACAACAACGACTATGTATTCAACTTCAATTGTGGATATTGCAACTGATGTCTATTTCCTGAAAAATCAAGAAATTAGTTTTCTTCTAAGAAACTGACACAAGTCCCTGAAGTTGATTTACTGTCTAACCTGCAACCTGCAAAATCAGAGTCAGAGTAACCTAAAAGCTTGAAATTATCATCAGCTGGATACCACAAACTTATGTTAGGTGTGCCTTTGAGATATATTCGTATCCTCTTAGCCGCTTCCAGGTGAGCCTCTCTTGGATCAGCTTGATATCTTGCACATACTTCTACTGCGTATGATATGTCTGATCTGTTAGCAGTAAGATAGAACAGTGATCCAATGATTCCTCAATATTTGGTGTGGTCCACTAGCTTTCCATCAGCGCCTGGTTCTACCTTCCAGTTTGTATTCATCGAAATCTCCACGGGCTTTGATTGTTGAACTCTGAATTTGCTAATCAGCTCATTGGTGTACTTAGTTTGACTTATGAAGATGTCTTCTGCTGATTGCTTCACTTGTAATCCTAGGAAGAAGTTCATCTCTCCCATCATGGACATATGAAATTTCTTAGTCATAACGTCAACAAACATCTTACATAATTTCTCATATTATGATCCAAAGATAATATCGTCAACATAGATCTGGACCATGAGAATTTCATCACCATCCTTGAGAGTGAAGAGAGTCATGTCTACTGAGCCTTTCTTGGACCATTTTCTTCCAAGTACAACGACAGGGTGTCATACCAAGCTTTGAGAGCTTGTTTGAGTCCATAGAGAGCTCTCTTCAGCTTGTAGACCTTGTTAAGACCTTCAATCTCAAAACCATGATGTTGTTTAACATACACTTCATCTGTAAGGATGTCATTCAGAAATGCACATTTCACGTCCATTTGACAGACTTTGAATCCCTTATGTGCAACACAAGCCAGTAATAGATGAATAACTTCCAATCTTACAACTGGAGCAAATGTCTTATTGTAATCAATTCCTTCTTCTTGGTTGTACCCTTTAGACACTAGCCTTGCTTTGTTCTTAATGACATACCCATTTTTATCATTTTGTTCTTTAAAATCCACTTCAGATCAATCACCTTATGATTGTCAGGCCTGTCCACCAACTCCCATACTGTACTTCTTAAGAACTCGTTAAGTTCTTCTTGCATAGCGTTCATCCAACTTACGTCGTTGAGCGCTTCGAGGACATCATTGGGTTTAACTTGAGAGTAGAAATAATTGAACAGTGTAGATTTTGTGCTAGTCAGTAATCTTCAACGTTGGTTTGGTCAGTAACTGATGTATGAGTTCTGACTCTGTCTATTGGTTCACCAAGAATGTTGTCGGCTGGGTGATCTTTAATCCATCTTTGATATCTTCGAACTTCGTATGGTGCTTGAATTGGATCGCAATAGGGTGATCAGTAGGCAACTGATCAGCTGTGGGTGATGTTGAAGGATTTTCTGATGCTGGTGTATGTTGTTGATAGGTTACGTTGTCAGTTGACTGATCTTTATCAATCTGAGCTGCAGCTAGCTCGATTCTCCCTTGACATATGATAGATTCTGATATGAGGGGAATTTTCAGCTGAACTGACTCATTTCCATGGATCTCCTAAACGTATTTAGTATTCTTTTCTCTAGGTCCCCATACTAGAACTACGTGAGTTAGGCTCAGGGGAGTGGAGTTTCTTTGAGATGACTCAACTTCCATGTTGGTCTGATTCATGTACTCAGTAGCAATTTCATCATATGATGTGTTACTTCCACAATGAAGGATTGCTTGTTAAAAACTCTATAAGTTTTGCTGATTTTTTAGTTGAAGAATATCCAAGGAAAATTCCTTGTTTAGCTTTGCTATCAAAATATTTTAACTGAACTTTATCAATTTTATGAATGTAACACAAACAACCAAAAGTACGAAAGTGGGATAAAGAAGGCTTCATGTTATTCCACACTTCATATGGTATTTTTCCATGTATCTAAGTCAAAGATGATCAGTTCTGGGTGTAGCATGTTGTGTTGATTGCTTAAGCCTAGAATTTTTGAGGTAGCGTCGAATTGTCAAGCATCATTCGTGATGCTTCTTTTAGTATTCGATTTCTTCTTTTAGCTACACTATTTTATTGAGGAGTACGAGCAGCAGACGTCTGATGACTAATACATTTCTTCTGACAATACTTTCGTATGATAGCATTTAGGAACTCAGTTCCTCTGTTTGATCTGATTGTGATGATGTCAATCTGCTTCTCGGTGCTGAGCTTTTTCAACAGTGTAGGCAACTTCTCTAATGTTTCACTTTTTTATACAAAAACACATCCCAAGTGAATCTAGAATAATCATCAACAGCAACAAGGGTGTATTTTCTACCATTATAGCTGACTAGAGTCACTGGTCCAAAAAGTTCCATGTGCAGTAGTTGAAGAATTCAATCAGTTGAGTGAACAACTTTGCTTTTCAATTACACTTTCGTTTGTTTGCCCCTATGAGATGCTTCGCACACTTGGTGCTTATGGAATCTTGCAATTGGTAAGCCTTCAACCAGCGAGGTTTTTTCCAATTTGTTGATGGTCTTGAAATTCAAGTGGTTCAGCCTTCTGTGGGACAACCAATTGATCTCTGAGGTTGTTTTGGACACTAGCCATGTGTAATAACCCGTACTCCTGTAGTAGATATTAACTCTTGGCTAAGAGCTTATAAGAAGGGTATTGCATCCTTAAAAAAAGAGTTGTTAATCTAGAAGCTTTCATAATAAGTTTTGAGTCGAGAAGATAGAATCTGAGATAGAATTCTTAGATCATGCTTAGAATTAGAAGATTTAGATTTCCAGAGTTTTGAGTTAGTAAATATGTGTTCATAGAAATCTTGAGTCAAGAGTCATAGAATTTCAGAGTCTTTGCTCTTTTTGTTATATGTGTTTGCTGAATAAACCCGGATCAAAAGTTGAATATCATAAATGCTTTTTAAGACCAAAGATTCTTTTGATAATCAAATTTTGATGTTTATAATCCAGTATTAAGTTTTAAAGGCAGAATAGCAAGTTGGGAGCAATTTATCAGAAACTGGTTTTTGAAATCAGAACAATATGTATTTTTGAACCAGATATATTTATCTGTTAATAATGGCTTCAATAATTCATAAATATGTGTTTAAAAATTATTGAAAGAATTGTGAACATATTCCCAGTATTTTTGAGCTGTTTGAGCCAAAAAACTGAAGAAAAAATTTTCCGGATATTTACTATTTAAGTATAATTACACTTCACTTTCTTTATCTTTCTTTCCCATTTCAGCTGAAGAACACACACAATACACACACTCAATTGTTGAACTTTAAAGCTTATTTCTAGCACGATCTAACCGTTGAAATCACGATCCGACTTCGTATTAAGATAGATCTGCAAGCTAAGAACGTATCTACGGCTTGAAAAATTGAAAATCATGATCTTATGCTCCTCTTAAATTTTCGTTCCTCTTGAGTATTTTGAAGGAGCATGTTTTGTTTAATTATCTCTTCGTATTATGATAGATCCATCGCCTATGAGTTGTTTAATGTTAAATTTTGAACATATGTTTATCCTTTTTAATAATGCTTAAAATGATTTATTCGAATTTTTCGACTGACGTATTCAAAAGTTAAAATTTTTTAGTTTAACGTCGATTTGAGTTTTCGATGCTAAAGGTTCGATCTTTGAGTTTTGATGATTGATTGATGATCTTTGATGATAGTTGAGCATGTATAGGTGTTCGTTTATGTTAGATGATATCTTACGTGATTTTTCACTTTGGTCATAAGTTATGTCTGTAAGGAGTTGTTAGTTATCGGTAAAGATTAGATAGTTTAAGTATGTTGTTGAGTCTTCTATGTTTGTTTGATCACAAGAGGCTTAGTTAATCTTGTTTTGAGTTTAGATATTATTAGGGGATGCAATGACACAAGTGTTTATAGACCTTAGAGTCTTGTGTATCAAGAGTTATAGTCGTGTTGACAACTTAGATAAGAAAAATAGTTTATCTTTTTGTTGGTTCTTGGTCTGCTCATATGCTACTTTCTATTGATTGAAGGAACAAGTGGAAAGAAGAAATAAGTGAAGGACAGAAAGTACAATCCACCCGAGGAACGGTTTCTCAGGTGCATGATCAACCTATTTTCTAATACGAAAACATGCTAGTAGATATGTAAGTCGAGTATCGTATCCACATGGATTGTGAGGCGAAAATATAGAAGCTAACTCAATAATTCTTTATCATTATCCAAGCAACAATTTGGTTTTAAAAGAGTTTTGGGACTTCAAATATAGAATTTAAAGTCAAGAGAAACAAAGCGAATAAAGATAACGATAAAACTCAAATAGACAAAAAGACTAACTCTATGGATGTGATAATTCAACCCACAGCTTGTGTTTATCCTGCTTCCTATTAACCATTTTTTAATCCAGTCAAGATGAAAGATCACATAAGTAACCAACAATTTCAGCTACGATAATTATGGTTATGGATTACTAATTTACCTATTATTGTTACGTCTCAAGGTGAAAATTAGCAACTCCAAAAAGATCACAATGAATATGCTTCCTACGGATGTTCCTATCTTAGCTACGACTCAAGGCTTAGCCGTATTGTGTATTCAAGATCGATTGACAATTAAAACTGTTAAGTATTCAACTGGCAACTAGATATGCATCAAAGTTGATCAGAAATTAACACATAAGATTTAGCACCAAGAATCACAAATCAATGACTGGAAGGTAAATAGCAAATAGCAGGAATCACCACACTTAGGATAAATCATACAAACCCTAGGATTAGAAAAAGAAATTAGCTAGACATATAAATTGAAATAAAAGACGAAATTAACATAAAAAATAGGAACTGAATTGATAAAACCCGTAATGGAGTGTCGGAAGAACAATTGTTGGGTTTGAATACAAACCCGAGTAGAAAAGTAAAAATCTGAAATCCTTCGGATGAATTACTCCAATGGCGATTACAAAGCTTTAATTTAAAGTAGAATTGCAATAATCTAAAGTATAGAAGTGTAATATCTAAAGCTAGAATGAAAACTGAATGAAAACTATGAAAATAGGCTAAAAACGAGAGAGAGGGATGCCAAGGATGGTCTGGGGTACTTATAGCTAATGGGCTGAAGCCCTAATTCATGTCAGGCCGCGGTGCCTAGCGGTCTCTAGGTCGGTCGCTAGTTGTGAGACATAAGTTTTTCTAGATGAACTCGCGACCATGGCTAGCGACCGCGTGATGAGCTCGCGGCCAGGCTAGCGGTCGCTAGCTTGGTCACTAGCTTGAATACAAAATCTTTTCCGCCTGAGCTCGCGGCCATGGTTAACGACCGCTGGATGCGCCTAGCGGCCGGCCTAGCGATCGCTAGGTTGGTCGCTAGCTTCAATGCAGATTCTCTTCGTGCGAGCTCGCGTCCGTGCTAGCGGCCGCTAGGGTGGCCGCTAGCCTTCTGTTCCTTTTCATCTTTAGTTAGTTCTTTGCCATGTGCATCGATTATCACTGAAAAGCCTAGAAAACACTAAAAGGAATCTCAAGAGCAGTATCTTCTAAAAATAGCTAAAAGCATAATATCAACTATGTAACCGCACTTAAACTGATCTAAATCAATCATAATTTATCATTAATAAACGAGTAAAAAACGCGTTTATCAAACCCCCAAACTTAAAACATTGTTTGTCATCAAACAAAAATAAAGACTCAATAAAAGATCAACGGGCGTTAGCAAATGTGGTAGCTATAATAGGCCTCAGAAATCTTTCAAAGCTCAAAAACAACAATACACATGACGATATTAGTCAACTCGACAATTTACAACAATGGGGGTGAATTGCATTTTATGTCCCATCTTTTGAGCTTTTTTTTCAGAAATATCCCACCGTGAAGGTATTTACAAAACAGTACCCATCATATTCGAAAAATAACAAGATATGACCCCGAAAATTTTTCCGATGGCTGAATTTTGACGTGTACTCCAGAGCTGCTGAGTTGGCATGCACGTGGAAAAAAATGAAAATAACATAAAACACGTTAAAACGACATCGTTCAACATATGCCAAAACAAAAATAATTCTCTCAATCCTTATGCAATTTAGAAACCAAAATTCAGGCTCCGGAAAGAAAACACCCAAATTGTTCTTGAATCCTTATCCCCGCACACTCCAAATCGATTGTGAAACCTGCCTTCGTTCTTGAAAATTCTAAGGATTCGTTGTGTGCCCACTAAAAATTGATGGTGAAAGGCGACCCGATGGTGAAAGACGACCCATTTCTCGTTAAATACTATACCCAGAAAGTTTGGGAGGTTTCGTGGACCCTTGATTTTACATTGTGTCAGAAAATAGGGCTGCACTTGTGGTCGAAAGAGGTTTGTGGTTTGAAAAGCTTGGCTCATGGTGGTGGCCTCTCACATGCACTGAAATTATCTATCGGGAAAAAACTAAACATTGAGGTATTTATTTAAACTTTTATTTTTTTCATAGAACAACTTGATTATTATATTGTATTAATGTTGGGTTGAGTGAATTTTAATATTTTTGTATTGTATTGTATTGAATTTCGATGGCCAGTATGTCAACTCTTGTTGTTATGCTAAGGTTGTGGCATGGTGGGGGTTTTATCGACGACAAGAAATATACATGCTGTGATATTTTGGATGTGCCCGAGTATGATGTGTTCGATTATGGTGAAGCTTTTATTAATGAGTTGATTCTAGCCGATTTAGGGTATGATAGGATTATAAGATATGCTTTTAAGGATAAGGATACCGGTGAGTTCTTATTTGTGAATGCTGATGACGATGAATCTAATTTCGTAAGCAATGCCATAAGATTTGTTGATGATCAGAAAATTTTGGAGATATACTGTGAATGTGAGAAAGAAAATGACCAAGGTACTGAGAATGAGAAGGAAAAAGAGAAAGGAACTGAAGTGGGTGATGAAGATGCAGACAAAGAAGATGAAGAGGACTGTGATTTTGAGTTAGATGACAAACTCATAGAAGAAGATCCCATATCTGATGATGGGCTGGATGATAAAGACTTCTCAGATGAAGATGATGAGTTCTTTGAAGCTAGAAGAAATAAGAAGGCATACAGAAAAGGAAAGAGTGTTTGTGAGAACAACGAAGACAGAAAAGGAAAGAGTGTCTGTCAAAACAGTAAAGAACAAGATTTGAATGTTGATGAACTTACACCTGTTGAGGAATTTGACTCAGATACATCTTGTGAAAGCTTGGATGATGAGGAACACACCAAATCAAAGACTAAGCTTTACTCCAATAACACTCAAGCAAAAGATTTGAAACTAGAACTTGGGTTAAGATTCAAAGATAAGAAAGAGTGTCAGGAGGTTGTGAGACATTGGGCCATTGCAAATGGTTATAATATTAGGTGGAGTAAGAGTTCACATGCTAAGCTACAAGCTACGTGCAGTGAGGGATGCGAATGGAAGATGTATGCGAGCTTGATCCATGGTGAACCTACATTTATTATTAAGACAATGAATGGAAAACATACATGTGTAAGAGCACATGCAATGCAACAGACAAGCTAATTCGAATTTTTTGGCTGCCCATTTCTTGCCAAAGTTGAGAAACAACGCAAACATTACTAAAAATGAAATGGTGGATGAAATACGGCTGACCTACGGTTGCACAGGTACATTTTATGACCATTATTCAAAGCTTAGACCATACGTTTTAGAATTGATGAGGAATGACAAAGAAGGTCGTTTTGAGTTGAAGACATACTTAGATAAACAAGATATGCCTGTGTTTCAACAGTTATACATTGGATTTTCAGCACTACGGAAAGGTTTCCTTGTTGGTTGTAGGAAATTCATTGGCTTTGATGCTTGCTTCTTGAAGACAGTTTTAGGAGGAGCATTGCTAGCTGCAGTTTCTAAAGATTGCAACAACAAGATGTACCCTATATCACTACAACAAAATAGACTTATTGCGACATACACACATGCGACATTACATGTATGTGCCGTAAAATTACAACACTTATGCTTCTAGTGTCACATATTTATGTCATTTGTGCGTCATTTATATATTGTGTCGTAGTTTATTGACAAAAATGCAACACTCGTTTTGATGTCTCAAAATTGTGATAATTTATCTACGACATCTCAATAAAATGTCATAATTATATCACATATTTAGAATAATGTTGCATCTAGTGTTATATATGTACGTCAATTGTGCGTCATCTACATATTGTGTCATAATTTAGTGACACATATGCGACACTCATTTTGATGTCTTAAAATTACGATAATTTATTTGCAACATCTCAATAAAATGTCATAATTATATCACATATTTAGAATATTTATGTCGGTTATGTGCCATCTATATATTGTGTCATAGTTTAGTGACATATATGCGATGCGACACTCATTTTTATGTCTCAAAATTTGCTACAGTTTATTCAAACACTTGCTAATTATTCATTCAAAATATTAATAATAAAAATAATAAAAAAATAATAATAATAACATAATAATTTAACACAAGAAATTGTGTCAGTTTGTATTATTCGTTTAATATACAATATATTTGTCACAAAAAGAAAAATGTGACATTAACCATGTGACGCATGGGGTAGAAGTACGGAGTGATCGTCGGTGCGGAGGCATGGACAAGGAGCGTCTCCGATTAAGAATTCAAAGCGGAGGGGTATATGAATGAATCGAAACACACCGGAATGAGAGGAATTTCGACAATATGTTGGTATGGGACTGCATATTTGAGGAGAACTTAAAGGATTTGATATGTGCTACTCATACCAACAAGATGCATCTTGTTTTCGGGAGTCCATCTCATAAAAACTCTAAAGTTAAGCGTGCTTGGCTTGGAGCAATTGTGAGATGGGTGACCCCTGGAAAGTTTTCTTAGGGAGTGTGTGAGTGAGGACAAAACACACTGAAAAGACTCGTGTTGGTCCGTGGGGTCAGCCGTCAATCCGAAAGCCGGGTCGTTACAAACCATCTAATTAAAATGTTTTGTAAGGAAATAAAACAATAAAATTATTTACATTATGTACCATGTAATGTGACATAAACTATCATATGCCACTTTCAAGGATGACGCGTAATATGTCGTAAATTTCAGATGATAATTAATTTAGTGATGCACAAAATGATGTATATGTTGCAACATTAATGGAAACAATGTCGTAAAAATTATACTACAATTGACAATTATTTCACAAGCTAGTGTCGCAAATTAGGATGCATCAATTTGGCTAATGTCATTAAATATGGCGCAAACTAACATGCGTCACTACAACTAAAAACGTAATATGTCGTGAATTTTAACATAGCGATGCACAAACTATATGTTGCAACTAAAGTCACGCTACACAATATAAAGTGACGTAAAAAATGTCACAAGTTAGTTTTTACGACATATGTTAGCGACACATTTTCATGTCGCAAAATCAACTTTCTTGTAGTGTATAAAGTTGGTCATGGTTTTTGAGCGTTTGTTTGATGATCTCAACATCTCGACAATTAGGTTAGCGATGCATTAAAGTGTCGTTAATATGTTGATCTCAACATCTTACGAGATTTGATACATATACATTGAGTGACTAATATAGACCTTTTAGGGTTTGATCAATGGAAAAAGTGTCGGCGAATATTTATGCTGGAAGAAGCACTAGGACCTTTTGCTAGGTCTACAATATAAAGTGATTTCGTGAGCGCAAAAAAGTGCTCGATAAACTCTTTTACAAAAGTTAGTTTTTACGAACATTAGAAACTACATTTTAAAATAAGCCCTTAGCGACACATTTTTCATGTCGACAATCATCGAAAATAAGATCCACTGTGTCCTAACAAGATAAGTTGACGAAGATACATAATATGGTGAGGTTGTGTGATGTTAGACCGACAGTTGGGGGAAAGTATGAGGTGCATTGCAATGATGACTCACACATTGCTGATCTTATTGAGAATGTGTGTACTTGTAGGGCATGAGAGTTAACTGTTATTCCATGTTATCATGCTTTGAGTTATATTTTTCATGTTAGAGATGATTCTGTGAACTATGTTGATCGGTTCTACTATAAGACCAATGCAAGAGAGTGTTATAAGTTTGGCATAAGTCCTTTGCGTAGATTTAAGTCTTGTCCATTAGTTCAAGAAGCTCATGTGTTGCCTCCGGAATATTTAAAAGCACCTGGAAGACCTAAGAAGCAAAGAAAGAGAGGGCTTGATGACATGCAAAACACGTCCACACGAAATTGTCTATGTGTGGATTACGAATGTCTTGTAAGAATTGTGGAGGTTTTGACCACAATAAGCGAACATGTAAAGAGCCAATACGAGTGATTCATGTATTTTATGACTTATTTCTTATTTATAATAAGAATATCTCCTATTTCACTTTGTTTATGACTAACATTTTATTCTTATAATATAATGAGCCTGCAAGACCACCAAGATCTAGACAGCCAATGGCTCCCATTTCGTTAATGCGAAGACCACCAAGGGCTAGTAGCATTGTGAAGTATGTCATGCAAAGAGAGACACGACGAGTTAGTAATTCTCATATGTAGTCCTTTTATCTATTTAGTTGACAAAATATAAAATGGTATAATTTGCAAGCTATTGAATTGACAGGCACGACAAGAATATGGTGGATTGATATCCACCGAATCTAGGACTATTGATGTTAGAGTAAGAAATATAAATATCTCTTCATATACTATATGGATTATGCTTTCTTGGTTTTAACTCACTTGCTTTGATTATGTTTTCTTGGTTTTAACTTACTTGCTTGGTTTTAGGAACCTGGAACGCGTCGTGTACATTTTATGAGTAGAACACTCGAGAATCATAATCGAATCCACATGAAGATAGGAGCACTCAAGGCAGTCAAGTTGACAATCCCACACCACCTTGAACTGCATTAGTTGTTTAAATATTTGTCATTTTGGTTTATGGATGACATTAGAACCCCTATTTTATGTGTTTTTTTATTAGTGGCATATTGTATTTGGCCATTAAACCATCTTATGTTTTGTATTGATTGGCATTAGACCAACTTATATTTTGTTATGAATATCACTAGACGATGATGTATTTTGGGCTATTATAGTTTCATGTCTTCCATTTGCGCATATTTTAAATAATGTTAATCACCCCCATAAATCTGTAATATATTTAAGGGTCTTCCATTTGCGCATAGTTTCATGCTGCATTCTCAATTAGAATATCTTATGTCTTCCATTTGCGCATAGTTTCATGCTGCATTCTCCAAAATTACAGTTTCATGTCTTCCATTAGACCATCTTATACAGATTACACATATTACAAAATGGCTAATGCTGCATTCTCCAAAATGAGGGTACAATATTTATACAACCATTATACAGATTACAAAATGGCCAAAGCTACACAAACACGCATTATATAGATTACAAAATGAGGGTGCAATATTTATTCAGAAAAACCAACAAATATCCAAACCAACAAATACATACTTCACTTTGTTCGATATCCAAACCAACAAATACATACTTCACTTTGTTCGATACAAAACCAACAAATATCCAACAAAATACATAATTCAATTAGGAAGACGACGTCTTGAATGTGGTATAAACTTAAATTTGTCTACAAATATCCAAACCAACAAAATCAAATAGATGACAATCAATAGAAAAAACAAAATGTGAAGTCTACATTTCATATCTCTCAATTCTTGCTTCAACGATTTGTTCTCTGCTCGAATCCTTTTAATCTTCACCTCTAAACTATCCTTGATTCCTCTTTCTTTTCTTCAGCTTTCTTCTTTTCCTTTTGTAGCCACATATTGCTTTTTCTTATGCAATCGAGAAGAGCCATTTTTTCCCTTCCTTCAAATGGATCTTCATAACACACAAAATAGCCACAATCATCCGGCTAATCACAACAAAAATACACAATTAACTCCCAAAATATATTAGGAACCTGGAACCCGACTAATCACAAAAAAATACAATGGCACGCTTTGATGCAATGACATTTGGTTCTATTAGAAAAACAATTTGTTTGTCTACACTTCATCTCTTTTAATTGCACACTTTGATGGAGATTTTTAAATAGAAAAATGGTTCTGACTCTAAATCCCTCAATAGAGCTTTCTTTGAATCGGGAAAATGACGAGCATCCCATTTAATTAATATTAAGATCATCCACTCCTCACATCCGTGGTCATAGCCAGGCCCAAGATATATGACCGAATCTTGCATGAATCTGATCGGCCCTAAACCCACCAAAGTACAAATATCCCAAAACATATTTTTAAATAGAAAATGTGAATTCTCATTGCATTCAATGGCATGCTTTGATGCAAATTTTAAATAGAAAAATGAGGAAAAATACAATGGCTCTATTAGCAAAAACATTTTGACTTCATCTCTTTTAAATAAAAAAATGAGGAAAAATACAATGGCTCAATTGCACGTTTTGATGCAGATTTTTAAATACACAAATGGGGAAAAATACAGTGGCTGACTTCATCTCTTTCAATGCAGTGATACATACTAGAATCAATGGGGAAAAATACGTTTGGAACATAAATTAAAAAGGGGGAAAAATTACTGACCCTATCTCCGAGAGGGCATCTCCAAAACCTCCTACCCGGATTATAGGGTGTAAATGACCTTTGTAGATAACATGGTCCATGATGGAATGGGGTCTTGGAGTGGAATACCCAGAATTTTCGGTTCTACTCGATTCAGACATTGTTTTCCTTCTTCGCAAAGCCTAAACTCAAAGCCCGAATCTTCGGCACAACAAATCCTCAGAAGATGAACAACGAAGCCAGGTTTCAGAATTGAGCAACGATTTGGGGTGAGGTGAGTTAGGGTTCAATGATTTGGGGTTCAAAATCGATTTGGGGTGAGTTGAGTTAGGGTTCAAAGGGTGAGTTATGGTTTCTTCTTCGTTTCGTTTCTTTTTAATGTGTTTTATGTTATTTTCCTTTTTTTCCACGTGCATGCCAACTCAGCAGCTCCGACGTACACTTCAAAATTCAGGCATCGGAAAAATTTTTGGGGTCATAGCGTGTTATTTTTCGAATATGATGGGTACTGTTTTGTAAATACCTTTACGGTGGGACATTTCTGAAAAAACGCTCAAACTATGGGACATAAAACGCTATTTACCCAACAATTGAGAGCAAAAATCCTATTCAATTCAACCATTTCAAAGGCATGTGTATAATATAGTGTACACTCAAGCTCAGAAAAGAATTCAGGACGTGTATACACTCAAATATAAATGTCATGCAAAATCTTACCATAAGCTTGCCATTTCTCTAATATCTCCACTACGTCAAATGTGTTCAAATTAGGATCAAAAAGGTCTTTTCACGGGTTGTAATGTAGGCACATTGGTTAAGGTAGGGTGATATATGGCTAAGTGACTCAAATGCGACTCCGAGTTTCCCCATTTATATTTTCAATACATATGGACTTTGTCCATTTTCCTTTTTCTTTCCAACTTGCTAAATCAACAGTCATTCAAACTCGAGATACCTATACTTTGATTAACTATCCATTTATGCTCATATTATTCATATCATCATTTTTTTCCTTTCTTTAATAGAGTTTATAGGGTCCATTCTTTTCCACAGTGGTACTTCACTAGCTTTTAACCCGACGTAATACATCAAAAGGGTCCATTCTTTTCCACATAGGTACTTCACTAGCTTTTAACCCGACGTAATACATCAAATCATTTCACCCCTTGAATCCCATATCCATCCTCACCTCCTATCATCCGGTTAACAAATAATAAGGTCTAATAAAGGCTCAAAGTCGGTGATAAATGGTATTTTATTGGGTTAGTGTATGGGTAAATTCGTGGTTCACAAAGATAGCCTTTATCTTTCCATATTCGAAACACATATTGCAATCTCGACACAGAAAACACGGAAAGTTCTAGAAGATAATTACATGCATGATATCACACATTTAAAAGAAACTGTAACATGTAGTTTACGTACACTGAGCTCAAGTCTCACAGTTTATGCAAATGGTGAAAAACAACAAGATAAGCAATCACAAGTTATATATGCGTCGTTTTCTAACATATGATGTGCACCATCAATGTATTTTTATCAAAATTTCGATCATCATTGGCTACATAGGTAAAACTTTTCACTTAAGCTCGTTGATCAACAGAAACGAAAACAAAAACAAAAATAAAAGACACAAGAACCCAAAACATAAAAACTATCAAGACTAAGCAAAAACATAAAAAGGACTAAACAACCAACTACATGCTTCTACTCCCCCCAAAATTATTGTGACGTGTAGTGCAATGAGGTTGCAAAAAATATGTGGTTGGGAGAGAGACCTTACCTGATATGCAGCAACTCGGCGGCGGATAGAAGCCTCGCCACTGCTCTCATTGTTGCATCATCTGCATCATCCGCTGCTGGTGCTCTTAGGATGCCTGCTGTTGGACGATGAGAGCCTGCTGTTGGGCTATGATGGAGTTCATACTCCGTCTATGTGGTCTAGATGACCATCTATCCGATCCAGACGCTTATAGATCTGGGGATCTTTAGGGAAATATGATTTTAACCCTCTCCCGAGTATCTATCTTTGATGTTTAATTCACCATACATTGATTATATACTTAGCATGCATCTATATAATTAATTGCAACATGTAGGTGTTTTCTCGTGTTTACCTGCGACTTTGTCGGAAAAGAATGGATCAAGACTCGTGCTTTGATCTTCTGGACTGTATCCCGATTGCCTAAACTCTAATGACGAGTGAGGACAATCTATGGAGAGGGCTATAGAAATTCGCCTTCTTCCTCCCTTTGAAGTTTTCGAAAATCTCACTATTTGGAATGGTGTGATTCTAAAAAATTCTAGCTAAGCATTAGCCTTTGATTTTCTCTCTCACCTTATATTTATAATGCAACCCTTAATCCTATCATGATAGTATTTATGCATATCTAATAAATATAATAATATCACTTAAGATAGAGAGGATCAAGACAGAGTCTTAGAGGGACTCTACAAGGAAGATTTCGAAATTCTCAAGCTAAAAGGCCTTGATGGGCCAGCCCAGGGATCAAATGTAAGGAATAAAGATGGGCCTCAAATAAATTAATTATCTTATGTTCAGTCCAGAACATAAATTAATTAATAAATATTTATTCATGCCACTAGAGAATAAATGCGGACTTACCCCTTTATTTCCGAAGTTGAGTCGGGCTTGCACTTAGACTTCATGAATCCCCGTATTTAAGATATCGTACGTCCATTAATTATTTACAGCGTTCTGATTGCTTAAAATAATTAATATCTTTAATTCTTAAGTAGTACCACTCAACCTTATTATTGTACTTGAGATAACTCAACCTGCAGGGTTTAGTACAATAAACCTTTTGAGTTCCTTAAGGGGACATCATCATCCTAAACGGATACGGTGACTCGACACAGGTAACTAGCATGACATACAAGCACTGCCACCACCCAAGATGCAGAGAATCTTGGGTTATCTCATGTAACCCTCACCCATAACAAGTCAAAGTGATGGTCAGCAACTCATACACACCTAATACCTTATCGAGGTTTAGATCAACATAAAGTTAACGAGATCTAGGTTCTTCACGACGGTCAGATAGAAGAACTCATCTCACTGTGATCATCAATACGTCAGAGACGTACCAGCATAGACAAGCAACTAAGTCAAGTCACTTCTTATCTATACCGCAGCCTATACCGACAACTCGTCCTCAAGTTGTCTCAACCTGTGATACTTTTATATCTCATTAAGCTTGACCAATCATACAGACTTCTGTGATCTACAACACACTGTATGATCTAACTTATATATGAGATAAGGGGACATACATATGCAATCAAGTAAACAATTTAGATAGGAGATTGTAATAATGGTAACAGGAAACATTGTATACAAGCTCAACCAAACTGCTTCCAGTATACAAATCCAACAATCTCCCACTTATACTAAAGCAAAAATTTTAGTATACAATGTGTTCTCTACTAGCTATTACAAACGACACCATCACTTTGCTTCTCCCACTTATACAAAAGTTTCCTTTCTAAATGGGTGCCAATCTTTTTAATCTTTTCAATCAGCACGTCTCATCGTCTAACGATTTCTCTTATGACATGGTACTTTCTCTCTATGTGTTTGGTTACCTTGTAGATCCATGGTTCCTTCGAGTTGCCACTGCACCTGAGTTATCACGGTAAACTATGATACTCTTGGGCAAACCAGGTACCACATCTGGATCCATGAGGTAGTTCTTGAACCATCTGACCTCTTTAGCGACCTCTGAGCGGCTACATATTTGGCTTCCATGGTAGAGTCCGCAATGCATCATTGCTTTGCACTCCGCCAAGATACGGCTCCTCCTCCCAAGGTAAACACATAGCCTGAGGTAGACTTTTTCTCATCACGGTCAGCTTGGAAATCCAGTCTCGAATAACCCAAAGACATTAGACTATCTGCATGGAAAACTAGCCTATAATCTCGAGTCATTTTCGGTACTTGAGTATATGCTTTACCCATGATCAATGAGCTTGTCTAGGGTTAGACTGATATCTTGCTACTATGCCTACCGCATAGCAGTTATCGGGTCTCGTACATAGCATTGCATACATGAGACTTCCTACGGCGGAAACGTAAGGAACTTGTCTCATTTCCTCTATCTCATTTGCAGTCATAGGTGACTGTTCGTTAGATAAAGGAACACCATGCCTGAAAGGTAGCAATCCTTTGTTGGCGGTCTGCATACTAAAACGAGTAATCAAAGTATCAATGTAAGACACCGAGATAAGCTCAATATTTTCCTCTTGCGATCTCGGTAAACCTTGATCCCAAGAATTTCTGTTGCATCTCCTAAGTCTTTCATTTGGCGATCGGATAACCAACTCTTTCGTCGATAACAACTTCACATTGTTTACAAGTAGAAGGATGTCATCTACGTAAAGTACAAGAAATACAACATCACCGTTGACATCTAAACGATACACACAACTTTCGCTAGGCAACTGGGTAAATCCATAGGACTTTACCACCTCGTCAAAGCGTAATTCCAGGATCGTGAAGCTTGCTTAAGTCCATAAATGGACTTCTTAAGCTTGCATACTCGATGCTCTTCACCCTTCACCATATAACCTTCGGGTTGCTGCATATAAATGTCTCTACCTTCTTCAAGGTAACCGTTTAGAAAAGCGGTTTACACATCCATTTGCCAAACCTCGAGGTTTAAGTGGGCTGCTATGGCCAGAAGAATTCTGATGGACTTGAGCATTGCTACAGGTGAAAAGGTCTCATCAAAATCGATGCCCTCAATCTGAGTGTACCCTTTCGCCACAAGCCTGGCTTTAAAAGCCGAAATCTTTCCATCTGAATCTCTCTTCATCTTGTATACCCACTTACTACCTATGGCTTCCTTGCCATCTGGTAGATGTGACTTTTCGTATACATCCATAGCTGTTATGGACTCAATTTCTAAGTCCATAGCGGTGTGCCATGATCTTGCATCAATGTCTTGTATCGCCTCACTGTATGTCCATGGGTCGATTATTGCTCGCTAGTTTCACGGAATAAACCAAGATTCACCCACGAACATAAATCGCTCAGGTTGACGAACAACCCTCCCACTACGATGAGGCGCTACTGGCACAATGGCAATGGTGGGTGCAGTAACTTGTGGTTCTCTATCTTGCACAACTTGTTGGATAGGTGCCACTTGTACGGTCGGTATCTCCAGTGGAACTCGACCCACTTCCATTTCTTGAAGTATCTGGTGTCGATCCCTCCCACTAGACTCGACATCTCGTACCTTTAGCTTAATCGGTGGTGGAATACGATCATCTTCTAATTCTTGAAGAATGATTTCAACTTTGGATTTATGGTTTTTCATATAATCCTCTTCTAAGAATCGGGCATTAGTGCTAATAATGACCTTCTGATCCTTAGGACTATAGAAATAACCACCATTCGTTCCTCTAGGATAGCCAATAAACAGCCTTGCTTCAGATCTAGACTCCAACTTGTCAGCCTTCTTATTCAAAGACATGTCTTTGGACTACCCCATATCCTTATGTGGTTTAAACTAGGCTTGCGCCCAAACCACAACTCGAACGGGGTCTTTTCGATTGACTTGGATGGTACTAGATTTAGCAAGTATGGCGTTGTTTCTAAGGCATAACCCTAGAACGAAATAGGCAACGTTGCATAACTCATCATTGATCTAACCATTTCTAAGAGAGTCCTATTTCTTCGCTCTGACACACCATTTTGTTGTGGTGTGCCCGGTGTAGTGAGCTGGGAGGTAATCCCACACTGCACCAAATAGTCCATAAACTCGTTCTCGAGGTATTCGCCACCGCGATCGGACATGACGACTTGATACTTTTACTAAGCTTCGTCTCCACCGCCTTAAATTCATTGAATTTCTCAAAGCATTCGAGACTTGCGGTGAAGCGGTATATGTATCCGCACTCGAGTAATCGTCGATGAAAGTGACAAAATACTCGTATCCTCCACGAGCTTGTGTGGACATAGGTCCACACAGTCGAATGGACTAGCTCAACACTTCTTTGGCTCTATAACCCTTCGCTTTGAAGGGTCTGGTCGACATCTTTCCTTCTATACAGGATTCACGGACTAGGAACAGAGTAAATGTGAGATCACCCAACGCTCCATTCTTAGCCATTCTTTGGATCCTATTTAGATTGATGTGACCTAATCTAAGATGCCAAAGAAATGTGGTGTCATCATGCGAAGAAAACTTTCTCTTTTTAAGGTTATATGTAGATGCAACATAATTAAAGGTATTATGTTTGGCAGAAATAATATAAAGCGAATTATATAAAGTGCCACCACTGATAACTTCGTTATTTCTTATGATAGAAACACCACTATAAAAAACAACTGAATATCCATGAATAAATAGTTTCGAAACTGAAATAAGGTTTCACCGAAACTCCGACACATATAAAACGTCTTTTAATACTAAAACTATCCTATCAAAACATAAAGTATCATCTCCGACTTCAACGGCCTCGACTTTCGCCGTGTTGCCCACGGAGATCGTTATCTTACCATTATGCAACTCCCTTGTCCTTAGGAACCCCTGCAAGGTGTACCAAAAATGATCAGTCGCACCCGTATCTACTACCCATGAATGAGTAGAATAAGTCTCTAAACATGTTTTCGTTACTAAAACAAATGGCGTACCTTGAGCCTTGAGCATGGTGCACTTAGCCTTCCAATGCCCAGTCTCACTGCACTTGAAACATTTGCCCTTCTCCTTTGGCTTTTTCAAACCACTGGTAGATCCCTTTGTATTACTTCCACTCTTTTCTTTAGCCCTAGCATCTCTTGAATTCCACTTTCCCTTTTCATCTTTCGATAAAGCAGTGGTTTTCTTTGAGGTGCGTACTAAAGACTGTGCACCTTTGCCCATTTTACGTTCTTCCGTTACTAGATCGTCTTGGAATGAATCTAGAGTATAACTCTTATCATAAAGGACTACTCCATAACGAAAGTCATCAAAAGACTTGGACAAAGTGTTGAGGATCATATCGATTTTGACTACGTCATCAATATATCCTCCAACCAATTCGAGCTCTCCGAAGAGATTGATCATTTGCTCTACATGGTCATGCACTGAATCGCTTTCCTTCATTGAACTTGACATTATTGATTTTGTCATATTATGACAAGCGATTCTGTCCGACTCCTTATACGATTTCATGAGATTTAGCCATATAGTGGCTACATCTTTCATCTCTTGATGCTGGAGTTGCAGGGACTCGCACATGTGACCAAAAGAAGGCACTTTGCCATTCTATTTGATTTGTCCCAATTCTCGTGCTCCTTGCGCTCCTCATCAGTAGATAAATCATCTAGAGATTTGGGACGGGGTGTAGTGAGTACAAATAAATTTTCTTCGGCAGTAAGAAACAATCTTAATGTTTCATTTCCACTCGATAAAATTTGGACCGGATAGAGGATTTTGTGCGAGCATATTGATAATCGGTGTAAGAGACATATCTGAAAAGATAATGCAAACACATAAGCATACGATCGCACATAATTCGTAACAATAATATTGTAACCTTTTGATAAAACAATATTAATTGAAACCTCCAATCGCCCAAGGAATTCCACATGCAAGCCACGCGTGTGGACGTTTACACATGAATCCCTCGACCAGACTAAAATATACCTTTTAGTCGTTTAATTTCAATCCATGTCAACATATCCTTATGACAAATGAAATTAATGATTGGACCTTACTAGACCATATCACTATCACAAGAAGGGACTTCGCGGGAAGTTGTACTTGAGGTGATGTCTAAGCAATGACCACAATTTTAACAGCAGAAAATCAATTCTTAGAATTGGCATACTCACTAGGACCATACCAATTTCAATCCAAATTCTTTTGTCTTCTCATTTTAAATCTATCTCTAGAGAACTTATGAAAATCGCATATGCAAGCCACGCGTGTGGACGTTTACACATGAAACTCCCACCTCTCAATAGATTAAAATGTTTTACTTAGAAATCTCATCTAAAAAACTTATGATAAACAGTGCAAGCAAGCCACGCCTGTGGACGTTTACTCACAGTGCGTATCACTTTGTTTAGAGGTCATAAAGTGGAGGTCTTGACATTTTAATTTTAAAAATTAATATGTCGGGTTTATTGCTTAGTCTTTTGTTTCAAAAGGTTTGTCCTTGCGGATCACGTAATCTAGCATGCTTTTCTATAGAACTCAACATGTAAAACATGCTCATGAGTAATTCTAAAATATGCTTGAAAACGCAATAAACCTAGCATGCTTACTATGCGCATCCAATCACGAAAACATATAATATGTTTATCTACGTAATTAAACATACATAGCATGCTTTTGCATAATTTAAACATCCACGACATGCGTTGAACAATAAAAATAAAATAAATTCGTTCATCGCGGCCCATTCGTGGATCCTGTATTTCCCTGCCTAATTTATTACATAAATTTGCAAGGTACAGATCTTCAAAAAAAATCTCGAAAACGGGCCTCGCGTGCACGGGCACGGACCAGATTCATCAAAACTGGATTAGGGCCAAAAAATTGAAAACGGGCCGAAACAGTGGATCGGGCCGGGTCGGGCTAAAAATCTGGAACCGGGTCGAAAATTGTGTATCCGAGCCAAAAATCGGTGCGGGCGAAATTGGGCCGGTCGGCCCAGTGGATCGGGCGTGCGCGCCAGGCGCGCCCCACACGCACGCCCAGCCGCACATCCGCCGCCCAGCGCCCAGCCTCGCCTCATCACCCTGCTGAGAAAAATGCCGCCGAGCTCGCCGAGGATCCGCGCACAGTCTGCCGAGAAAACCGCACCGAGTCCACCGAGAACTCCGCGCACATCTCGCGCACTCATGGCCGAGACCTGGCCGAGCGTCGCCCAGCAGACCGCGCACGACTCGGGCGCTGTCAGTCGAGTCTTGCTGCGCGTGATCTTTCGAGAATCACACACCGAGCTCTCCCGAGGGCGTTCGGGCACTGCTGAGCGGTCTCGGCCATGACCCGCCGAGCGCGCTGAGGTTCCCGCATGATAAATGTACGCCGCGTTGCCCGATGCTACCGAGTCGTGCCGAGGGTGACCTGCCGAGGCTCGCCGATCGATCTCGACCACGACCGCCGAGCGCGCTGAGGTTTTCCGCACGATAAACACGCACCCCGTGATGCCCGCCGAGGACGCCTGATGCCGCCGAGCCTTACGCCGAGACCCACCGAGCGCACACGCTCAGCGCAGAGGCGTGCCGAGGCGTCCGCACAGAGACCACGCACCCCGCATGCCTGGCTACCGAGCCCTACCGCCTAGCCTCACCGAGGTCTCCGCACGACCAGCTTGCCCTTGTCCGCCTGTGCTGCCGATGATTGCGCGCCATCTTCCGAGGCGTGTCCAGGCGCTGTCGAAGGCTGCTGCCACGCGACCTGCCGAGGCATGTCGCCCATCCACGCATGATGCCACCTTGTCCGCCCGTGTCGTCGAGAAAACCCGCACGCTGCCTGGCGGTGTGTCTACGAACGCCGAGCACGCTTAGCGTGCCGTCATCCGTATGCCGTCGCACCATGCAGCTGTTTCCGCGTGCCTCTCGTCATCTCGTTCTTCGTGCTTTTATCTTCGTTCTTCTTTTACATATAAGATTTACGGGAAAAAAATCTAATCTAACCACGGATTTTCTCATGGTGAAAAACAAAATCCGACAAAAATAAAACGAGCCACGATGAACGACAGATTCACAATTAATTAATTGCGCACGTTATAATCAAACGTGAATTAATCCAACAGAGCCACGATTCTGATCCCAGGCTCTGATACAAACTGTAGGGAAATCTTATTTTAACCCTCTCCCGATTATCTATCTTGGATGTTAAATTTACCATACATTGATTATATACTTAGCATGCATCTATATAATTAATTGCAACACGTAGGTGTTTTCTCGTGTTTAGCTACGAATTTGTCGGGAAAGAATGGATCAAGACTCGTTCTTTGATCTTATGGACTGTATCCCGATTGCCTAAACTCCAATACCGAGTGAGGACAATCTATGGAGAGTGCTATAGAAATTCGCCTTCTCCTCCCTTTGAAGTTTTTCGAAAATCTCACTATTTGGAATGGTGTGATTCTCGAAAATTCTAGCTAAGCATTAGTCTTGATTTTCTCTCTCACCTTATATTTATAATGCAACATTTAATCCTATCATGATAGGATTTATGCATATCTAATAAATATAATAATATCACTTAAGATAGAGAGGATCAAGATAGAGTCCCAGAGAGGGACTCTACAAGGAAGATTTCAAAATTCTCAAGCTAAAAGGCCTTGATGGGCCAGCCCAGGGATCAAATGCAAGGAATAAAGATGGGCCTCAAATAAATTAATTATCTTATGTTCAGCCGAGAACATAAATTAATTCATAAATATTTATTCATGCCACAAGAGAATAAAAGCTGACTTACCCCTTTATTTCCGAAGTTGAGTCGAGCTTGCACTTAGACTTCACGAATCCCCGTATTTAAGATATCGACGTCCATTAATTATTTACGCTGCTCGATCGCTTAAAATAATTAATATCTTTAATTCCTTAAGTAGTACCACTCAACCTTATTATTGTACTTGAGATAACTCAACCTGCAGGGTTTAGTACAATAAACCTTTTGAGCAAGGGGACGTCGTTATCCTAATCGGATACGGTGACTCGACACAGGTAACTATCATGACATACAAGCACTGCCACCACCCAAGATGCAGAGAATCTTGGGTTATCTCATGTACCCTCACCCATAACAAGTCAAAGTGATGGTCAACAACTCATACTCACCTAATACCTTATCGAGGTTTATATCAACCTAAAGTCACCGAGATCTAGGTTCTTCACGACGGTCAGATAGAAGAACTCATCTCACTGTGATCCATCAATACGTCAGAGACGTACCGGCATAGATAAGCAACTAAGTCAAGTCACTTCTTATCTATACCCCAGCCTATACCGACAACTCATCCTCAAGTTGTCTCAACTGTGATACTTTTTATATCTCATTAAGCTTGACCAATCATACAAACTTCTGTGATCTACAACACACTGTATGATCTAACTTATAAATAAGATAAGGGGACATACATATGCAATCAAGTAAACAATTCAGATAGGAGATTGTAATAGTGGTAACAGGAAACATTGTATACAAGCTCAACCAAACTGCTTTAAGTATACAAATCCAACAGGGTCGCCATGGTGGGATGGTGGGTGCAGCTCGTCACCTCTCTCATATGCGGCCTCTTCATCCGCTTCCTCTTCCTCTATTTCTCCCTGGGCATTTAGGCTCTGAACCCAGCTATAGTGCGCCTCTGACCCCATGTTCCAATTCTAGTAGGCCGTTCTATCTCCGATAATGGTGGTGAGATCATTGTTAGGTAATCGGAAGATAGATTTCTGTTCTTGTCGTAGAGCAGCCAGAGGTAACGCCAGGAGTCTCGTTTTAGGAACGTCTGGACATAAAGGTATTGTTTGTCCAGGAAACTATCATGGGAGACTGGATCCTCACGAATCTTCACCCCATAAAAGTCGGCAATAGGGGTGACGAACCCCCAATGTAAATCCTCGCATTCCCGGAGACTTCAGATTGTATCTGGAAATGCTGTGCGAGGAACATTCCGGCATGCATTTTTCTGCCGGCTGCAGCGCCTATTAGTATAGTCATATACTGGGAGAGGTAGGTGCCGGCATTGGTGCGGGCATGTGTGGTGAATGTGAGGAGGCGGTGAAAGTAGCGGAATGCTGGATTCTGGATTGAGCTCGCATTTGCCCTCGTAAAATCATAGACCGGATTCTGCTCCAGTTTTGGATCAATAAACAATGGCCACATCTCGAAGGCCGAACTCTCTATATCACCAATGTAGCCGCCGTCGGGAGGGCCTTAGATAATGTCATTCAGCTTGTCACATGTGAGCCTTCGAGGCTCATTTCCCAACTGGAATGTAATGTAATCTGGCGACCCATGTGTTTTATGGACATTGATGGTCGATATGAATTCCAGCGTTAGGATCCGGTATGTCAAGTAATTGGCAATGATGACAGAGTATAAACCGGATCCCTCGGTGAGCCAAGTAACGTCATTAGCTATACCCATTGCCTAACATGTGTCAATACACATGACACATGAACCGACAATGACGGTGCTTCAGTTGCACCAATCTCCTCCATCTGTCCCTAGAGACGGGACTCAGCAAATGAACTCCATAGTTTTGGGGGTGAAACTCATCGATAGTCTTCCCTTATGAGGATGAAGTTAGTGTTGGATTTGTATACTGAAAGCTGTTTTGGTTGAGCTTGTATACAATGTTTCCTGTTACCACTATTACAATCTCCTATCTGATTTGAATACTTGATTGCATATATCGTGTCCCATTATCTCATATATAAGTTAGATCATCTTGTGTGTAGAAGATCACAAGTCCGTATGATTGGTCAAACTTAATGAGATATAAAAGTTTCACACCGAGATAACTTGAGGACGAGTTGTCGGTATAGCTGCGGTATAGATAAGAAGTGACTTGACTTGGTTGTTTGTCTATGCCGGTACGCCTCGACGTATCAAGGATCACGGTGAGATGAGTTCTTCTATCGACCGTAGTGAAGAACCTAGATCTCGGTGACTTACGATGATCTAAACCTCGATAAGGTATTAGGTGAGTATGAGTTCTGACCATCACTTGACTTGTTATGGGTGAGGTTATATGTTCTAACTCAATATTCTCCGCATCTTGGGTGGTGGCGTGCTTGTATATCATGCTAGTTATCTCAGACGAGTCACCGTATCCGTTTAGGATGATGACGCCCCTTAAGGAGCTCAAAGGTTTATTGTACTAAACCCCGCAGTCGAGTTAGCTCAAGTACAATAATAAGGTTGAGTGGTACTACTTAAGGAATTAAAGCTATTAATTATTTTAAGCGGTCAAAATGCTATAAATAATTAATGGACGTTGATATCTTAAATACGGGATTCAGAATGTCAAGTGCAAGCCCGACTCACCTTCGGCAATAAAGGGTAAGTCGATTTATTCTCTAGTGGCATGAATAAATGTTTATAAATTAATTTATGTTCGGCCGAACATAAGATAATTAATTTATTTGAGGCCCATCTTTATTCCTTGCATTTGATCTGGTCGCCCATCCAGGCCCTTTAGCCAAGGAAAATCGGTGCCCCCTTAAGCTCTCTATGGAAAGATTTTATTCTCTTTATCCTACAAGGATATTATTATATTTATGGGATATGCATTGATCCTTTCCTTATGGGATTAAGGTAGTGCATTATAAATATAAGGTAAGAGATAAAGTCTAGGTTAATGCTCATTATTAGCTAGCAAATTTTCGAGAATCACATAGTTTTATTGTGAGGAAATTTTCGAGAATTGAGAGAGAGTATTGGGTGATTTTCCGAAGCATTCTCCATAGATCGTCCTCACTCGACGTTGGAGATTGGGCAACCGGGATACAGTCCAGAAGATCAAAGCTTGAGTCTCGATTCGTTCATTTCGTTCGACCCCGACAGATCCAAAGGTAAACACGAGAAAACCCCTACGTGTTGCAATTAATTAAATAGACGCATGCTAGGAATATAATCAATGTATGGTGAATTAAATATCCAAGATAGATCCTCGGGGCGAGGGCTAAACCTAGTTTTCCCTACAATTGGTATCAGAGCCTGGGATCAGTATCTTGGCTCTGTTGGATTAATTCACGTTTGATTATTACGTGCGCTTAATTAATTGTTGGATCTGTCGTTCATCGTGGCTCGTTTTGTTTTTGTTGGGTTTTGTTTTTCACCACGAGAAAATCCGTGGTTAGATTAGATTTATTTTTCTGTAAATCTTATCTGTAAAAGAAGAACGAAGACGAAAGCACGAAGAACGAGACGACGAAGGACGTCGGGAAACCTGGGCGCACGGGCGGACGGACGGCGTCGCGTGTTTTCTCGGCGGCGGATGGGCGAGGCGGGCGTGGGCGCGGCATGCACGCTGGCGACGCGGGCGCGCGACTTGCGACGGAGCCTCGGCGGTGCTCGGCAAATACCGACGGAAACCTCAACCCGTCTCGGTAGGCACGGGCGACGCGAGGCGCGCGAATCACGCGCGAGGCCTCGGCGGCGCTCGGCGGCCCTCGGCGAGATGCGCGAGCGTGAACCTCAAAGAGCACGGGCGTGCTCGGCGGCACTGGCGACGCAGGCGCGCGTTTTTCGCAGAAGCCTGGCGGCGCTTGGCGGCGACGCGGCTCGGCTCGCTCGGTAGGACGGCGGCGTGTGCGGCACCTCGTGGCGACTCCTCGGTAGGGGGTGCGGGCGCTGGGGCTGAAGGCGGCACGAGAATGGGCGGCGAATGTGTCCGGGCGTGGCATGGGCGTGCCTCAGCTGCCCACCCATTTTGGGCCAACCCGCCCGCACCCGTTTTCACCAACCAGATTTTCCGGCCCGAATTTTGACGAATCCGGTCCGTGCCCGTGCACGCGAGGCCCGTTTTCAAAGTTTAATTATGTACTTTGCTTTTCTATGTAATAGATTAGGTAAGAAAGTGCAGGTTCCACGAGTGGGCCACGATGAACGTTTTTTTTTTTTTTTATCGTTCATTGCATGTCGTGGATGTTTAAATAATGCGGTAGCATGCTATGTATGTTTAAATTACGTTGACAAACCTTTAAGTGTTTTACGTTTGGTGCGCATAGTAAGCATGCTAGGTTTATCGCGTTTGCAAGCATATTTTAGAATTTCTGCGAGCATGTTTTACATGTTGAGTTCTATGAACAAGCATGCCGGGATTACGTGATCTGCATAGACAAACCTTTTGAACAAAAGACTAAGCAAGCAACCCGACATATTAATTTTCCAAATTAAAATGTCAAGACCTCCACCTTTAATCTCTAAACAAAGTGATACGACCGTGAGTAAACGCCCACACGCGTGGCTTGCTTGCACTGCTTATCATAAGTTTGTTAGATGAGATTTCTAAATAAAACATTTTAAATCTATTGAGAAGTGGGAGTTTCATGTAAACGCCCACACGCGTGGCTTGCATGTGCGATTTTCATAAGTTCTCTAGAGATAGATATAAAATGAGATAACAAAAGAATTTGAATTGGAAGCGGTATGGTCCGAGTGAGTATGCCAATTTAAGAATTCATTTCTCACGTTAAAAATGTGGTCATTGCTTAGACATCACCTCTAGTACAACTTCCCGCGAAGTCTCTTCTTGCGATAGTGATGTGGTCTAGTAAGGTCCAATCGTTAATTTCATTTGTCATAAGGATAAGTTGACATGGATTGAAATTAAAACGACTAAAAGGTATTTTTTAGTCCGTCGAGGGTTCATGTAAACGCCCACACGCGTGGCTTGCATGTGGAATTCCTTGGGCGATTGGAGGTTTCAATTAATATTGTCTTATCAAAAGGTTACATTATTATTGTTACGAATTATGTGCGATCGTATGCTTATGTGTTTTTCATTATCGCTTCGTATATGTCTCTTACAATCGATTATCAATATGCTCACACAAAATCCCTATCCGTCCAAATTTTATCGAGTGGAACGAAACTTGAATATGTTCTTATCATTTGAAGAACACATATTTGTTCTCACTACTCCTAAACCCGATGCCTCATCGACGATCGATCGATGAGCAAGAGAGTCGGCGGACTTTGGAATAAGTCAAACAATATGGCTAAATGCTATATGATGACTACTATGTCCAAAGGCTTGCAATAATGAAGATCGATCGATGGTAGACGCGATCGATATTTGGTCAAGTCTCGAGAGTAAGTTTGGGCGATCGGATCGGATCGTCCGCTTCCACACAATGAGAGAAATCTTGGCGTGTAAGATGGAAGAAGGAAGTTCGGTCCATGAACATGTCTCCCACATGACTCATCTCATGGATAGTCTTGATCGGGTTGGGAGGAGGTATTGACGGCGAAGCCAAGGTCGATATCATCCTCAATACACCGCCCAAGTCTTTGAGAACTTTCGATGAATGCGATCATGAGCAAGACCGGTATACACTTAGTCGCTGCTTAATGATCTCAGAGGCTGCGAAGGAGTTATGGGAAAAGGAGCACATGCTCTTGCTAGCACATCCAAGGGCCCAAATTTTCCGTTGCAAAATGGAAAAGAAAAGGGCGACAAAGGTGGTAGAGGCAAGGGAAGAAGTGGGAGTAATGGGGCAAGAACATGGCTGCCACCGGAGGTTTGAAAAAGCCAAAGGAGAAGGGCAAATGCTTCAAGTGCGGTAAAACTGGGCATTGGAAGGCTAAGTGCCCTATGCTCAAGGCTCAAGGTACGCTTGCTTTAGTAACGGAAACATGTTTAGCTACTTGTTCTACCCATTCTGGGTAGTAGATACGGTGCGATCGATCATGTTTGTTACACCTGTGGGTTCCTGCGCGACAAGGGAGCTAGCTAATGGCGAGATAACGATCTCCATGGGCAACGCGCGAAAGTCGAGGCTTTTGCGGTTGGAGATGTTTTTTGTGTTTTGGAACAACAGTTTTAGTTTTGAAAGACGTTTTATATGTGCCGGATTTTCTATGGAACCTTGTTTCTATTTTGAAATTATTTTCTCATGGATATTCTGTTATTTTTGATAGTGGTGTCTCTATCATAAGAAATGACGAAGTTATCTTTGTTGGCACTTTATATAATTCGCTTTATACTATTTCTGCAAAACATAATACCTATAACTATGTTGCATCTTCTACAAACCCTAAAAAGAGAAAGTTTTCTTCGCAAGATGACACCACTTTTCTCTGGCATCTTAGATTAGGTCACATCAATCTAAATAGGATCCAAAGACCGGCTAAGAATGGAGTGTTGGGTAATCTCACGGTTATTCCGCTCCAAGTCTCGCGAATCCTCGTATAGAAGGTAAGATGTCGACTGCACCCTTCAAAGCCGGGGGTTATAGAGCCAAAGAAATATTGGAGTTAGTCCATTTCGACTGTGTGGACCGATGTCACACAAGCTCGTGGAGGGTATGCAGTATTTTGTCACTTTCATTAACGACATCAAGGTACGGATACGTATACCGCTTCACCGCAGTCCGAATGCTTTGAGAAATTCAAAGAGTTTAAGGCGGAAGTGGAGACGAAGCTAGGTAAGAGATCAAGTCATCTGGGTCTGATCGGCGTGGCGAATACCTCAAGAACGAGTTTATGGACTATCTAGTGAAGTGTGGGATTACATCCCAACAAGATTTCACCGGGCACACCACAAAGAAATGGTGTGTCGGGCGAAGAAATACGACTCTTTCGAAATGGTTAGATCTATGATGAGTTATGCTACATTGCTTATTTCGTTTCTCGGGGTATGCCTTAGAAACGGCATACTTGCTGAATCTAGTACCATCCAAGTCGGTCGAAAAGACCCTTCGAGTTGTGGTTGGGCGCAAGCCCGGTTTAAGCCACATAAGGATATGGGGCGATCCAAACTGCGTCTTGAACAAGAAGGGCGACAAGTTGGAGGCTAGATCCGACGCAAAGCTGTTTATTCGCTATCCTAGAGGAACGAAAGGTGGTTTATTCTATAGTCCCAAGGATCGAATGTCATTATTAGCACTAATGCTCGATTCTTAGAAGAGGACTACATGAAAATCATAAATCCAAAGTTGAAATCATTCTTCAAGAATTAGAAGATGATCGCATTCCACCACCGATTAGGCGAAGGCACGAGATGTCGAGTCTAGTGGGAGGATCGACACGGATACTTCAAGAAATTGAAGTGGGTTGAGTTCCATTGGAGATACCGACCGCATAAGTGGTACCTACCCAACATGTTGTGCAAGATGAGAACCGCAAGTTTTCGCACCCACCGCTGCATAGTGCTGTAGAACCTCGTCAGAGTGGGAGGGTTGTTCGTCAACCCGAGCGATTTATGTTCGTGGGAGAATCTTCTGATTTAGTCCAGAAACGAACAGCAATAATCGACCCATGGACATACAAGGAGGCGATACAAGACATTGATGCAAGATCACGGCACACCACTATGGACTTAGAAATGGAGTCCATAACGGCTATGGATGTATATGAAAGACACCTCTACCAGATGGCAAGGAAGCCATAGGTAGTAAGTGGATATACAAAAGAAAAGAGATTCGATGGAGAGGTTTCGCTTTTAAAGCCGTGCCAGGCGAAAGGGTACACTCAGATTGACGCATCGATTTCGATGAGACCTTTTCGCCAGTAGCAATGCTCAAGTCCATCGTAATTCTTCTCGCCATAGCAACCACTGAACCTAGAGGTTTGGCAATGGATGTTAAACCGCTTTTAAACGGTTACCTTGAGGAAGGTAGAGACATCTATATGCAAAGAACCCAAGGTTATGTGGTAAAGGTGAAGAGCATGTAGTATGGAAGCTAAGAAGTCCATTTATGGACTTAAGCAGCCTCCCGATCATGGAACTTACGCTTTGACGAGGTGATAAAGTCCTATGGATTTACCCAGCTGCTCAGCGAGAGTTGTGTGTATCGGTTAGATGTTAACGGTGATGTGGTATTTCTTGCACTTTATGTAGATGACATTCTTCTAGTTGGCAACAACGTGAAGTCATATCGACGAAAGAGTTGGTTATCCGATCGATTTCAAATGAAAGACTTAGGAGATGCAGCAGACATTCTGGGATCAAGGTTTACCGAGATCGCAAGAAGAAAATGTTGAGCTTATCTCAGCGCCTTACATTGATACCGTGATTACTCGCTTTAGTATGCAGACCGCCAAGAAAGGATTGCTACCTTCGGATACGGCATTCCTTTATCTAAGACGCAACACCCATGATTTGCAAAGCGAGATAGAGGAAATGAGACAAGTTCCTTACGCCCGCCGTGGAAGTCTCATGTACGCAATGCTATGCACGAGGCCCGATATACGCTATGCGGTAGGCATAGTAGCTAGATATCGCCTAACCTCGACAAGCTCATTAGATCGCAAGAAGCATATACCAAGCACCAAAAGGACTCGAGATTATAGGCAGTTTACCATGCGCATAGTCTAATGCCTTTGGGTTATCTGACTGGATTTCCAAGCCGACCGTGATGAGAAAAAGTCTACCTCGGGCATGTGTTTACCTTGGGAGGTGGGCCGTATCCGGCAGAGTGCAAAGCGGCGATGCATTGCGGACTCTACCATGGAAGTTTAATATGGAGCCACTTCGAGAGGCTTCTAAAGAGGTCAGATGGTTCAAGAACTACCTCATGGATCTAGATGTGGTACAGGTTGCCCAAGAGTTTCATAGTTTATCGTGATAACTCGGTGCGTGGCAAACTCGAAGGAACCACGGACCCACAAGGCGACCAAACACATGAGAGAAAGTACCATGTCATACGAGAAATTTTAGACGAGGTGACGGTTGATTGAGAAGATTGATACGACGGATAACCTAGCGGATCCATTCACGAAGAGCCTTCTCAAAAGTCTACGACGGACACGTTAGAGGACTTGGATTGCGCTTGATGGCACCCACTTAGAAAGGAAACTTTTGTATAAGTGGGAGAAGCAAAGTGATGGTTTTGTTTGTAATAGCTAGTAGAGACACATTGTATACTAAAAGTTTGCTTTAGTATAAGTGGAGATTGTTGGATTTGTATAACGAAAGTCGTTTTGGTTGAGCTTGTATACAATGTTTCGTTACCACTATTACAATCTCTATCTGATTTGAATACTTGATTGCATATATCGTGTCCCATTATCTCATATATAAGTTAGATCATACCGTGTAGAAGATCACGAAGTCTCGTATGATTGGTCATACTTAATGAGATATAAAAGTTTCACACCGAGACAACTTGAGGACGGTTGTCGATATAGCTCATGTATAGATAAGAAGTGACTTGACTTGGTTGCTTGTCTATGCCGGCACGCCTCTCGACGTATTGAAGGATCACGATGAGATGAGTTCTTCTATCGACCGTAGTGAAGAACCCAGTTCTCGGTGACTTACGATGATCTAAACCTCGATAAGGTATTAGGTGAGTATGAGTTCGACCATCACTTTGACTTGTTATGGGTGAGGGTTATATGTTCTAACCCAATATTCTCCGTGATCTTGGGTGGTGGCGGTGCTTGTATATCATGCTAGTTATCTCAGTCGAGTCACCGATCCGCTAGGATGATGACGCCCCTTAAGGAGCTCAAAGGTTTATTGTACTAAACCCCGCGGGTCGAGTTAGCTCAAGTACAATAATAAGGTTGAGTGGTACTACTTATGAATTAAAGCTATTAATTATTTTAAGCAATGAATGCTATAAATAATTAATGGACGCTCGATATCTTAAATACGGGATTCAGAATGTCTAAGTGCAAGTCCGACTCACCTTCTAATAAAGGGGTAAGTCAAGATTTATTCTCTAGTGGCATGAATAAATGTTTATAAATTAATTTATGTTCTTTGAACATAAGATAATTAATTTATTTGAGGCCCATCTTTATTCCTCGTGATTTGATCCCTGGTCGCCCATCCAGCCCTTTAGCCTAGGAAAATCGGCGCCCCCTTAAGCTCTCTATGGCAAGATTTTATTCTCTTTATCCTACAAGGATATTATTATATTTATGGGATATGCATAGATCCTTTCCTTATGGGATTAAGGTAGTGCATTATAAATATAAGGTAAGAGATAAAGTCTAGGTTAATGCTCATTATTAGCTAGCAAATTTTCGAGAACCACATAGTTTTATTGTGAGGAAATTTTCGAGAATTGAGAGAGAGTATTGGGTGATTTTCCGAAGCATTCTCCATAGATCGCCCTCACCGACGCTGGAGATTGGGCAACGGGATACGACCCGTAAGATCAAAGCTCGAGTCTCGATCCGCTCATTTCGCTCGACCGATTGGATCCAAAGGTAAACACGAAAACCCCTACGTGTTGCAATTAATTAAATAGACACATGCTAGGAATATAATCAATGTATGGTGAATTAAATATCCAAGATAGATCCTCGGGGCGAGGGCTAAACCTTGTTTTCCCTACAGTTAGCTCCTTTGCCTTTCTCTTATTTACGGATGTGCGTGGCAGCATATTGTACCTAAAAGGTATGTAAATGTTAGTTCAGGTACACCATTCTAAAAAAATTCAAAATAAACGCCAACCCAATTCGATATAAAGTTCTCCCAAACTTGGAATTAACAAAATTCTTCCCCCCCCCCACAATAACATTTGGTTTATATATTGCATAACAAAGAAAGAATCCACACATAGGCTCAAAACACACAATAAAAACGGATTAGAGGTTGGCTCGCGGCCGCCCTAGCGACCGCTAAGGTGGTCATGAACATCGGCTAGCGATCGCTAGCTTGGTCGCCATCGCGCCTCGACAATGACTAGGGTTTCACGATTTCTACCCCAAAACACAATGTAGGAGAATTAATCCAAAAAATAAACTTCAATGAACACATATACACCTAATAGTGTAAGAAACATGCTCAAAAACCATAAAAATCTAGCAAAATACGCTCGTTCATATTCTCCATAATATTCCACAAAAGGAAGAAAATAATCGGTCAAACTCTTCTAATTCATGCTTACAAGCTAAAATCAAAGAATATTTGAACAAAATGAGCATACCTTGAGTAGAAGATGGTGGAAGCACAAAGGAGAGAAAACCTAGGTTTTTAGAGCTGGGTGTGTTTATGCGTGTGTGTGAGTGAAACAAAAGAGAGGGAGCTTTAAAACAAGCCAAATGCATGGGCCGACGATTTAGTTCGGGTAGGTCGCTAGTTTTGTTCCAAATGTTGTGTAATGGACTAGCGCCACCTCGCGATCGCTAGGGTGGTCGCTAGTTTTGATGAAAAAATGTTATGTATTGGACTAGCGGCTGTGCTAGCGACCGCTAACTCTGCCGCTAGTCGTGACCCAATTTTGTTTTATATTTTATAAAGCTATTATATTTTGGGACACAAAACGACCCCAAACGAAACGAAAACAAAGACACAGAAAAACAAAACAAGCTAAAAAGAAAAAAAAACTAAAAACACATAAACATATTGGGTTAATTACCTCCCAACCATTGCTAAATTTTTCATCGCTAGCTTGACGTTACCTCTCTTCAAGGTTCATTAAAGTTTGTCACCTTGACTTCACGGTTGAAGTGAGACTTGAAGTATGACTTGAGGTATTGGCCATTGACCTTGAAAATGTTACCATTTGAATCTAGCAGCTCATAGCTCCAATTGGCATGTTCCATGTAGATAGTATACGATCCTGACATCTTGATTTCAGCTTTCTAGGGAAGAGACAGAGTCGGGCATTGTAGAGTAGCACCTCATTTCCCAGTGAGAACCCCTTTGGGTGAATTGTTAGATCATGGAACTTCCTCGCTCTTTCCTTGTAAATACGGGAGTTCTCGAAAACTTCGTTCCTCCACTCGTCTAGTTCTAGCAATTGTTCACCCCTTTTCAATCCGGCCTCCTTGATATCCATGTTTATCCTTCTCGTGGCCGAATAGGCTTTATACTCCAACTCAACCGGTAGATGGCAAGATTTTTCAAATACTAGCTGATATGGAGATAAACCTACAGGGGCTTTATAGGCAGTCCTTATGCCCACAGAGCATCATCCAGTTGTTTAACCCAATTCTTCCATTGGACGACCGATTTCTCTAATATCCTCTTGATCTCTCGCTCACGAGCTCGGATTGCCCATTTGCCCGTGGATGGTATGGAGAGGTGACTCTATGTTTACTCCATATTTAGCTGTGACATCGCTCAGCCACTTGTTGTCAAGTGTAACCTCCATCACGATCAAAGCCCTAGGCACACCAAAGCGAAGTTAGAATATTTTAATGAAGGAATTTAACTACTACCTTAGAGTCGCTAGTGGCAGTGGGAATTGCCTCCACCCATCGTGACACGTATTCCACAACAAACAGTATGTAAGTGAATCCACAAGACATGGGAAATGGACCCATAAAGTCAATTCCTCATACATCAAATAAATCCACTTCCATGATGCTATTATGAGGCATCTCATCTTTCTTGGTGACGTTTCCTATTCTTTGACATCTGTCACAACTCTTCAGAAATGTTTGGCAGTCCTTAAAGATGGAAGGCCAATAGAAACCACTAAGATAAACCTCTCATTCCTTTGTCGTATTGCAAAATGTCCTCCACTCAAAGAACCGTGGCACTCATGAATTATCTTCTCCCATTCCCCTTGGGTGACATAACGATGTATCAGGCCATCGGCACATCGATGGTAAAGGTGGGGATCATCCCAATAGTAGAATTTCATGTCGTGGAGAAATTTCTTCTTCTGATGAGAACTGCACGAAGGGGGCATTACTCCAATAACCAAAAAGTTCACGAAATCAGCGTACCATGGAGTATGATTAACTATGCTCAGAATGTGCTCATCTGGTAACTTCTCCTTGATCCCAATTCTCTAGTCTTCCCCTTCTACTGGCTTCTCCAGTCTAGATAAGTGGTCTGCTACCACATTCTCGCAGCCTTTCCTGTCTTTGATCTCCATGTCGAATTCTTGAAGGAAGAGAATCCATCTCACTAATCTAGGCTTCGAGTCTTTCTTGTTGAACAGATGGCGAATGGCTACATGGTTGGTATGGACAATAGTGTGGGTGCCCACCAAATAAGGTCTAAACTTGTCAAAAGCATAGACCACTGCAAGTAGCTTTTTCTCCGTGGTGCTGTAATTCATCTGAGCCGAGTCAAGCGTCTTACTTGCATAATAAATGACTCTGAATAGCTTATCTATTTTCTGCCCTAAAACAGCTCCCACTGCCCAGTCTCTGGCATCCCATATAAGCTCGAAAGGTTGGCTCCAATCAGGTGAGACCAAAACTGGAGTCGAGATTAGAGCCTGCTTTAGTTTCTCAAATGCCCCCATGCAGTCACTGGTGAACACAAACTTAGTGTCCTTCTCAAGAAATCCACACAAAGGCTTCGTGATCGTGGAAAAATCCTTGATGAAGGCCGGTAAAGCCGCATGTCCGAGAAAGCTCCTCACCGATTTGACATCATGGGCGGGGTGGGCTTCTCAATTGCAACGATCTTAGCTCGTCCACTTCCAAGCCCTTGGCAGATACCTTGTGGCCCAGCACCACACCTTCCTTAACCATAAAATGACACTTCTCCTAGTTGAGCACAAAGTTCGTCTCCTGACACCTGTGTAACACTTGGGACAGATTATGGAGATAATGGTCAAACGAAGAACCAAAAACAGAGAAGTCGTCCATGAATACCTCCATAATGTTCTCTATCAACCCATGGAATATGGACATCATACACCTCCGAAGGTTTTCAGCATTGCATAACCCAAACGACATTCTCATGTGTTTAACACCCATAATGACACGCGAAAATTGTCTTGTGTTGGTCCTGCAGGCGATAGCAATCTGATTGTACCACTAATATCCATCCAGAAGCAAGAAACCCATATCCCGCCATCATCCAACATCTGATCAATAAAGGGTAGGGGAAAATGATCATTCCTTGTGACCGCATTCAAAGCATGGTAATGAATGCACACACACCATCTTGTCACGAGCCTTATTTCCACAAGCTCGTTCTTGTCATCTCGAATCACAGTGACACCCCATTTCTTGGACACCACTTGAGTTGGGCTCACCCACTCACCGTCTCGATATCGCATAGATCATGCCCGATCCAAGGGGCCAAAGACCTCCTTTCTCACTACTTGCATTGTCAATTTAGTGGTCGCTGAGGTTGCACCTTGGTTTGTACTCGCTCTTTAATAGTATTCGTGCATGAAAATCAAGGGTCGACCCTTGATATCGTAAATAGTCCACCCAATTGCGGACTTATACCGCTCAAAGACGCCATAAGCTTAGTCGATTCTTCCTCTCACAACTCGAGGAGACTATAACCGACAAGTCTCATCTTCTCCTAGAAAGACATGCTGGAGGTGGTCAGGTAATTCTTTCAATTCTACCTTGGGCGCGTGCTCTTCTGTCACCACTGTAGTGTCTTCTCCTCCAATTGGTTTCCTCACATCTAAGTAAGGCACTGACTCCTCGGAGAGGGCCTTTACTTCTTCTATAGCTTCGAGGTATTCCAAGATCTCATCGCAAGATTCGTCGAGCTCCGAGGAGGTAAAAATCGAGTTTTGCATGCTAAACTCATCCGGATCTGCTGACTAAAAATGGGTGGAAGACAACTGCTCAATGACTCGACACTCTTCTATTATCTTCTCTTCAGGTTGCTTCATTGTGTCGTAAATAGAGATTTTCATCTCTTCATCATTGACCCTGAAGGTAAGGTCTCCATCCTACACATCGATCAGTGCCCTGCCTGTGGCTAAGAACGGTCTCCCGAGAATGAGAGGTGTGTTTCCATCTTCTGGCATGTCAAGGACTACACAGTCTGCTGGAAAGATGAAATCTCGACTTGACTAGCACATCTTTCACTATCCCCTTCGATAGGTATCATATGTGTCCACATCCGAGAGCAATAGTAGTAGGCTTGATCTCAAATCTCCAATCTGTTTAAATATGGATAATGGCATCAGGTTGATGCTTGCCCCTAAATCACACAAAACTCGGGAGAAAGTCTGCCCTCTAATAACGCAAGCGATGGTGAAGCTGCCTGGATCTTTCTTCTTTAGCGGCAACTTCTTTTGCAGACAAAGACCGCACTCTTGAGAAAAATTAATAGTCTCAAATCTCCCAACTTCTTCTTGTTGGCTACAACATCCTTCAAGAGCTCGACGTACTCGATATGTCTCGAGTGCATCTAGTAATGGTATGTTGATTTGCACCTTCTGAAACATCTCCATGAACGGGTCAGCTTCTCATCATATTTTTGGCTTAGCTAGCCGACTTGGGAATGGGTTTGGAGGAGTGAACGTTGGAAGTTTCATCGTATGGTCTGACTCGCGGCTACCCTCGAGACCGCTAGGGTGATCGCGAGCTCTGGCTGCCGCATCTGTGCTCTTCCTCGCGATCGCTAGGTCGGTCGCTAGTTCCTCCGCTGAACGTTCTGTACTCTTCCTAGCGGCTGACCTAGTGGTCGCTAGCTCTTCCAAAAACCTTATGTTCTCTTCCTAGCGGTCGGGCTAGCGGTCGCTAGCTACTCTCTGTTCAGCATCCGACCTTCTTCTCGGTTCTTCTGTCCCGGTACCTCTTCCATATCCTCATTTTCTCGTTCTGGGTGGTTCTGATAGGCTCTTCCACTTCTCAGCTGGATGGCATTGCAATTATTTTTCGGTTTCACCTCCGTATTGCTAGGAAATTGGCCCGACTTGTGTTGTCTATTCTGCTGTGCAACTATCTGACTGATTTAGTTCTCCATCATCTTCATATGTTTCCCCATAGCTGTCACAGTGGATTCCAAATGTGTCATCTTCTGACCAGTGTTACTTATGAAGGAGTTATGCTGAGTCGCTAATTGTTGGTTGCTCATAACCAATTGCTACATTATGTCCTCCAGACTCTGCTTCTTCGCCTCTTGAATCATTCCATTCTACACTGTGAAGCCTGGTGAAGGTTGCTGGAAGTTATTGGGGTTGACATATGAGAAGTTGGGATGGTTCCTATTGTTAGGATGATATGCCGGATTTCCCCCTTGACGGTTTCTCTGATTTATATAGTACACGTCTTCCGTCTCTATCAAGTCTAGTTCTGTAGCGGGGACTTGAGCTACTCCCTTAACTTTCATCTCCTTTTCAAATCGCTCTTCGTAAGAGTGAATTTCTACAAGAGATCGTCATATTTGAGTCGACCTCACATCAACCGCCTTAATCACATGTGTTCTCTCCATAGGCTATTGATAGCTTTTAGCGACCATCTCTTCTAATTTTTAGCCGGCATCTTCTACACGCCGCTCAGTTCAGACGCCCTCCCGACGACGCATCCACTATGCTTCGCTGTGAGTGTCACCTTTGTAGAACCGAGTGATATGCTCCTCCTCGAAAGTCCATGGTGAGGCATTTATCAACAATCCTCTAAATCTCGAGGCATATCTCCCATGCCTCGAACACGACTCATCTCCCGGTTGGGAGAAGTGGGAGATCTCGCTATGATCTTCAGGCTTTAGCTGGTGGAAAATATTTTGAAGGAAACTTTTCACAAAGTTTTCCCGGCATGTTGATCCTCAGACGGTCTCAGTTCTTGAACCAATCCTTCGCCTGGTTGTGCAGAGAGAATCCAACATGCGATTCGGATAGTGTCCCTGGCACCCCATTCGCTTGATGGTGTCACATATGTCCAAAATGTCTCTGTGTGAATTTGGATCTTCTCCTCCTCCCCCAAATTGCTCCCTGTACCTTCTCGATTAGGGGCGGCTTCATTCGAAGTTGTTAGCGTTAACTTCCGGGCCCCATCCATCTCCTTGAAACTGTTCAGTAGGAGGTCGGTACATATAATTCAGCGGTCGTGTCTCTTGAGCAGGGAGGATTACCATATTTTTCATCTGGCGTTGCATCTCAGTGAATTCTGCCAGAAGACGAGCATCATGCTCCAAAGGGACACCTCCGTTGTTTAGGTTCGCTGCCATATCTTGCCAACTCCTTTCTCACTTCCTTCTCCTTTGGGTGATTTCGATCTCGGGATCTAAAGGTTGTGCAGGTTGTCATCGGGACCTTGTGATCATAAAATACCTGGAGATAAAGGGAGAAATTAGTCCTGGCAAGTAAAAAACATAAAATAAAAAATAAAGCTTGAATTAATAATTCTAAATCAACAAGTTATTCCTATATAATCTAAACAATCCCCGGCAACGACGCCAAAATTTGATCAGCCTATTTTCTAAAACGAAAACATGCTAGTAGATAGGTAAGTCGAGTATCGTATCCACAGAGATTGCAACGCGAAAATATAGAAGCTAACTCAATAATTCTTTATCATTATCCAAGCAACAATTTGGTTTTAAAAGAGTTTTGGGACTTCAAATATAGAATTCAAAGTTAAGAGAAACAAAGCGAATAAAGATAACGATAAAACTCAAATAGACAAAAAGACTAACCCTAGGGATGTGATAATTCTACCCACAGCGTGTGTTTATCCTGCTTCCTATTAACAAATTTTTAATCCAGTCTAGATGAAAGATCACATAAGTAACCAATAATTTCAGTTACGACAATTATGATTGTGGATTACTAATTTACCTATTACTGTTACGTCTTAAGGTGAAAATTAGCAACCCAAAACGATCACAAAGAATATGCTTCCTACGGATGTTCCTATATCAGCTACCACTCAAGGCTTACCCAGACATGATTCGAGATCGATTGATAATTAAAACTGTTAAGTATTCAACTGGCAACTAGATATGCATCAAAGTTGATCAGAAACTAACACATAAGATTTAGCACCAAGAATCACAAATCAATGACAGGAAGGTAAATAGCAAATAGCAAATAGCAGGAATCACCACACTTAGGATAAAATCATACAAACCCTAGGATTAGAACATGAAATTAGCTAGACATATAAATTGAAATAAAAGATGAAATTAACATAAAAAATAGGAATTGAATTGATAAAACCCATAATGGGGTGTCGGAAGAACAATTGTTGGGTTTGAATCCAAACCCGAGTAGAAAACTAAAAATCTAAAATCCTTCGGATGAATTGATCCAATGGCGATTACAAAGCGTTAATGTAAAGTAGAATTGCAATAATCTAAAGTCTAGAAGCGTAATATCTAAAGCTAGAATGAAAACCGAATGAAAACTATGAAAATAAGATAAAACGAGAGAGAGATGGGTGCGAGGACGGTCAGGGTACTTATAGCTGATGGGCTAAAGCCCTAATTCACGTGAGGCCGTGGCGCCTAGCGGTCGGCCTAGGGGTCACTAGGTCGGTCGCTAGCTGTGAGACATAAGTTTTTCGGGATGAACTCGCGACCATGGCTGGCGACAGCGTGATGAGCTCGTGGCCAGGCTAGCGGTCGTTAGCCTGGTCGCTAGATTGAATACAGAATCATTTCCTCTCGAGCTCGCGGCCATGGTTAGCGACCGCTGGTTGCGCCTAGCGGCCAGCCTAGCGATCGCTAGGTCGATCGCTAGCTTCAATGCAGATTCTCTTCATGCGAGCTCGTGATCGTGCTAGCGGCCGCTAGCCTCCTGTTCCTTTTCATCTTTGGTTAGTTCTTTGCCTTGTGCATCGATTATCACCTGAAAAGCCTAGAAAACACCAAAAAGGAATCCCAATAGCAGTATCTTCTAAAAATAGCTAAAAACATAATATCAACTATGTAAACGCACTTAAACTGATCTAATCAATCATAATATATCATTAATAAATGAGTAAAAAACACGTTTATCAGTGGATAAATCCTTACTAAAAAGGTGAAGTGATATGCTTTTGTATATAAAATTATATGATATGCATTTACTTGAAAAGTTGACTGACTTGCCGATATTTTGAGCATGATGTGTTGTTTATTTACGAGAGATGGACTATATCGCCCTATGTCGGACGAGCCAGAAGGGTTTTGTGTACAGTGGTGATCATGAGCAAGCGTAAATTAGTCAGTCATAGTGTTTAAGAAGGAGGCCTACTTCTCAACACAACGTGCATAGATATGGATTTTAATGAATGAGATATGAGATAATTGTCTGTAGACGTATGTAATTGTTGCATCATAGATATATAAGCAAGTAAGTTTACTTAAGAAGCATGCCCAGGTTATTCTTACTAAAACTCCTGTGTGTTGCATGTCATGCCAAGTCAATCTTATAGCTCTAAGAGCAATGTTTCAATTTTTTCGGCATATACCTACTGAGTGCATCATTGTACTCATGCCCAGCATATATTTCTAAATGTACAGGATAAGCTCGAGAGGATGCTGGAATCGAATGCTGTGCAAAGGAGCTTCTCTAGATGTTGTTGTATTAGTTGTTGTTTTTGTTGACCAGAGTCTTATGTCGTCATACATGATTCTTAGCCACACTTTTTGTTGCCAATCTTTGACCCTTTGCTTGTTTTGTGCTTCGTGATGATGAGTTCATTTCATTCGTGATGGTAGATCTTAATTTCGACGCTGAGATGTCGATCTTACAAATATGATAACGGATTGATTTTATGAACATGGATTTGTTTGATGCCTCGATTGTTTCTATTTGGACCAAATATTGTATATAATGCCATCAATCATTGGTGAATCATGCTTTTGAATCGCTGGTAAATCATTATTGTTGTTGAAGCATGCTTGAATATATATATATATTCCTTGTCGTGTTTGTTTAACCCGTGGTATCAGATTATATGTCACGGCCCGACTAATTAATTATGGATTAACTAACTAACCGGGTTGCGTACTAGAGGGAAGAAATAAGATAACTAACTAGTTTCGAGAGGTTCGTAGGATAAACAATTATCATTCTAAAGAAAGACATGTCATTGAACTTGTGATTAACTAAATAATCAAAAGTCGAATATTAATTAATCACTATTTAGAAGTTGATGCAACAATCTTCGACTTAAGTTTATACTTGTTCATCGATGTCTAACCCATTAGGACTCGAACACATAACATATTACAATCCATAAAAAGGGTTGGCAAAGAAAGAGTAGTTGAGTTTATGTGTGAAGACATAAACCCGGCAAAACATATTACATGACGAGACAAGTCTTCACTCAACATTTAATTCTCGCCATCGCTCTCCTACACAACCCGCACATTTAGAAATACATGCATGCGTAAGTACTTAATGCACTCATGGGCACTTGCCGAAGCAACTAAAAACATGCTCTAGAGCTATATAATCGATCACACTTAATAGATTCACAGTGGGTTTTAAGAAAATCCTATGAATCTAACTTTATGAAATCACTTACTTCATGATTAATGCACGTGCTAACAATTTAGTTATAATATGTGTCAGACAATCATCAATAAACACCATATCTACACACAAACGTGTTAAGAAGAGGCCTCCTCCTCAACACCTCGCCAAAGGCCACTGTGTACACATACCCTTACTAGCAGCTGCCCAGCATAGGGCCGATATCGTCATTCTCTCGTAGATAGGCAATATACAATGTGCTCAAAAATAGGCAAGTCAATTAACTTTTGCAAAAGAAGCATATACTCTTTATCATAAACTAGTGCACACACATTTTAGTTTAGAAAGCCCACCTGGATATCTTGCCTATTCGAGACTCTCGACTTTTCCTTTCTTGATCTTTATCCCGCTCCCACTAGCTTCTTAAATTAAATAAGAAGAATTAACACGAGAAAAAAAAAATTAAGAGTTTCTAACTCTTGAGCCTCTACTAAAGTCTCTAAGATACTAAGGTTGGGCCATGCTATGCTAGTCAATGCATCCATAACTCAATTATTCATATCATATTATTATAAAAAGTAAATTAGTAGAAACTTTAGTCTTTCACTTTCTTATATATATATATATATATATATATATATATATATATATATATATAAGTAATACCTTTAAAGATAGAAGATAATTTAGCTTTAATCTTTTCAATTAGAATCTTTGATCAAGTTAGTCTTGATCAAGCTAAAACATCATCAAAATCCATATTTTGAAATCAAATCCCAAATATCAAACCATAATCATAATGTCATTTGTAAATATATAAACTAACAAAATCCAACTTTTACATACTAGTATAGAAAAATCTCAATAAATCAAAATAAGCTAATTTCATATACTAGATCACAATTATGAAATCAAGCTAATCAAATAAAATAAAAAAAACAATAACTTCTTGAGACTCCATAATCATATCAAATTAGGGGTTTTCATAGGAGTTGGAATTGACTCCAAATTCTTTCACAAAACAAGATCTAATACAGTTAATTACATAACTACTAACTTAATTTAAACAAACAAGAACAAAATCACCTTGAAATTGTAGCCCTAATTTTCGGCCATAATAGGAAAAACGAGGGGTTCGATTTTTGTTTCAATAATAAACTCTAAACAAGTTCAAACACATCCAATTACATCGATATAAGCTCAATTTAAACAATCAACACCAATTAATCAATATAAGAATTTGGGTTCTTGAGCAAAATTGGGGGTTTTTGAAGTTAATCAAATTAAACCATAATCCAAGCATAAAACACTTGTTTAAGCTTGATTTAGCATCAATTGATCAATAACATCAAAGATCAAAGTTTTCCCTAATTTGAGCCCAAAAGGGACGAAAATTATAGGGTTCATAGTGGGGGTTTTTGTTTATTTTCTCAACACAAAATCACTCCTAAAGGGTAGATCTATGCATAAATGAGCTAAAAATTAAAGAACAAAACTTGTAGGAAAAGGCCCAAAATGGCCGAAATTTTGGGGGTGTTGGGGAAGGTTTTATTTTGAAATTTTCACTTCAAAACCTAGCTAAAATTAGTAATTTACCTCTTTGAGATGTTAATCTACTAATTTGAGATTCAATGGAAGCTTGAATCTTGAGCTTGATGGAAGAAAACTCAAAGTGTGTGAGTGTGTGTGTATTTTCGAAAATAGAAAGAGAAGGGAGGAGATGATGAATAGTGGTGTGTCTTGGAAGCTAAGTAGTGCATATATATATATATATATATATAAATCCCCTTCTCACTATTTCACTCTTCTTTGAGAAGCCAATGACTTTCTTTCATATTATAGAGAATTCTTAGCTTAGAACATAAGCTTTGGTTGTAAATTGGGCCTATTACTACATATTGGTGCTAGGCCCAATTTATTATGGATATTATGTCCTCATCCGGATATATTTATCCGAAAAATAAAAATATAAAAATATAATAAATCTTTAAAATTAATAAATCAAATAGAAATATAGAAATTATTAGTAAGTTGAAATTTTTCATAAATCTCTCTTTCTAAAATAAACGTTGAAATAAAATAATAAATTAAAATTTATTGTTAAATCAAACCAACTTTAGAATTCTAAAATAAATCTTTGAGTTAGAACTTTACGTTACTTATCTGAGGATGCATTGTCCCTAATCAATTACGTAATTAAATACTAATTAATCACGTAATTAGTGCCTAATTAATGCTATGGAAATCCGGGATAGTACATTCCCTCCCCCTTAAAGAAATTTCATCCCGAAATTTAGTACCTCAGTAAATAACTCGGGATACTTCTCTCTCATCTTCTCTTCTAATTCACAAGTCGCTTCTTTTAAGCCATGATGTCTCCATAATATCTTAACTAAAGGAATCGACTTATTCCTTAGTTGTTGCTCCATTCGATCTAGAATACGTTCTAGCCTCTCTTCATAGCTTAGGTCAGACTTAGGAACTATGTCTTCTTGGTCGATAATATGGTTCGGTCATGACGATTTCGTGAATCGAGATACATGAAACACGCTATGAACGCTATCGAATTGGGTGGCGGCATACCAACCCAGACGCAACAAGTCCAATCTTTCTAAAATCTCATCAGGTCCGATGAATCTCGACTTGAGTTTTCCTTTGATTCCGAATCTGTGTGCTCCTTTTGTAGGTGAAACCTTCAGGAATACTTTGTCTCTGATTTCGAAATTCAACTCAGTTTATCGCATATCCGCATAAGACTTTTGGCGATCCTGAGCTTCTTGGATCATCTTCTTAATCTGACGTATGATATCAATCATTTCCTCAACTGCTTCTGTGCCGAGAATTCTTTTCTCTCCAACTTCATCCCAATACAGTGGACATCGACATTTCTTGCCGACAGTGCTTCTTAGGGTGCCATGTTGATGGTTGCTTGGTTGCTGTTATTATAAGCAAATTCGATCAAAGGCAATGCATGCTCCCATTGTTCTCCTCGATCTAAAACGATGGTTCTGATCATATCTTCTAGTGTCTGAATGGTTCTTTCTTTCTGTCCATCGGTCTATGGATGAAAGGTTGTACTGAAATTCAGCTGGGTGCCCATTTCCTTTTGGAAACTTGTCTAAAATCGCGAGGTGAACTTGGAATCTCTATCTGAGGTGATCAAAACGGGGACTCCGTGTAGTCGTACGATCTCACGTACATAAATCTGAGCTAGCTTATCGGCTCCATACGTCACAAGAATTGGAATAAAATGAGCGCTCTTGGTCAATCGGTCGATAATTACCCAAATAGCCGTATTTCCACACTTGGACTTGGGTAATCTGGTGATGAAATCTATGGCTACATGATCCCATTTCCACTCAGGAATGTCGAGAGGTTGCAGTTTTCCATGTGGTCTATGGTGTAGCGCTTTGACTTGTTGACACGCCAAACACTTCTAGACAAACGATGATATCTCTCATTTCATACCTACCCACACGAACTTTTGTTTCAGATCTTGGTACATTTTTGTGCTTCCTAGGTGTGCGATATAAGGTGTGTTGTGCGCGTCATTCAGAATCTCTTCCTTCAATTTCTTATCATTGGGTACACATATCCTATTCCCAAGCATAAGGGCGTTATCTTTTGCTTCGTGGTACTCTATTGATCCTTCGGTTCTCACCTTCATCCTTAACTTTTATAATTGTTCATCTTAGCGTTGGGCTTGAACAATTCGATTTCTCAGGTCAGGTTCGAGAATAAGGGTTGCGATGATACTTTGAGTGGTCTCAGGTGGTAACACCACTTCTAGTTTCATCTTCTCGAACTCCTTAACTAGCTCTTCATTCTGGGTAAGAACTGATGCTAGTTGAGTCTGGCTCTTCCTACTTAACGCATCGGCGACCACATTCGCCTTTCCCGGGTGATACTTGATTTTGCAATCATAATCTTTAACTAGCTCTAGCCACCTTCTCTGATGCATATTAAGATCCTTCTGCTCAAAGAAATATTTCAGGCTCTTGTGGTCGGTAAAGATTTCACATTTTGACCCATACAGATAATGTCTCCAAATCTTCAACGCATGGACCACAGCTGCTAGTTCTCGGTCATGGGTAGGGTAATTAAGCTCATGCGGTCTTAGCTGTCTTGAAGCATAAGCAATTACCTTACCTTCCTGCATGAGTACACATCTTAGCCTGTTTCTTGAGGCATCAGTGTAAAGGATAAATTCTTTATCGGGCTCAGGTACCGTTAACACTGGAGCTGCAGTCAGTCTATCCTTCAATTCTTGAAAACTTTTCTCGCACTCATTGGTCCATTGGAATTTTACTCCCTTCCGAAGTAATTGCATCATCGGTCAAGCAATCTCTCGAATCCCTGATGAATCTTCGGTAATAACTAGCTAGACCAAGAAAACTCTGAATTTCATTCGGTGTTGTGGGCGATTTCCATTCGCGCACAGCTTGCACTTTGGCATGATCAAATTTAATTCCTTCTGCTGAGATAATATGACCAAGGAAGTTCACTTCTTGTAGCCAAAATTTGCACTTGCTGAACTTTGCGTACAACTTTTCGGTTCTCAACTTATTCAAGACGGTTCTCAAATGGGTTTCGTGTTCTTTCTCTGTCTTCGAATACACAAGAATGTCATCAATAAAGACCAAAACAAACTAATCGAGGTATTCATGGAAAACACGGTTCATTAGATCCATGAACACAGCTGGAGCATTGGTCAAACCAAAGGGCATTACGGTAAACTCATAGTGACCATACCGAGTTCAAAAAGCAGTCTTTGGTATATCTTCTTGCTTAATCTTTAACTGATGATATCCTGATCTCAAATCGATTTTTGAGAAAACTTCTGCTCCCTTCAACTGATCAAACAGATCATCAATCCGCATTAATGGGTACTTATTCTTCAGGGTCAACTTATTTAATTCCCTATAGTCGATGCACATTCTCAAAGTGCCATCATTCTTCTTAACGAACAATACTGGCGCTTCCCACGGAGATACACTTGGTCGGATAAATCCCAAATCCAATAGTTCTTGCAATTGGATCTTCAATTCCTGAAGTTCCCTTGGCGTCATTCGGTATGGTGCCTTCGAAATTGGGGCTGACCCAGGTTCTAAGTCAATCGAGAACTCTAATTTCCTATCCGATGATAATCCAGGTAAGGATTCCGGGAAAACATCTGGGAATTCTCTCACAACTGGGACATCCTCTACTTTCCTTTCAACCTCATCTTTTCCAACCAAATATATTAAGTAGCGATGCTTCATCTTGTCTTAGCAACTTTTCCACTTGTAAGGTGAAATAATGGGTACTCTCTTACGTCTCTCGCTCATCCCGTAAAACAGTCGGTTCTTTCCCGGTGGTTGGAATGAAATCACGACTCGCAACAAATCGTCACAAAGTTTTAGGTTAACGGTCCATCCCGTGATTATATCCACATCCCACATTGGCAAAAGACGCAAGGATTCTGCTCTCAACTTGAGAGGACCTAACTCAAATTCTAAGTTAGGACACTCATGTGTGGGGTAAGGACTCTTATATCAGGATTAGATCGTTTTACTGGAAGCTCAAGAGTATCTACACATGCTGAAGAAATAAAGGAATGCGAAGCTCCAGTATCGAAAAGAATTATTACAGGTACATCTCTCAAAGTTCCCATACCTATCAACTATCCTACTTTCTTATCAATGATTTCTGGTTTAAGGCAAAGGCTCTTTGATGCTGGATTTGTGGTTGAACTTGCTGTACTGGCTGAGTCTGAGGTGGTTGCTGTGGGGCCATTGGAAATTGAGACATCGGAAACTGAGGGAACATCGGGAATGGCAACTGAGGGTAAGCGGCCATAGCTTTCATAGATTGAGTTTTACGGGGAGGATTTGGTCTGGATCCACTTCCTGACGCCTTATCTCTGTTTGGACAGCTGTTAGCATAGTGGCCCACTTTACCACGCTATAACAATCATATTTCATTTACACACTCCAGTGTGCCCGATTACATTTTTGACATACAGGCTTAGCTTGATTTGGAAGAATCGAGGTTGGCCTTGAAATGATGGTCGAGATTGATCTTGGGAGAATTGTCGATTTACGCCCTCGCTTGTTCGGGAAATTTTATTCTCCCACTCTCTTATTCCCACTCTTCCGATCGGTCAAGATTAACTTTGATGGGTTAGATTCGGGTGGGTGTGGGGTTGGATCAGCGTAATCTTTTCAGACGCATTTCTATTTCCATATCAAGTGCCCAATTCGTAGTCTCCGCATAAGACATCTGAGGTTGACTTGCCGCATTATCCTCATTTCTTTACGTAATCGAGCAAAATAACTCACCGCTTTTCTCATTCGTCGACCTTATAAGGTGCGCATCGAGCCAACTTGCGTAACTCTCTCGTGGTACTCATTACAATCTTCTTCCCTTACTTAAGATTAGCAAACTCAATCTCTTTATGTTTGAGATAGCTTAGTGGAATGTATTTTGCCAGAGTTCTTCCTTGAAACGCCCCACGTGAAAATGACCCGGTGCTACGCGTGAAGGTTTTTCGTGAGATTCCCACTAGTAATCAGAGATCCCTTTAGTGGAAAGAGATACATAGCATACACTCGATCGGTGCATTCCAAAATCGAAAACACGGTCCATAGCCCTAACCCACTCTTGACTTCGATGGATCACCGATCCCGTAAAATTTGGTGGATTTTGGCGAAGAAAAGTTCAAGAATCTTGCGATCGTGGCGAGGAGGTGATTGGTTAGGTGAGTTCTGAGGTGTAGGTTGACTCTCTTGAGTCTCTTCTTCAGGTGTTAGGTTTCGAAGTCCTCTCGGCATACTGAAAGGATTTGAGAATTTGAATATCAAATCAAGGGAAACATTTCTTATCACATAACAAGTTAAGGTTATCACAAAATTTAAAAAAATCAATTGTTTAACAATTGTTGATGGGTTGCACATCACGAGTAACGGAGTTGCAAAGTTCATATACTATAATATCTGATTTATATATATATCGGGAAGATTGCCTCTTTGAGGACTTTTAACAAAAGGGTAAAATTTGCCACAAGTGGGTTTGGGCTATGGCGATGCTCTATCTATACGGCATCCCAACGGACTATCCTATTTTACATACATGCCACTTACATATATATATACCAAAACTACCCATTACTATATACACCGACTGATCACTACTAAAACTACTATATACATCACTATTGTACAACATCATATCTGCTATACTATACCATCACACAAGATCCACAACTAATGGCTACCACTTGGACCAAGCTAATCGTTCCTGGCTCGTCTCCACTCCACCCACCGTCGCCTTCCTTGTCAAAGTATCTATCAATCTCCTCTTCCCAATCAGGGATACTGTGCCTCAGTGTCGCAAACCGTAAGGGCTCAATCTCTTCCTCATTGTAATCTGGCACTGGCGGTCTAGGCGCATGGGGGTTGTTGTCGTGCGAGATCACCATCAGCTCGGGGTGTAGAATATACGGGTCAGTAACGAAAGACATCTCACTGACCGGAAGGTACTTGATTTTGCACTCACCAACAGACTCAACATGCTCAGGCTCGTATCGATAGGATCTCGAAACACCTGATGGCCCAGAGGAGTTGGTCCCCTCATCGGCAAGAGGAGGTGACTCCTGAAATAGATGAACCTCACGGAGATGGCTAGGAAAGTCCACAGGAATAGTGAAACTCGTGAGCTACAACCGGGAGAGAGTCATAAGGAACTACATGAACCGGATAAGAACCAGAATCAACTCACGAAGATCTTGGGTCGACAGGATCACCTGATGAGAAGGTGAATCAAGAGCAAATGGCTGCTCATACAGATCTGCATCAATCACCGGTATCTCTGGATCCGGATCGAGAAAATGAATGCTATCGGCAAGGAACATATCAGCAAAAAATGGATCTAACTCAGGGTGTGCATAATAGTCATCAAGCCCCTGATGAACATCTACTTCCATCAACAGGTGAGGATCAACAGGCTCAGCAGCGACTGGGGCTAAGGGAGCAAGATCAATTATCACGGGCTCATCAAATCTCGGAGCTGGAATATCAAGGGGTGGTACAACAACGGCAGGCTGGGGATGAGGATCATCCTGCCTCGCACGATGCTCAGGAAAGAGCTGACGAATAAAAGGATAAAAATGATCAAGAGGAGGATAGTCACCTGGGGATGGACCTCGGTGATCCGGTTCTATGCTCGAACGAATGAATGAAATCCAAAAATTCCCGACACCTCGTGCCTCTAGTATAATCAATATAATCAAGTGCATGAGTAGAATCCCATCCTTGCGGTGGTGGCAAGACCGAACCAACTGTAGTATCGCAACGAAATCATTAACCCCATGCTGCCTAACCAAAAGCCAGGTCCGACGGAACTGCTCAAGAAAATCTGACAATTCCGTATATTGCTCCGGACTAAGCTCGTAAAACCTATATGTACGCCCAATCACTAGCGGTTGATCGCTCACTTTTCTAACACGAAAAATACGCAAGTATAGGTAAGTAGAGTATCGTATCCACAGGGATTGTAATGCGAAAACACAGAATCTAACTCAACAATAATTCATCATTATCCAAGCACAGATTTGGTTTTAAAGGTTTTAAGGCTTCAGATATTAAATCCAAAGCAAAGGTGACAACTTGAAAATAAACTAAAGCAATAAAAACTCAAAGAGATAATAAGAGAAAAAGACTAACCCTAGGGATGCGTTAATCCTATCCACAACGTACGTTTATCCTGCTTATTATTAATCAATTTTAATCCAGACAAGATGGAAGATCACATATGTAACCAACAACTTCAGTTACGACAATTGTGGCCGTTGATTACTAATTTTCCCTATTACTGTTACGTCTCTAGAGGAAAATAAGTAACTCCAAAAGGATCACGAAGAATATGCATCCTACGAATGTTCCTATCTCAATTACGATTCAAGGCTTATCCGTATCATGCATTCAAGATCGATTGACAATTAAAACGGTTAAGTAATTAACTGGCAACTATGATATGCATCAAGATTGATAAGAAATCAACACATATAATTAAGCACCAAGAATCATGAATTAATGTCTGGAAGGTAAATAACAATAGCAGGAATCACAACATATAGGATAGAATCATGCAAACCCTAGGATTAGAACATAAATTTAGCTAGACATAATTAACGGAATAAAATACGAATTAACCATAAAAACAAGAATTAAATAGATAAAACCCGTAGGGTGGCGTCTGAAGAATAATCGTTGGGTTCAAATCCCAACCTCAGCGGAAAACGGGAAAAAGATGCAATTTATTCGGACGAAAACGTTCCAAATCAATAACAATGCGTAGAACTAATGTAGAATGATGGAAAACTAAAGCTAGAATCAATCTAAATCAAAGCTAAAGTGAAAATAAATGGAAAATAATGAAAAACTGAGGAAAAACGTCCAAAATCGCGCTGGGGAAGGTTTGGGGCGCGAGGGGGCGGAGCCCTATTTATAGAATTAGGATTGAAACCTTAATTTTGTACTCTGCCACTACGCTTTGCGACCGAGCTCGCGATCGCGAGCTCGGTCGCGAGGGAACATCCTCGCTCGGCCCTCCTTGTCTTCTCGGCTGGGTGCGCGCAGGCGAGCTTACCTCACGACCAAACCCGCGGTCACTAGGTGTGGTCGCGTCGATCGATAGCTCGCCGCGCGTTGGGTAGCTCGCGGGCACTATCTCGCGGTCGCTGCTCGCGTTCGCGTCGCATAGGATTTCCTCGCGGTCGACCTAGTGGTCGCTAGGCGATCGCGAGGCTTTAGTTTCGCGCGTCTATTGTGCTCGCGCTCGGGCTAGCAGCCGCGAGGGCGGTCGCTAGGCCCTGTTTTCAGCCTTCTTTTGCTCGTGCTTCGTTCCATGCTTCGGTTTTCAACTTATAAGCCTACAAAACTCCAAAAAGGAACCCAAGAGCAGTATCTTCCAAAAATATGTAAAAGCATTGAGATCCAAGACATAAACGCACTTTATTGATCTAAAATCATCTTTAAATATCAACAATAAACGTGTAAAATGCGCGTTTATCAAACCCCCCAAACTTAAAGCATTGTTTGTCCTCAAACAAAAACAAAACCAAAAAGAAAGAGAGACACAACAAAAGATCAACGAGCGTTAGCAAAGGTGATTAACATAATAACACCTCAGAAATATCTCAAAGCTTAAAATCATTAGCGCACACGACGACATTAGTCAACTCGACAATGTACAACCATTGAAAGCAAAAATCTCATTCAATTCCACCCTCACAACGGCATTTGCGTAATATATAGAGTACACTCAACTCATAAAGAAATAAAGGCGTGTATACACTCGATAATCAATCGATGCAAAAATCTCACCATAGGCTTGCCATTTCTCTAATATCTCCACCACATCAAATGCGTTCAAATTAGGATCAAAAAGGACTTTTCATAGGTTGTAATGTAGGCACATTGGTTAAGGTAGGATAATATATGGCTAACTGACTCAAATATACCCCAAGCACCTCCATTTATATAATCAACTAATTTGGACTTTGTCCATTTCCCCATTTCTTTCCAACATGCTAATTCAATCATTTATGCACATAAGGTACCTTATACTATGATAATTGACTTCCTTTATGCTCACATTTTTCACAAAATTTTTCTTTTCTTGGCTTTGTAATAGAGCTTATAGGGTCTATTCTTTTTCACACGGGTACCATCCTTTATCTTTTATCCCAACTTAGAGTATCAAAAATTTTTTTTCCTCCCATTTGATTCCCATATCCATCCTCACCTCCTATCATCCGGTTAATCGAAAGAATAAAGTCTACTAAAGGCTCAAAGAAGGCGACAAACGGTATATATCATTGGGCTAGTGTTTGGGTAAATATGTGGTTTAGCAAAGATGGCCTTTTATCCTTTCCATATTCAAAACACATATTGTAGCCTCGACACAGAAAAATGGCAAGTTCTAGAAGATAATTACATGCATGATATCACACAATTAAAAGAAACTGTATCAAGATGTTTATACCGTAAAGCTCAAGTCTCACGGTTTTAAGCAAATGGTGAAAAACAACAAGCTAAGCAATCTCAAGTCATTCATGCTTCGTTTCCTAACACATCATGTGCACTATCAACAACATTTTTCAGAAAATTTCTATCATCATTGGCAACATGCATTAACACATTTCACTTAACTCGTTGATCGACAGACACAACAAAACAAAGACACGACAAAAGCCCCAAAGCATAACAACTTTACAAGACAACATAAAAACATAAACAGGACTCTCAACCAACCAAACTCGTCCACTCCCTCCAAACTTATTGTAAACAGGTGCAAATGGAGGCAATAAGGTTTGCAGAAAAAAGTAGTTGGTCGAGACCTTACCCATGTCTTGGCATCTACTCGTGGCGGATAGAATCCTACATCTTGATCCCACTCTGCATCATCTCCATCATTTGTCTTTGGTGCTCTTGATGTGCTTGGTGTTGGCGAAGAGGGCTTGTTGTTGCTCGGGTGGGCGTGGCCGGGCCAAAATGGATGCCGGGCCGTCAATATGGTCAAGTCGACCATCTATGCGATCCATGCGCTCATATATTCTGGGGTCGCCTTGAACGGGAGGTAGATGTAATATGCCTCTTATCTCGGGTGCCACATCCGGCTCGGCTTGCTCCTCCTGCTTGGCTTCATCCTCATGCCGTCCTCTCTCGATCTCGCCTTGCGCATTCAAGTTCCGAACCCATGAGTAGTGAAGATCGGAGCGCAAGTTCCAATTAGCCTCCGCTGTACCAAATCTGCTTAAACTGGTGAGGTCCGTGTTGGGCAGGTGAAGAACAGACTGGCCGTGCTTGTCATATAGCAGCCAGAGATAACGGCTCGGGTGTCTCTTCAAGAACGTCTGGACATATAGACAGGGCTTGTCCAGGAAGATATCTTGAGAGATAGGACTCTCACGAATCGTCACCCCGAAGAAATCAGCAATGGGGGTAACGAATCCTCCTATGCATATCCGTGCGTTCCCCGATACCTTAGCTTGCATATGAAAGTGCTGTGCAAGGAACATGCCGGCATGCATCCTATGTCAAGTCGCAGCTCCAATTAAGAGACTCATGTCCTGTGAAATGACTGTGCCGGCATTGTTGTGGCCATGGATGGTGAAGGTGATCAGGCGGTGAAAGTAGCGCACCGCGGGGTTCCTTATGGAACTTGCCTTGGCACTGGAAGCGTCATATGACGGGTTACGCCAAGAGTGGTGTCCACGAATAAAGGCCACACGATCTACGTGGCGTGGTCTCTAAATCTCCGATGTATTGATACCGGGATCACCATTGATGATTCCATTCAGCTCATCCGAGAGTTGGCGTGGCTCATTGTCCATCTGGAAAGTGATATGTCCGCAACCCATGTGACTTGTGTACTCGGACGGTCGACGAGAATTCGTGAGTGAGGATCGATGCGTCAAATAGTTGGGTGTGATAATGTAGTATAAGCGGATCTCCGATAGCCACGTGACATCATTGGCTATCCCCATGGCTTCGCACATCTCATGCACATAAATCGTGAGTGCACTGCACTGTAATGCACCAATCTCTCTCCACCTATCCTTGAGGAGGAAGTTGGCAATCACACCCCAAAGGTTTCGTGGGTCGAATTCATCATGTGTGTCATCATGCAAGAGGAGGCGACCTCCTTGCCCTTTCGGCTGTGGCTGACGAAGCCGACATAATGTACCTAAAGATAAGTCAACGTTAGCTCATGTACTTATTAAAAGGAAAGAAAAGAAAACGGCAACCCATAGCAATATATAGACCTCCCCCGAACTTAAACTTAGTAGAATTTCTCCCCCTATGCTAACATATTGTCTAGCAAGGTGATCGCTCACTTTTCTCACTAAAAACAGCAAGTATAAGGTAAGTCGGTATCGTATCCATTGTGGATTGCAATCCGAAAACACGAAGCTAATTCAATGAAACTTCATCATTATCCAAGAGCGATTTGGTTTGTATAGGTTTATGGCTCGATAATAAATCCAAAGCAAAGGTGACAACTTGAAAATAAATGAAAGCAATAAAAACTCAAAGAGATAACAATGAAGAAAGACTAACCCTAGGGATGCATTAATCCTATCCACAACGTATGTTTATCCTGCTTATTATTAACCGTTTTAATCCAGACAAGATGGAAGATCACATATGTAGCCAACAACTTCAGTTACGCTAATTGTGACAGTTGATTACTAATTTTCCTATTACATACGCCTCTACAGGAAAATAAGAAACTTCAAAAGGATCACAAAGAATATGCTTCCTACGAATGATCCTATCTCACCACGACTCGAGGCTTATCCGTATCATGCATTCAAGATCGATTGACAATTAAAAGCGTTACGTAATTAGCGGCAACTATGATATGCATCAAGATTGATCGTAAATCAACACATATAATTAAGCACCAAGAATCATGAATCGATGCACGGAAAGTAAATAACAATAGCGGGAATCACAACATATAGGATAGAATCATGCAAACCCTAGGATTAGAAAGTAAATTAGCTAGACATAAATAACGAAATTAAATACGAAATAATCATAAAAATCTGAATTAAATAGATCAAACCCGTAGGAAAGCGCCGAGAACAATGGTTGGGTTCGTATCCAAACCCAACGGAAAACGGGAAAACGATGGAATTTGTTCGGACAAAAGCGTTCCGAAGCGTCGAGAATGCGTAGAACTAACGTAGAACAATGAAAAACTAAAGCTAGAATTAATCTAAATCAAAGCTAGAGTGTAAAAGAAGGAAAAATAATGAAAAACTGGACAAAAACGTGAAAAATAGGTCTGGGGAAGGTTTGGGGCGCGAGGGGGTAATGCCCTATTTATAGAATTAAGGCTGAAACCCTAATTTTGATGTCTGCCACCATGCCTCGCGATCGGGCTCGCGGTCACGAGCTCGGCCGTGAGGGAACATCCTCGTCTCGGCCATCTTCAGACTCTCGGCAGGGCGTGCGCGCTTGTTGGCCTCGTGGCCATACCTCGCGGTCGCTAGGTGTGGTCGCGTCGCATGAAAAATCACCGCGGGCACGTCTCGCACCCGCTAGGAGTGCTCGCGTGCTCTGGCGTGTGCTGGTGTTTCCTCGCGGCTAACCTAGCGGTCGCTAGGCCGGTCGTGAGACTTCATTTGTCTTGTCAAGCGGCGCTCGGCCTTTGATAGCTCCTCGCGCCGGGCTGGCGGCCGTTGGGGCGATCGCCAGGCCCAGGTTTTTGCCCTCGTCTGCTCGTTCTTCGTTCCATGCTTCGGTTTTCAACTTATTGTCACGCCCCAATTCCCGAGGGAAGGCACGGATGCCGGGGTGTGATTAGGGGTGGGGGTTAAGAAGAGGGGAAGAAGGGGGGGTACATATAACATACACGATAAGAAGATGTGACCATGAAATCGGGCAGCATCTCCTCTATAACTAGGACATATCCTGAAGGGGAGGGATACGCAAACAATCCACCAACAGAATCATATCGACACCATGACATCAATGAACATATTCTGACTTAATTATAGTAATGCAGAGAAATAAGGTAGCATTACATCCTGTTGACTAGACCGGTCAACCATATAGCATGCTCATATCGAGACTCACAGCATAATAACATAATAGCAAATCTTGTTCCCAATCAGAAAGCAAAACAAGGGACAAGAATATATCAATATCGAATCATTATATAACACAACATCGCAGAAGCATAGCATGAAGAACCATGACTCCACTAGCTCGGTCGCCCGTCCGACCCTCATCCAATACGTGAAAAGATTTGAAAAGATTTTGGGGTGAGTACTAAGCGCACTCAGTGGGGTTTTATCATAAATCGAAAGAATCATGGTGCCGTGTTGAGCACTTACCTTAGAAGGTTTTAAAGCGTAAATCCACTTCTAAGTAAGCAAAATAGATTTTCATTTTTCGATACGATCCGTTATTCTTGTTACTCCCATCATAGAACCAGAACCACGGCTCGGGCGTATCCATGAGCCCATCACATCTAATTCATTCGCCGGAACATATCGATCGACCCATGCGGAGCGTATCCGGTAGGCTAACTCGGTGTGGACTTGGGGTGAATCCCGTCGAACCATAACCACCTCATTACAATTTCCGTGTGGTTCAGGGGTCTATCCCCGAGAACCATAACCACGTGTTCGAGGTCTATCCCCACGATCTATACTCGAGATGGTGATCAACCCGCTGAATAAAGATCCGTGCACAACCACAATGGAACCACGTCTTGGATCGGAGAAACGATAATAACTTCACCAAAACATTTTACGGCGCACATGTTTTATTTTGAAATATCGAGTAAATAACTAAAATAAGCATATATAACCCAACACGAGCAGAGAAAGCGTTAACAGGAGGTATCTACGGATCCGATGACTTCACCGATCGCCTTTGGTAGGTACACGGTAACAAGACGGAGCAACTTTGGGGTCACGTCCCAAAGCAAAGCAACAACGTGATCAAGCGAAGATCGTAGCAAAACTAGGGTTTCGACTTTACGAACCCATATTTGGCACTCTCGGGTTTTCAAATCAACTTTCGATGCGAAGGAAATATATTCGGGCATCAAGACCTATAATAGGGTACTTTAAAATATGCATGCATGCGAGTTGACTCAAATCTTCCACGTGAAGAAGCTTGAAAAATCGATGTCTATCGCTCGGATCTAGGATAAACCATCCAAAATCGATGCATGAAAATGGAAACATAAGCAATATGCATAATAGCGAACATGGAATGAAAAGCTACGTTGAAAAAGGATAACCGGGCATGTCTTCCTTTAGAAAACTCGAAGCAACGGAAAACATCCGACATGCGAAGCGAAAAACGAAAAAGCGGAATCGGTACTTTAGTAGAATGCATAGCCGGAACTCAAAACCTAAAGGACCCGTGGCGAAAGGTGGCCGTCGGCCGCAAGCAATGACCAACAAGGCTCCTGGCGGCGGTAATGGCGGCGGTTTGGCGAAATGGCGACCTCGGGCGTTCCTCGCCTCGTCCGCTAGAATCCGAGTTCTATGCTATCGATCTACTAAAGGCGGAATCAAAACAAGAAAAGGACAAAACAGAAAAATGGGGCTCTGGGAGAGCTTGATCGGCGGTGGTGGCTCGGCGGCGCAATGGCGCCACCGGTGAGCCTCACGACTCGATCCCACTCCTCAGCTTCGCGGCGTACTGCGGAGCTGCTTTCGGCTCTTCAGTAAACACGGAGGCGAAGAAAATGAGCGTTGAAAATGAGGCCTAGCCTCTATTTATAGGAAAAGCGGGCTGCATAGCCTTGCTTAGCATAATGACAACTTTCAGCATAGCGGCATAACTTTTGCAAAGCGGACTCAAATTTAGCAAACTTGGTACCCATGGACACGAAATAAAATACCGGACACAGCGACTATAAACAAGATATGCTTTTAAAGACCCGATGAAAAGTCGGTTTTCGATAACTTCCGGTGCAAACCTTCATGGGTGGTGAAAACACGCATACTTAGTGTCTATGAATTCGTCATAAGACACTCTTCCTAGCCTTTGAGGTTTCGTGTGATCGCATCACCGAAACAAAAAGTCAACCTTTTGACCTTTCTCGAAAAACATACCATGCGAACACGATGCTTAAAAGGATGAGGGTATTACATCCTCACTCCTTAGAAAAATTTAGTCCCGAAATTTCAAACACGAGGAGAAAACAACTCGAGTCTTGAGCACGAACTTGTCTTCAACTCCGCGTAACCCTTCTTACGCCGTGGTGATTCCATAACACCTTTACGAAGGAATCAGCTTGTTCCTCAATTCCTTGACTTCTCGTTCCAAAGCGACCAGTCTCTCCTCGTAACTCGGATCTGAGCAAGAACCACTTGGTCGTGCTTGATCACGTGTTTTGGGTCGAACACGTACTTTCTCGGTGAGAAGCGTGAAATCGTCATGAACATCTCCGATGCTGGGCGCAAAGCTAACCTATAGGCAGCGGGGCTATTCTCTCAAGAACTTGAAAGGTCAGCGAACCTCGATCGTAACTTACCTCGCTTTCCAAAGCAGATGACTCCTCGTTGGGGAAACCTTAAGAAAAGCGATCTCCGATCATGAGCGAAGATCCGTCGACGCTTGTCGCATAGGACTTACGCACGTCTGAGCTTCATGATCCTTCGCAGATCGATCGATAACCTCGGCCGTCTGCTGAACCATCTACGGTTCTAACATCTTCCTCGCCCACCGTCCCGATAAAGTGGCGATCGACACTTCCTTCCGTACTGCGCTTCGCAGGAGCCATTCCTATGGTGGCACGATAAGCTGTTGTTATAGGCAAACTCCACCAAGGTAGTATCTCGTCCCAATTTCCTCCTCTATCGGCCTTGTTGCTTTCATGACATGTCTTCTAAAACACGAATCGTCCTTTCCGGTGACCGTCCGTTTGAGGATGGAATGTTGTACTAAGATTCGACTTGGTCCCCATGGCTTCCTGCAGACTCCTCAAAACCTTGATGTGAACCTCGGGTCACGATCGGCGTGTCGATACGGGCACACCATGTAACCGTCACGATCTCTCTAACGTAAAGTGAGCAAGCTTATCTAACCCGTCGTCGTCCGAATCGGTGAAATGGCTGACTTCGTCGGTCTATCGGCGACAACCCATATATTTGTGTTTCTCTCGTGACCTTGGAAAACTCACCACAAAATCCATACCGATATGATCCCATTTCCACTCACGGGATTGGTAGCGGTTGCAACAAACTGACGGACGTTGGTGTCGACTTTCACTGGCGACAAGCAAACAACGTTCCACAAACTGACTACGTCCTTTTCATCCCTTCCACCAAAGTTCCTCTTAAGGTCTCTGTACATTTGGTGCTTCTGGATGAAATTTGTATCGGTGCCTCATGAGCTTCACTCATGATTTTATCTCTCAATTCCCTATTGAGTGGCACATAACCTTCCTCGGAATAGTAGTGCGTTGTCTTTTATACATGAAACCCTTGCTATCTTCTAGCCTTGCTTTCAGCGCATCTTCTCCGAATTCGTCTCTCATGCTGCGCTCACGATGGCTTCTCTCGGTTAGGTTCATTTGTCAAAGTGCGATGAATCCTTGCCTGATTCCGTGGGTGAATCACTTCAAGCTTAGCTTCTCAAAATCTCGAATAAGCTCTTTCTCTTGCGTGAAGATATCCCAACTTAGCTATCGACTTGCGACTAAGAGCATCTGCTACAACATTGGCTTTCCCGGGTGATAGCGATAGAGCAATCATAATCCTTCACCAACTCTAGCCATCTCCTTTACCTCATGTACAACTCCTTTTGTTCGAAGAAGTACTTGAGGCTCTTGTGATCGTGAAGATCTCACACTTAACTCCATAGAGATAGTGCCTCCAAATCTTGACGCATGAGCATTGCGCTAACTCGGATCGTGAGTTGGGTAGTTCAACTCGTGCGGTTTCAGTGATGAGGCAGCGTAGCTATAACTTTCCGTTACGCATGAGCGCATAGCCTAAACCAAGCTTGGATGCATCGGTGTAGACCACAAACCCATCGTTCCCTTCGATGCGGCTAACATTGGAAGCGGTTGTTAGCTTCTTCTTTAACTCTTGAAACTTGCTTCACAAGCTTGGACCATGAAAACTTGATTCCTTTCACGGCTGTTGCGTCGTCGGCCTTGCCAACGAAAACCCTTGATGAAAGCGTCTATAATATCCGGCCAAGCCTAGAAAGCTTGAACCTCATTGGCATTAGTGGAACCTTCCGGTTACTACTGCTTCAACCTTGTTTGGGTCGACTTTGATTCATACGGACCACGATGTGTCGAGGAATATCACTTCTTTGAGCCAAAACTTCGCACTTACTATACTTGGCATACAACCTCTCTGCTCGTAGCGTTTCCAAAGCGATGCGGAGGTGTTCTCTATGCAACTCTGCATTCTTGGAATAGATGAGAATATCATCTTTAAAAACCAGAGCGAAACTATCCGGATCTTGATGGAAAACTCGATTCATCGGATCCGTGAAGGCTGATGGCGCATTGGTGAAACCAAATGGCATCACGATGAACTCGTGGTGCCCATACCTTGATACGAGCGGTCTTGTAGCGTCCTCCTTCACGATCTTGGTGATGGTAGCGACCTCAAATCGATCTTAGAAGACACTCGCTCCTTTGAGTTGGTCGAAAAGATCGTCGATCCTTGGAAGGGATATCATTCTTGATCGTCGACTTATTGACTCTCGTAGTCAATGCACATCCGCGTTGACCCGTCCTTCTTCTTGACGAGCAGGCGCGCTCCCGTGGCGACACGCTAGGTCGGATAAAACCTAGATCAACGACTCACTTGCTGCGCTTCGAGTTCTTGCAATTCCTTAGGTGCCATTACGTATGGTGCCTTTGATCTTGTGGTTGCTCACGGTTCCGGATCAATAGTGAATTCCACTTGTCTATCGGGCGGTAAACACGGAAAGTCCTCGGGAAACACGTGGGATATTCACATACCTTGGCTCCTCTGCAAATGCTTGCGCTCTTGACGTGCCTGTCAAACTCACCAAGAAAGTTTGACGACTTCCCTCGGATCATCCTCGCTGCCTTCGGTCTTTGAGATCATAGGCATGGAACACCCGTCCTTATGCCGTGAAACAAACTTCCTCTCCCGGTTGTTGAAAAGCAACTTCTCTCGAGACAGCGTATAGTTGCCATGTGCTTTTCAACCAATCCATGCCAAAGATAACATCGAAATCTTCCATTAGATGATATGCAAATTGATAAGGACATACGCCCCTGATTTCTACCTCACGGTTCGGCAAATCTCTTTTGCCTTTAGCACTTCACAGCGGGATGCTAATTTCGAGTACTACTGTGATTTCTTGGGTACCAAACCCAACCTCTCACCGCGATTCTCGAAGCGAAAGAATGTGAGGCTCTATATCAAACAAAGCGGCAGGTATATCACTCATATGGATTATACGCAAGATTTCAGGGAGCTTGAGGCGTGCTGGCGATTGAGCGTACACCGCACGCTGCTGCGGTGGCCTTTGGTTTCTTGGCTAGGGTGACCTCCTGCTCCGTTGTTTGTCCTCGGTGGAGCTGATTACGCCTCTGCGGGGCTGGATCTGCCTTCTTGGCGGCTGCTGCCAGCCCTCTAACGGACAATCTCGAGTAATGTCGGACTTCTTACTTGATAGCACTCGGTGCTACCTTGCTGCACTTTCGCGAAATGATTCCTTTGGCATTTACGGCACCAGGTTTCCACGCCACGCGCATGGGTTGGAAATTCCTTCCCCAGGTTGCCTTTCTCTCACTTGAATGCCTTGATTCCTTGGAATCCTTTGGACCGCTTCTGGTTCCTTGGAACACTGATTGTCTTTCCTCGATCTTCCCATTTCCTCTTACCTCTTCCTCCGTCGGTGGCTGTCCGGATGGCATCGTTCTTTCACGGGGCAACATTAACAATGTTTAATGCCGGTTCGAGGACTACGCATCGTCGGATCTCACGGTGACGAGCGAAATTCCGATCTCGGTGGTCCTCTCTGAACACATGCGCCTGGCGACCTCGGTCCGAGCCGGTGCGTGGCATAGCGTGACGGGCGATTGAGCGGCGATCGTGCTCGGTGACCGTCCTTCCGCCAGCGAAGATTCAAAACTCGTTTTGCCTTCTCGCACTATAGCGCCGGGCGCATAGTTTTCCATGAGTTCTTCGGCGAAATCTTCCCGTATACCTTCCCCTTGTCACGGTGTTAGGGTCCTCCTCACAGTTCCACAATCGGCCTCATCGGTTGGTGAAAGATCGCTCAATTCGACTTTTACGCTTCTTGCGGCCGATGTATTGAAGATCCTTTCGGTGGATCGTATCCGGTTCTCGGCGTCGATCGGTTCGCGAGACCGTCGAATGTGAGGGGATTACGCCTCGAAAACTCTCGATCGCATGCCGGCTGAACCAAAGGTGGTTCTGGGCTTCTTCCACGTTATTGTTCCTCGGTTCCTTGTTCTCGGCATTACGTACCGGCGTTTGAAACATTAAGCGCTTTCGCATAGATAGCGGGTATCGTCGCATAACATATATCATCGCCCATATCACATATCATCACATATATCACATATCACGCGCGATCACATATAATCATGCAATCTGTCAACATATCATCGTTATACATTTCACATAACATTATCATCACACATCACATAGATCTTATATCATCATGGCATAGCTCATATCACGTATAAGCATTAAACATAACATCTGTCATAGGCGTTAGCGTTAGTATCGATATATTGGTGTCCATGAAGAATTTGTCAAAATGAATCAAGGTATGTGAGTCAAAAGGTCGGATATGAGCAAAAGAATCGACTCAGTTCTTGTCGAAAGATGCCGCTCTATCCATGCTTCTAGCGAGACTTCTGCGGTTGTCCTTGTACTGTGACTACCTAAATCTCTGTCCTCCATATCCGTCTACTATTCTCCGTTCGTCCCAGCGGTTTCATTACTGCCTCTCCTCATCATCTATTTCCGCCCTATCGGGCTTGAATCCGGTGCCGGCTTGAGAGCGATCTGCATGGAAGCAAGCCTCGTGGGTATGATCCCGTCAAGCTACGCTCACGATTGCACAGTATCGGTGAAAGGCGTGCTGAGTCCTGTCTCGGCGCTTGCCCTTCCTTAACATGCCCGACCTCGTGAGTCATCGGCTATCTGGATCACTGGTCCTCTGAGTCCTCCATGTCTCCTCATCCTCCTCCGGGTCTTCCTCCTTGAGTCTCCCGCGGATGCCCGACTGATCTGATTCGGTGGCATGGAGATCTGATCTGAGGCTTCTTTCACGCCAGCATCGGATGGACAATCTCTCGCCCGGGAGGTTCACGCCTCAAAATCGTTCGGGTCCTTGGAAGGTAGGATCGTCGATGGAGGTGTAGTGACTGTGTGTATCTTGATGCCTTGGTGATCGTCGGCGATGGTGCTTTCTCCCAAAGGCTCTTGGAACATCATCCCTATCATCAATACGGATCGGTCCTCGAACATGCCTTGCTATCACATCCTCCTCGGATGGTATACCTCGATGATCGGTCCTTGTCTCCATACTCGAGCGACAAACTCGGTGAAATCCAGGTAAGGTGCACGGTGATAGGATCCGTCCCGAACATCACGTATCCTTGCTTTCTAAGCCTGACGCCAACTGTTGGTAGCCTCTCTGTCAACCGATAGTAAGCCTCATATTACGATACTTTCCCACTATCTCGGATCTTTCTCCATAATCCGACAAATCTCCCGAAATACTCCCAGCGGCTCATGGACATTCTGGTACATTCCACGAACTTACGGATCGCTTTCGTCCATCCTGTGGGATCTTAACCAACGTTATGCGGGCCTTTGAATATCCATAAACCTACATGTTGGTTTATCAACATAACAACAAATATTCACGTTTCCTTTTACGCGATCATACGGGTAATCATGTCTCAAACACATGTTCATTTCAACACATATCAATATCAATATCGATATTTATCATAATAATCACGTAGCAAATCTGAGTTCACTTACAAGCACTCGTTTATCAAAATAAACAAGATTTTCAATCAACAACGCATTGCTATGTAAACACAGACTTACATCAACCATGCGTGATCACATCAATCACGTCATATCATATAAGCGATTTTCACATCACGATCGCATAGGCCCTTCCGTCCCATCGACAAATCATTTCCCGTCCACATCAACGCAACCATACCACGTCCATCTCACCTCGACATCCACATCACGTTTACATCCGTAAACTCTTACCGAGCAAAACACATGAAACGAGATCACATCAAGCATCACGTAACCACATAAAGCATCGGCAAATAAACACATACCTCGTCCCTTTTTAAGGAGGCGGCTGACGGTGGTGAGGGTAGCGTGTACGATGAGCAGTTTAGAAGAACAAGTTCTAAACACTCAATTTCAAACGCACATGATATAAAGCAAACAAAGCGCTTTGATATCGGATAACTAGGTCAAAGCCGAGAACCATTGCTCGATACCAGTGGTATCGGATAACAAATAGATGTCGGGGCGAGAACAACGCTCGATACCAAGTGGTGTCGGATAACAAAGATAGATGTCGGGGCGAGAACACGCTATGATACCAGGTTGTCACGCCCCAATTCAGGAAGGCACGGATGCCGGGGTGTGATTAGGGTGAGGGTTAAGCGGGGAAGAAGGGGTACATATAACATACGATAAGAAGATGTGACCATGAAATCGGGCGACATCTCTCATAACTAGGACATATCACGAAGGGAGGGATACATAAACAATCCACCAGCAGAATCATATCGACACCATGACATCAATGAACATAATCGACTTAATTATAGTAATGCGGAGAAACAAGGTAGCATTACATCCTATTGACTAGACGGTCGACCACATAGCATGCTCATATCGAGACTCATGACATAATAACATAATAGCAAATCTTGTTCCCAATCGAGAAAGCAAAACAAGGGACAAGAATACATCGACATCGAGAATCGTATATAACACAACATCGCGAAGCATAGCATGAAGAACCCAGCTCCACCCTCGGTCGCCCGTCCGACCCTCCTCCATCGTGAAAAGATTTGAAAAAGAGTTTGGGGTGAGTACTAGCGCACTCGGCTGGGGTTTATCATAAATCAAAAGAATCATGGTGCCGTGTTGAGCACTTACCTTAGAAGGTTTTAAAGCGTAAATCCACTTCTAAGTAAGCAAAATAAATTTTCATTTTCGATGCGATCCGTTATTCTTGTTACTCCCGTCATAGAACCAGAACCATTGCTCGGGCGTATGACCCATCACAGCCCATCACATCTAATTCATTCGTAATATCTCGGCGGAACATATCCGATCGACCCGTGCGGAGCGTATCCAACCGGCTAACTCGGTGTAGACTTGGTCAAATCCGTCGAAACATAACCACCTCATTACCATTTCCGTGTGGACTTAGGGTCTATCGCGCGAACCATAACCACGTGTTGGGGTCTGTCCCTTCGATCAATACTCGAAGATGGTGATCAACCACGAATAGAGATCGTGCACAACCACAATGGAACCACATCTCGGATCGAGAGAGCGATATAACTTCACCAAACATTTACGGCGCACATGTTTTATTTTGAAATATCGAGTAAATAACTCAAAATAAGCATGTATAACTTGACCTCAGCAGACAGCGTTAGCAGGAGGTATCTGCGGATCGATGACTTCACCGATCGCCTTTGGTGGGTACACGGTAACAAGGCGGAACAAATTTTGGGTAACATCCCACAAAGCAAAGCAACAACGTGATCAAGCGAAGATCGTAAAAACTGGGGTTTTGACTTTCTAAACCCATATTTGGCACTCTCGGGTTTTCAAATCAACTTTCGATGCGAAGGAAATATATTCGGGGCATCAAGACCTATAATAGGGTACTTTCAAAATATGCATGCATGCGAGTTGACTCAAATCTTAGCGGCGAAGAAGCTTCAAAATCGATGCCTATCCCGGATCTAGGATAAACCATCAAAAATCGATGCATGAAAATGGAAACATAAGCAATATGCATAACGGCGAACATGGAATGACAAGCTCGTTGAAAAGGATAACCGGGCATGTCTTCCTTTAGAAAACTCGAAAGTAGCGGAAAACATCCGACATGCGAAGCGAAAAACAAAAAGGGAATCGGTACTTTAGTAGAATGCATGGCCGGAACTCAAAACCTAAAGGACCGTAGCAAAGATGGCCGTCGGCCGCAAGCGGCGACAACAAGGCTCACGGCGGCGGTAATGGGCGGCGGCGGTTTGGCGAAATGGCTAACCTCGGCGTTTATCGCCTCGTCCTTTAGAATCCGAGTTCTATGCTATATGATCTACTAAAAGGCGGAATCAAAAAAGAAAGGATAAAAATAAAAATGGGGCTCTAGGGAGAGGTTGATCGGTGGTGGTGGATCGGCGGCCTTGATAAGCGCCGTCGTTGAGCCTTCCGCTCGATCCCCACTCCTCCGGCGCTTCCATAGCGTGCTGGAGCTGCTCGGCTCTTTTATAGGAAAAAGTTGAAAATGAAGGCCCTGCCTCATTTATAGGCAAAAGTGGCCCTTTTCAGCATAGCGGCTTAACTTTTGCAAGCGGACTCAAATTAGCAAACTTGGTACCCATGGACACGAAATAAAATGCGGACATAGCGACTATAAACAAGATATGCTTTTAAAGACCAATGAAAAGTTCGGTTTTCGATAACTTCCGGTGCGAACCTTCATGGGTGGTCGAAAACTGCATACTTAGTGTCATGAATTCGTCATAAGACACTCTTCACAATGCACGAGGTTTCGTGACGGTCGCATCACGAAACAAAAGTCAACCTTTGACCTTTCTCGAAAAATGTGCCATACAAACACGATGCTTAAAAGGACGGGTATTACACTTATAAGCCTACTAAACACCAAAAGCGGAACCCGAAGCGATATCTTCCAAAAATATGTAAAAGCATTGAGATCGAGACATAGCGCACTTTATAGATCTAAAATCATCTTTAAATATCAACAATAAGCGTGTAAAATGCTGCGTTTATCAACCCCCAAACTTAAATCATTGTTTGTCCTCAAAAAAAACAAGACCAAAAGAAAGAGATACAAAAGCAGGATCAGCGGCGTCGGCAAAGGTGATTAACCAATAAAGCCTCGAAATATCTCAAAGCTCAAAACCATTAGTGCAGCGACGGCGTTAGTCGACTCGACAATGTCTGACCATTGAAAGCAAAATCTCATTCAATTCAACCCTCACAATGGCATGTGCGTAATTTATAGAGTACACTCAACTCATAAAGAAATAAGGGCGTGTATGCACTCGATAATCAATGCGATGATAAAAAATCTCACCATAGGCTTGCCATTTCTCTAATATCTCCACCATGTCAAATGCATTCAAATTAGGATCAAAAGGACTTTTCATAGGTTGCATTGTAGGCACATTGGTTAAGGTAGGATAATATATGGCTAAGTGACTCAAATATATTCCAAGTACTTCCATCTCTATAATCATTTCATATGGACTTTGTCCGTTTCCTTTCCTTTCAACATGCTATTTAGACATTTATTCACTCAAGGTACCATATACTATGATAATTGACTTCCTTTATGCTCATACTATTCACAAAATTTTTCTTTTCTTGGCTTTGTAATAGAGCTTATAGGGTCTATTCTTTTCACACTGGTACCATACTTTATCTTTTATCCCCACTTTGCATATCTGCTTTAAATTTTCTCCCATTTGATTCCCATATCCATCCTCACCTCCTATCATCCGGTTAACAAAGAATAAGGTCTAATAAAGGCTCAAAGAAGGCGACAAATGGTATATATCATTGGGCTACTTTTGGGTAAATATGTGGTTTAACAAATATGGCCTTTTATCCTTTCCATATTCAAAACACATATTGCGACCTCGACACGAAAAGCGACAAGTTCTAGAAGATAATTACATGCGATATCACACAAATAAAAAGCGTAACAAGATGTGTATACGGTGAAGCTCAAGTCTCACGGTTTTAGCAAATGGTTAAAAACAACAAGCTAAACAATCTCGAGTTATCCGTGCGTCATTTTCTAACATATCATGTGCACTATCACATATTTAATGAGAAAATTTCTATCATCATTGGCTACATGGATTAACACATTTCACTTCAACTCGTTGATCGACCGACACAACAAAAACACAAAGACACGACAAAAGCCCCAACATATAATAACTTAACAAAACAAAGCAAAAACATAAACAAGGACTCTCGACCAACCAAACTCGTCCCTCCCCAAACTTATTGTAAGCGATGTGAAATGGAGACAATAAGGTTTGCGAAAAGTGATTGGGGAGACCTTACCTCATGTGCCACTCTACTCGGCGGGTAGAAACCTCTCCATTGGTTCCATTCTTGCATCATCGCATCATCGATGTTGCTGCTCTTCTTCTGCGCTTCTTTGTTGGGCTAGGAGGGTCTCTTTGTGTCATCATGGAGATCATATTCTCGTCCATGCGGTCTAGGCGACCGTCTATGCGATCTAATCGCTCATAAATCCGGAATATCCCGAGCATGCCTTGGTGGCATCGCGCCACCGACCTCGGGTGCCCCTGCTGCTCGTCGTCCTCTCCGGCTGCTCTTCCTCGACCTCGCCTTGCGCATTTAATGCGAGTCCATGCATAGTCTTTGGTCGAGCTCATGCTCCAATTATGCTCCGTGGCGCCAACTACGCTTATCTTTGGTGAGCTCGGGGTTGGGCGGGCGGACTATCGGCAGCCATGCTTGTCATATATCATCCATAGGTAGTGGTCTCGGTGCCTCTTCAAGAGCGTGCGGACATATAGATATTTCTTGTCCAGGAAAATATCTTGAGAGATGGGCTCCTCTCGAATCGTGATACCGTAAAAATCAGCAATAGGGGTAACAAATTGTCACGACCCGACTATTTAATTACTTATTTAACTAAATAATCAAGCCGTGACTGGATTAATTCTTGAAAATCTTTCAATAAAAGAGTGGTTTAGAAAATAAGTTTTGGAAACAAGCGGACAATATAACGTTTGTAAATAGAGTAAGTCGACTGCACTCGAGAAAATTTCCAACAACGACCATATCCACAAGCGAGAACACAACTTCAAAATACATACATAGAGATTTTTGAAATATTTACAAGGCTTAACAAAAGTATAGATTCACGTTCTCAAGGTATCAGCGGAAGACTAATGAATGTCATGTGTGAAGACATGACACTCAACCACAATAGTTCACGATGCGAAAAACAAAATAGCTATTACGCTCGGTTCAAGCCACATCTCTTCCATGCTCAACTGCGGCATAAAACACTTATCGGTGTGAGTACTAGAAGTACTCGGAGGGTAAATCTATCATAATATTCAAAACTTATAATCTTGTTCAAATAAACTTTTCTTTCGAATGATTTTTAGAAATCAACAGTTTATTTGTCATAAACATTTATCTTCATAACATATCACCACAATTCATTTTAAACATACTGGCATCACATACGAGTTGGTCCGAATGATCACAACTACGGTCATACCTATCTCGTCTTCGGTAAAGGGAAGTAGGCCTCCTCCCGGTACCATGGCCGGCCTACACGAGCAAGCTCACGACCATCTACATGTGCCTGATAATTAACATCTTCCTACCGCGAGATAGGTAATTGCCGTCATACCCACAATGTGGTAAAACATTTAGCATAATTATCATGTGGTGATCAAATGCTTTCACAAGAAATCAAGCTCGTAAAATATCATGGGTTTCTTCGTAATAAAGTTAGTAATGCATTACCCGCCTCGGCGTTCACTCCGATGCGTTCGATTCTTAGTTCTTTACTTCCGATTCCCTCTGCTTAATCCTTGTAACATAAGATTATTATTGACTTTAGTAATCTTTCTTACTTATTTATACCATTAGTAATCAAGTAATATTTAAAGCGTCTTATGCATATCAAATTCTACCGAAATTTCGGCAGCGTAACATCTGTAATATGTATAGCCCAAACACACCAAACTACACCAATCTTATCCCAAACTCCTCAATATCATCATCATATCATCAAACATACACTTAAGAACCTTATACATGAGTAATATCATCGATTCAGCGTTAATCGCCTAAAGGCGATTTAACTCGATATATATATATTTCAATATTTGAATATCTACAACCCATTAAACATCAAATATCATATAATTATACTCAATTAACATCATTAATCATAAATTCATGATCTATTCAATCATAGATCAAATATATCACCTATAAGTATAACTTTAGTTTAAACTTTAATTTTATAACTTTTGATATTTATGTTAAAAAATTCCCATAAATTCTACTTAGGCATTATTTTTATCATAGATCTCAAATATCAATTCAAACATATCAAATAAAATCAAGAAATCAAAGTTCAACATATACCCTTCATTTTTGAAAATTTAGGGATATTAGTATATGGTTGAATTAAATTCCTATAAATTCATTTTATACATTATTCATATCCCTAAGCATAAATATCAAGTTAAATTGATCAAGAAAAATCAAAATCATTAAGTTCATACACCTTAGTATTTTCGAAATTTTCAACTATTAAACATGCATGGTTTAATTTTTAATTTCTTCATTTATATGATGTTTATAAGAATTCCTAAACATATATTTAAGCTTAATTCAATCATATCATAGCATATGAATCATATTCAAAATTTAGGGTTTAGGTACCATTCTTTAATTTTTCAATTTCATGAATTTAAACAAATTAAATCCATAACACATGTTAATCTAACTCTATGAACATAATTAAATCAATACATCTAATAAAATTTAAACAAATCATCCATAGCTAACACTTTAAAATTTTCGAAAATTATATAGGGATAGAACATGCTATTTTGAAATTTAAACAATAAAATTATTGATCAAATGAGGTATTTACCTTGCTAGGATTAATTCCTTTAATTCAAGTCTAATTGTATGGTAAAAGTGTAGATGAAATTTTTAGTGTGTGTGTAGTGTGTGTGGATCGAGTATTTTGAAGAAAAATAGGGAAGAAGATGATTTATTTCTTATGCTAGGTTTCTAGATACTTTATTTACATTTAATTTGAATTTAGAACAAATTCCATAGTAATTATGCACTTATTTCTATAAAATTATAATTACACCTCAATTTTGCTAATACATATATTCTAACTTATTTGATTAAATAAAATTTTATCTATAACAATTTATAAGATGTAATGCAACTTAGATTCATAATTTAATTTAGATACCTATTATATAATTTAAATCCCTTTATTTAATAAAAATCAATTCATTCTAATTAAGCTTCTTAAATTTTTCAAAAATAGCATAAATAAATTCATTAATCACTAATTATTGCTAAAATAAATTTATTCACATAATTTAATAACTTGAATAATAATTTCTCTCATTTTATACTAAAATATCCAAATAAAAATAATTAAAGCATTTGATAGCTCAATTTCGAATAAATAGTATTTTTCATGCAAATATACACTAATAATTCAATTATCACACATAATTCACTTTTTATCCCAATTAAACTCATTTTTAATAAATCTCTATATTTTTCCTATTATATATTCAAATTTTAAATTAATCGAACTCATATCGATTAATATTCTAATATATTGAATTTTATGAATTCTTAAGGCTTAAATAGCTTTTAAGCCTTTAATAATATAATTAAACTTTATTAATTACTATAAAATTTTAGACTACTACATTCCTACTTAAAAAATTTTGTCCCAGAAATTTTAAATCAGTATTAAACAAGTCGGGTACTTTTCTCCTTTGATCTTCCAATTCCCATATTCTTCTTACGGACCATGATGTTTCCATTGAACTTTTACTAAAGGAATAACTTTATTCCTTAACCACATTCTTTGCGGTCGAGAATGCATTGGTCTTTCTTCATAGCTCAAATCGGTATCGGGAACTATCTCGTCATAATGAAGGATATGTGTTGGGTCATACGTATTTTTTGAGTTGGGAGACATGGAAAACATCATATGCGTTAGCGAAGTTAGGTGTGGCGCTAACCTATAAGCTCTGAGCCCGATCCGTTCAATATCTCGTAGGGCCCAAGAAATCTTGGTTTGAGTTTCCTTTTATTCCAAAGCGGTGAACTCCCTTGGTTGGGAAACTTTAAGGAAGACTTTGTCCCTGTTTCAAATTTCAATTACATACGACGATTGTCGGCATAGGATTTTATGCATCTTGAGCTTCTTTCATTCTTTGTTTTATTTGTCGTGCGATTTGGACCATTTCTTCTATTGCTTGAGGGCAAGAATCTTTCGTTCTCCCACTTCATCCCAATCTGAGGTGATCGCATTTCTTGCCATAAAATGCTTCGTGAGGAGCCATGCCGATTGTAGCTTGATAGCTGTTGTTGTAAACAAATTCGATCAATGGTAGAACTTGTTCCCGTTGGTCTCCCGATCAACACCAACATTACGAGCATATCCTCCAGTGCGAATTGTTCTCTCGGTCGACCGTGCATGCGGATGGAAGCGGTACTAAAATTCTACCAGTACCCAATTCTTTTTGAAAAAAGTCTAAAACCGAGAGGTGAATTTGGCATCACGATCCGAGGTGATTGAAACCGGCACTCCATGTGAGCGAACAATTTCTCGAACATAAATCGTGCTGACTTATACGCTCCATATGTTATCGAATTGGAATGAAATGGCGCTCTTGGTTAAGCGATCAATGATTACCCGGATAGCGATGTTTCTCTTCTAGACTTGGGTAATCCGTTCTGAAATCCATTGCGATGTGATCCCATTTCCATTCGGGCACTTCAAAGGCGTAATTTTCCATATGGTCTTTGATGTAAGGCTTTTACCTACTGACACGCTAAACATCGCTCGACATAGGATGCGATATCTTGTTTCATTCTTGTCCACACGAACCTTTGTTTGAGATCTTGATACATCTTCGTGCTTCGGGATCTGTTGCATAGGGTACATTATGAGCTTCGCTCATAATTTAAATCTTCGGTTTGTCGTCATTAGGTACCTGATTCGATTGCCAAACATGATCGCATTATCTTGGGCTTGAAATACTACGGATGATTCCCATTCGATTTTAGCTCGTAACGCTTCAAGTTTATCGTCTCGTCTTTGCGCCTTAATGATTCGAGCTCTTAAGTGCGGAAGGATCACCAATGCGGCAACAACTCCTTGTATGTCACGAGGAGGCGTCGATCTCGACTTCATCCTTTCAAATTCCTTTAGAATTTCTTCTTGATTGGTAAGAAGAATTCTTAATTTTCTGGCTTTTCCTACTCAAGCGTGCTGCAGCGGCGTTAGCTTTTAGGGATGATACTTGATCTCACAATCGTAGTCTTTGACGGCTCGAGCCATCTTCGTTGTCGCATATTCAAATCTTTTGTTCAAAGAAATACTTCAAACTTTTGTGGTCGTGAAAATCTCACATCTCGATCCGTCTGGATAATGTCTCCATATTTTCAATCGTGGACCCTTCTTTGCGAGCTCGGATCGTGAGTAGGATAATTGTGTTCGTGAATCTTCAGCGTCGTGGCGTGTCGATAACCTTTCCTTCTTGCATTAAAGCGCATCTAATTCCATTTCTTGGCGCATCTGTATATATGGTATAATCTTTCTCTGGATCATGTATTGTTAAGATAGGAGCGTTGGTCAGTCTTTCTTTGAGTTCTTGAAAAGTCTTCGCATTAAGAGTCCATTGAAATTTTATCCCTTTCTTGACGATTGCGTCATTGGTTTAGCAATTTTAGAAAATCCCTCGATAAATCTTCTATAGTACCCAGCTAAACCCAGAAAACTACGAATCTCATTTGGAGTCGTAGGTGACTTCCACTCCTGAACTGCTTGGACTTTGGCGGGGTCCACTTTAATTCCTTACTGCCGAGACTATATGCCTAAGAAATTTACTTCTTTCGGCCAAAAATCACACTTCTTGAACTTGGCATATAATCTCTATGCCTTAGCTTTTCAATACAATTCTCAAATGCTCCTCATGTTCTTGTTCGCTCTTTGAATAGATTAAAATATCATCGATAAACACTATCTGAATTTATCGAGATATTCATGGAATACACGATTCATGAGATCCATGAACACATTTGGAGCATTGGTTAGTCAAGCGGCATCACTACAAATTCGTAGTGTCCGTATCGGGTCCTAAAAGCGGTTTTCGGTATATCCTCGGGTTTTATCTTCACTTGATGGTAACGATCTTAGATCGATTTTCGAAAATACCTTTGCTCGCTTTCAATTGGTCGAACAAGTCGTCAATTCGAGGAAGCGGATATTTATTCTTCAATGTCACCTTGTTCAATTCTCGATAGTCGATGCACATTCTTAAGGTGCCGTCCTTCTTTTGACGAATAACTTTGGTGCTCCCGGTGTGGGCTTGGTCGAATAAATCCTAAGTCGAAGTTCTGTAATTGGACTTTCAATTCTTGCAATTCTTTAGGAGCCATCCGATACGGTGCTTTGGAAATTGGCGCGGATCACGGCTCGAGATCGATCGCGAAATCAATTGTCGATCCGCGGTATCTGGGTAATTTTTAAAATACGTGCGGATATTCTCGAACAACGGCACATCCTCAATCTTCCTATCCTTCTTGTTATCTTTGCTTAGGCATACGAGATAAGCACGATTTTCATTACATCTTATTAACCTTTACGCTGCAAAGGCGATATCACGGTACCTTCTTCTTCTCTCGTCGATCCCATAAAAGCACGTGGGTTCTTTTCACGGTGGTTGAAATCACGATTTCGTTGTTCTAGCGAATCGTTCTGAAATTCTCCGTTAACCAATCCATACCCAAGATAATATCTCGTCCCACATGCATAAGGCGTAATGATTGACTTTTAGCGAAGTGATCTAACTCGAATTCTAAGTTAGGACATACTTTATCAACTTGTCGCCCCACCTATTGGGTAAGCACTTTGAAACCTACTTGGATGATTCTACGGGAAGTTGAGATTATCTACACATGCGGTAGAAATGAAAGAATGCGATGCTCCGTGTCAAACAAAACTATAACAGTACACCTTTTAAGCTGGGCCATACATCGATTTCCATACTCTTCTCTGGTTGCTACATTTTAAAGCATCGCTGTTAATGTTGAGGTTGAACTTGTAGAGATTGAGATGGCGTCTGCTTGGTGAAGCCTCTGGGATTCTGATCATTGCGATGGAGGAAGTTGATAGCGGTGATTGTGAATATCTGTCATTGCTTTCACGATCTGAGCAATTCGAGAAGATTTTCCTCTTTCTCCTCTCCGGCCACATTACATGCGTATGGACAAGCGAAGCAAAGTGACCATCTTGTCGCATGAATAGCAAGTATTGCTCCGCTCCTACATAAACCGAAATGTATGCGGTTGCTTTGTGAGCACATGGGTGGTCTTATTTGATTCGGAGAAAGAGTGGTTGTCCGGTGGTCGGTGGTGAAATGATCTCGACGCCGTGGGTCCCCGCCTACAAGCGGCCTTTTGTTTGGATTTCTCGCGTCTCCCACTTTCTTTTCCTTTATATCTTTGTTCTATTTGGGAGGATTTTGATGGTACAATTCCTTGTGGTACACCAACATTGGTCTCGTGACATTCTTTTCGGCTTGAATCTCCATTTCCATGTCTAGCATACGGTTAAGAGTTTGGCGTAAGACATGGGTGGTTAATGACTAAAATAATTGGATTTCGGTCGTAATCGAGCGAAACATTTCAGCCATTCTTTCATCTGTTTCTACCTTGTAAGGTGCATATCGGGATAATGTGCGAAATTCCGATCGTACTCCGCCACACTCCTATTACCTTGTTTGATTCATGAATTCAATTTCATACGCTTCCTATAGCTTGAGGAATGAACTTAGCATCGATTCTTCCTTGACATTCCCATGTAAAGTTAGCCAATTGCTCGGGGTGAGAGTTTTACTGCTGGCCTCCCACGAGAAATCATGAGTCCTTTCATCGAAAATTTATGCCTGACAAACATTCTGGTCATTGCATTCTAACAATCGAATATCATTTCCACGATGCGTACCCATTCCTCGGCTTGGCGGGACTACCACCCGGTAAAATTTGGTGGGTTTGGCGAAGGAAAAGCTAAACTATTTTTCGATTTGGAGGAGAGGTTCACGATCATCAAGGTTTTGTTCGGGGAAGGTTTTGGGGGTGGTTTGACTAGCTCTTTCTTGATATTACGGCCGTCTTGAGGAGGCATTTCACTCAAAAGAAATTTATTATTTTCTGTGATAAATAAAATATTAACAAAGGAAAGCGGTTTTAATATGCATCATCAACAAGATATAATCATCAACAACGGATAAAACATAACTATTTAATCACATTAAGGAAATAAAGCAGTTTATAATTTACAAGAAAATTGCCTCATAGAGGACTTCTACACACAAGTTAGTTTCATGTGTATGCGGTGGTAGCTCGCCTACTATCTTAGCTAGTTACTCTAATTTCTCCTTAACCATCTACATCTTCTTGGGTCTTCTTCTGTATCTTCTTCTTCTATTTGATCTTCACGAATATGAGTATGATCGGTGGTGAGTGGTGGCCTCTCGGCAAAACAAGGAAGGATCGGATAAAGAGGGCATTTCCCAACAACTATAGGTCTCGAATAAGAAGTGCCAGCGAGATAGTGGTTGTTCAAATTCTGGGCTACCTCGGTGGAGGACATGATTAAGGATATTTCGGGAAGAGGAGATAAAGGTGGTGAAGGAGTTTTCAATGCAAATGGCTGTTCAAGCGGATCTAAGTCGTCTAGGGTCCCTTGAGGTCCAAGAGGAAAAAGACTATCACTATCGAGCAGGATTGAGTAGGACTAGAAATGACAACCTCACGAAACATAGGTTTAATTTCTCCCATTTTGGATGAAGAAAATCATCTAGAATTTGATGAGCTATTTGGAATAAATTGATCAAAAGGGCGATATGGTAACTACGGGGATCTCTATTTTTAAATCTTGCTTTTGATAAGATCTACAAATCGATCGAGATTACCGATGATGCACTCCATATCAATATGTACATAATTCAAAGCCATTTGGATGCCCGTCCCGCCTTGAAGGAGGTAAAGCATTAACCAATGCGAAGTCCATCTAACTCGATCACTACACTCTTTAAAGCGATCTCCACGGCATCATAAAGCTGTTTGAGAGCAAATGGCGGATCTTTGCTCTCTCGATTCTAAAGGAAAAGAAACTATTGTTTTGCCTAATCCGGTAGGCCTATTATCAACATTCTTTCGAGAACAACGACCTTCTCCAGTACCATCCTATAATCAAATATAACTTATATACTAATTAGAAACGACATAATCACATATCATTTATTTTCACACATACCACCTAATAATGTTCAACATAATCACCTTTCATTCGAATATACACATCACTTACGGTTTACTTTACGGTTGGTGAAGAGATGGTGGAACATGAGCCTCTACCAGCGACTCAAGGTTTACAAGAGGTTGGCTTAAAGAAAGAAAATTCTGAGGATCAAAGCGAAACAATGCTCGATACCACTCTGTCACGACCGACTATTTAATTACTTATTTAACTAAATAATCAAGCCGTTCTTGGATTAATTCATGAAAATCTTTCAATAAAGAGTGGTTTAGAAAATAAGTTTTGGAAACAAGCGGACAATATAACGTTTGTAAATAGAGTAAGCCCACACTCGGAAAATTTCCAACAACGACCATATCCTGGCGAGAACACAACTTCAAAATACATACATAGAGATTTTTGAAATATTTACAAGGCTTAACAAAAGTATAGATTCACGTTCTCAAGGTATCAGCGGAAGACTAATGAATGTCATGTGTGAAGACATGACACTCAACCACAATAGTTCACAGTACGAAAAACAAAATAGCTATTCTGCTCAGTTCCAAGCCACATCTCTTCCATGCTCAACCTGCAGCATAAAACACTTATCGGGTGTGAGTACTAGAAGTACTCAGAGTGGGTAAATGCTATCATAATATTCAAAACTTATAATCTTGTTCAAATAAACTTTTCTTTCAAATGATTTTTAGAAATCAACAGTTTATTTGTCATAAGAAACATTTATCTTCATAACATATCACCACAATTCATTTTAAACATACTGGCATCACATGCAGGTTGGTCGAAGGATCACAACTACGGTCATACCTATCTCGTCGTTCGGTAAAGGGAAGTAGGCCTCCTACGATTACCATGGCGGCCTACACGAGCAAGCTCACGACCGTCTACACGTGCCTGATAATTAACATCTTCCTACCGAGATAGGTAATTGCCGTCATACCCATAATGTGGTAAAACATTTAGCATAATTATCATGTGGTGATCAAATGCTTTCACAAGAAATCAAGCTCATAAAATATCATGGGTTTGCTTCATAATAAAGTTAGTAATGCATTACCCACCTCGGCGTTCACTCCGATGCGTTCGATTCTTCGTTCTTTACTTCCGATTCCTCCGCTTGATCCTTGTAACATAAGATTATTATTGACTTTAGTAATCTTTCTTACTTATTTATACCATTAGTAATCAAGTAATATTTAAAGCGTCTTATGCATATCAAATTCTACGAAATTTCGGCGTAACATCGTAATATGTATAGCCCAAAACACCAAACTACACCAATCTTATCCCAAACTCCTCAATATCATCATCATATCATCAAACATACACTTAAGAACCTTATACATGAGTAATATCATCGATTCAGCGTTAATCGCCTAAAGGCGATTTAACTCGATATATATATATATATTTCAATATTTGAATATCTACAACCCATTAAACATCAAATATCATATAATTATACTCAATTAACATCATTAATCATAAATTCATGATCTATTCAATCATAGATCAAATATATCACCTATAAGTATAACTTTAGTTTAAACTTTAATTTTATAACTTTTGATATTTATGTTCAAAAATTCCCATAAATTCTACTTAGGCATTATTTTTATCATAGATCTCAAATATCAATTCAAACATATCAAATAAAATCAAGAAATCAAAGTTCAACATATACCCTTCATTTTCGAAAATTTTGGGATATTAGTATATGGTTGAATTAAATTTCTATAAATTCATTTTATACATTATTCATATCTCTAAGCATAAATATCAAGTTAAATTGATCAAGAAAAATCAAAATCATTAAGTTCATACACCTTAGGATTTTCGAAATTTTCAACTATTAAACATGCATGGTTTAATTTTAATTTCTTCGTTTATATGATGTTTATAAGCATTCCTAAACATATATTTAAGTTTAATTCAATCATATCATAGCATATGAATCATATTCAAAATTTAGGGTTTAGGTACCATTCTTTAATTTTTCAATTTCATGAATTTAAACAAATTAAATCCATAACACATGTTAATCTAACTCTATGAACATAATTAAATCAATACATCTAATAAAATTTAAACAAATCATCCATAGCTAACACTTTAAAATTTTCGAAAATTATATAGGGATAGAACATGCTATTTTGAAATTTAAACAATAAAATTATTGATCAAATGAGGTATTTACCTTGCTAGGATTAATTCCCCTTTAATTCCAAGTCTAATTGTATGGTAAAAGTGTAGATGAAATTTTTAGTGTGTGTGTAGTGTGTGTGGATCGAGTATTTTGAAGAAAAATAGGGAAGAAGATGATTTATTTCTTATGCTAGGTTTCTAGATACTTTATTTACATTTAATTTGAATTTAGAACAAATTCCATAGTAATTATGCACTTATTTCTATAAAATTATAATTACACCTCAATTTTTGCTAATACATATATTCTAACTTATTTGATTAAATAAAATTTTATCTATAACAATTTATAAGATGTAATGCAACTTAGATTCATAATTTAATTTAGATACCTATTATATAATTTAAATCCCTTTATTTAATAAAAATCAATTCATTCTAATTAAGCTTCTTAAATTTTTCGAAAATAGCATAAATAAATTCATTAATCACTAATTATTGCTAAAATAAATTTATTCACATAATTTAATAACTTGAATAATAATTTCTCTCATTTTATACTAAAATATCCAAATAAAAATAATTAAAGCATTTGATAGCTCAATTTCGAATAAATAGTATTTTTCATGCAAATATACACTAATAATTCAATTATCACACATAATTCACTTTTTATCCCAATTAAACTCATTTCTAATAAATCTCTATATTTTTCCCTATTATATATTCAAATTTTAAATTAATCGAACTCATATCGATTAATATTCTAATATATTGAATTTTATGAATTCTTAAGGCTTAAATAGCTTTTAAGCCTTTAATAATATAATTAAACTTTATTAATTACTATAAAATTTTAGACTACTACACAAATCCCCTATGCATATCCAAGCATTCCCCGACACCTAAACTGCGTCGGAAGTCTTTGCGCTAGGAACATCCGGCGTGTACTTTGTCTCATCGACTAAGCCATCGGAGACTCGTGTCACGAGATAGAGCAGTCTTGGCATTGACGGCCATGTATGGTGAGCGTGAGCGGCGATGGAAATATCGGACTCTTTGGATTCGAATGGAGCTTGCCTTGGCCAGAGGCATCATAATATGGACTACGCTCGAGGATGAGTGCGTGATCAGCGACGCGAGATCACGAGGCGAAAGATCTAAGTCCCCGATATATCTGCCCTCGGGATGGCCTTCAATGATGGAGTTCAACTCGTCCACTGAGAGCTGTCTGGGCTCGTTGTCGAGCTGGAACATCAAGTAATCCGGCGACCCTTGCGTCTTGTGAACATATAAGGTCGATAGGAACTCCAGCGTGAGTGTTCGGTATGACAGATAATTGGTTGTGATCACGAATCTGACCGGGACCTCTCCATAAGCCATGAGGCGTCATTGGCTATTCCATGCTGGCGGTCTCAATGCACATAAGCCGGAATATATGTGCTTGGTGCACGATCGCCTCCACGCTTTCCCGTGATGAAGGAGTCTGATCGCACCCCAACGGTGGAGGGTGGAACTCGTCATGTGGCTCGTCCGAGACGAGGAAGCAACATCCTTACCCTTCCGCTTATGGTTGGAGTGCTGTGACATCTTGTACCTCAAGATAAATACAAAATTAGTTCATGTACTTATTAAAAGGCGTATAAAAGCAAGCGACAACCCATAGGATCATATAGACCTCCCCAAACTTGAATTTAGTAAAATTCTCCCCTATACTAACATACGGTTGGAGCAAGGCGAAACAAGGGTAGGAAAGCACACACGCACAAAATACACAAAAATGGGCATTACAGGTTGCCTCGTGGCAAAACTTCGCGGTTCAAGGTAGATCGCGGTACCACTCCGCGCTGCCCGTCCGCATGCATAGCGCTTTCGCGCTCGCAACTTCATGCCGCAAATTTTTGAAGCTTCGTGCGAAGGAGCTCGGACGGCGAAGCACACCTAAAGCTAGAGGAACATGCTGCGGACCCTGCGGTCGGGCTCATGATCATGACGGCAGCAGCAAGCGACAAATTTAGGGTTTTTCGAAAAATTTCATCCCAAATCAACAATGTAGGCAAAATTGACCAATAATAAGCATCAATACATCTATAAACATCAATAGCCCTAACATGGTAACAATCATGCCCAAAACACCAAGCAATTTAGCAATATGAACCCTAAATCCTCAAAATTCAAAACCCACCACAAGGGATCTAATGAACAAAAATTCCTCCAAATCATGCTAAAAGCGTAAATCTGAAGAATTAAGCAAATGGAGCATACCTTGGGTGGATTAGATTGAAATTTGCAAGAAAATTGAAGAACTTAGGTTTGTGGTGCTAGAGAGAGTGCGGTTGTAATATGTGTTGTGTGCGTGTAAAAATGGTGGGGAGGGTTTAAAATGGTGAAAATGCGGGTCGCATCCAGGTGGTCGGGCACTCCTGTGGCCGGGCTCATGATCGCATGCTCGATCGCAAAACACGCTCGTGCGTGGAAAATCTCATCTCGACGGATGGCTACGCGCGGCCACTCCTCACCGGCGAGCGGTGGTCGCGAGGTGCTTTTTTTTTATTAATTATGTTTTACAAAAAGAAAGCAATTATACCTCGGGGCTCGAAAACGACGAAACACCACGACGAACAACGACAAACACGAAAAAACAAAACGAAACGAAAAAACATAAAGCATGTAAAATGTTGGGTTACCTCCCAACCAGTGGTGGATTTATCGTCGCTAGCTCGACGTTACCTCTCATCAATCAGGCGATTTGACAACTGACAACTTTTCAAACTTGTTCTTGCCCTTGTACTTAGCGTTGACAACAGCCCACCAATTGGCAAATGAATAGCTTCCACTGAACTTGAATGAATCACTCAGATTTTTATACCGAGTCCACTTCTTCCTTGCAATATGCTCGTCTGATGGTCTATTGAAATTCGAGCTCAAGAATGGGCTGGTTGTGGTAGTGGTGATCGAATAGCACTCTTCATATACTGAGTTTTTCTCTCTCGTGATGGCATCAAAAATCGAGATCGTTAACTCATCTTTGTTCACACGGAAGGTGAGATCACCCTCCTGCACGTCGATCAGAGACCTGCCTGTGGCTAAGACGGTCTCCCTACAATGAGAGGCGTATTCCCATCCTCTGGCATATCGAGGACTACGAAGTCCGCTGGGAAGATGAATCATTGGACTTTGATCAGCACATCTTCCACTATCCCTTTTGGCCTTGTGACAGATGTGTCCGCCATTTGGAGAGTAATCATGGTAGGCTTCAACTCTCCAATCTCCAATTTATTAAATATGGACAACGGCATCAAATTGATGCTTGCCCCAAATCACCGACACTTTGGAGAAGGTATGCCTCGATGACACACGGTATAGAAATGCCGGATCTTTACGCTTGATGGCAACTTCTTTTGCTGACCTGACCTTTGCACTCTTGAGGCAGTTGACCATCTCGAATTTCTTGACTTCTTCTTATTAGTAGCGACATCTTTCAAAAATTTATATACCCGGCACGTCTTTGAGTGCATCTAGCAAAGGAATATTGATATTCACCTTCCGAACATCTCCAATCGAGTCGACCTATCATCACCTTGGGCTTGGCCAAACGACTTGGGAGCGGAATCGGAGGTGTGTCGTCGGGAATTTCGGCTCTGGGCATCCTCGCGGCCTCGCCCGTGATCGCGAGGATGGTCGCTAGGGACGCGCGCTGCTTCGACGTTCTTCCTCGCGTCTGTCTTGCGGGCTCGTCCCCACGGATGCATGCTGGTCTCTGGCGGCTCGCGGTGAGGTGCTTTTCTTTTGTGGCCAAGGATTCGCTCGCGTGCTCCTCGAACTGGCTGAACGTGTGATGTCTCGCGGTCGTGATAGCGGTCGTGAGCTCGGTCACGAGGTGCTCTTCCGTCGCTCCTTCTGTAGGGAAAACTAGGTTTAGCCCTCGCCCCGAGGATCTATCTTGGATATTTAATTCACCATACATTGATTATATTCCTAGCATCGTCTATTTAATTAATTGCAACACGTAGGGGTTTTCTTGTTTACCTTTGGATCATCGGGGATGAGCGGATCGATCGGATCGAGACTCGTGCTTTGATCTTCCGGACTGTATCCGGTTGTCCAATCTCCAGCGTCGGTGAGGGCGATCTATGGAGAATACTACAATCATCCCTCAAACCCTAGCTAATTTTGAGAATCTCACTATGGAGGTGGGCGAAAATTATGCTCTCAAATTTAATGGATTAACCTTGAATCTATCTCTTACCTTATATTTATAATGCACTACCATAATCTCATATGGAAAATGATTATTACCATAATCCTATATGGAAAGGATCTATGCATATCCCATAAATATAATAATATCCTTATAGGATAAAGAAAATTAAATCCTTTCCTTACGGGGTTGAGGCGCCGATTTCATCGATGATTACAGGCTGGATGGGCGACCGAGGATCAAATGCGAGGAATAAAGATGGGCCTCAAATAAATTAATTATCTTATGCTCAACCCGAACATAAATTAATTTATAAACATTTATTCATGCCACTAGAGAATAAATCTTGACTTACCCTTTATTCTAGAAGATGAGTCGGGCTTGCACTTAGACATTCTGAATCCCGTATTTAAGATATCGACGTCCATTAATTATTTATAGCATTACATTGCTTAAAATAATTAATATCTTTAATTTCTTAAGTAGTACCACTCAACCTTATTATTGTACTTGAGCTAACTCGACTGCGGGGTTTAGTACAATAAACCTTTTGAGCTCCTTAAGGGGCGTCATCATCCTAAGCGGATACGGTGACTCGTCTGAGATAACTAGCATGACATCAAGCACCGCCACCACCCAAGATGCGGAGAATATTGGGTTAGAACATATAACCCTCACCCATAACAAGTCGAAGTGATGGTGGGTGAACTCATACTCACCTAATACCTTATCGAGGTTTAGATCATCGTAAGTCTTGAGATCTAGGTTCTTCACGACGGTCGGATAGAAGAACCCATCTCACTGTGATCCTTGATACGTCGAGGCGTACCGGCATGAACAAGCAACCAAGTCGAGTCACTTCTTATCTATACATGACCTATACCGACAACTCGTCCTCAAGTTGTCTCGGTGTGAAACTTTTATATCTCATTAAGCTTGACCAATCATACGGACTTACGTGATCTTCTACACCTTGTATGATCTAACTTATATATGAGATAAGGGACATAGATATATGCAATCAAGTATTGATTCGGATAGGAGATTGTAATAGTGGTAGCGAAACATTGTATACAAGCTCAACCAAAGCGACTTTCGATATACAAATCCAACACCTTCTTCGTCCGGTGGGTTTGATACGATGCTCCACTTCTCAATTGGATAGCAAAGCAGCGATTCTTAGGGTTCACTTCCGTATTACTCGAAAATTGACCCGTCTTTGGTACATGCATTTTGTTGTGCGACTATCGACCAATCGATTCTCTATCATCTTCATGTGCTTGCCCATGGCTTCCACGGTCGATTCAGCTGTGTTATCCTCGGCGGTGAAATCTTGATGAATGAAGTGTTGAGTCGCGGTTGTTGGTTGCTCGCAACCAAGCTGCGCATCATATCTTCTAGGCTCTGTTTCTTTGGTTCTTGAATCATACCATTACGCGCGATGAAAGCAAGCTGCTTTGGAGGTTCTTTGGAAGTTGTTGGGGTTGGCATCGAAAGATTCGGATGATTCTGTTGTTCGGATAGTATGCGGTTTCTCCTATGGTTCCTCGATTGATATGATTGACCTCTTACGTCTCGATCGGCTCTTGAAAAGTGAACTTCTTCATGGGCTCGTCATATTTCGAGTCACGCTCTACAATGACCGCTTTCGCGCCGGCGTTCTCTCCATTGGCCATTGATAACTATTGGCGCCATCTCTTCTATGATCGGTGGCCTACTCTACTCGACGGTTCAGCAGGCACCCCCCGCCGATGCATCTACAATGCTCCTCGATGTCGTCGTCGACCCACTTATAGAAGCTGCGTGATCTGTTGCACTTTGGAGAATCCATGTTGTGGGCATCTTCTCAATAGGCCCTAAATCTCTCCCATTCTTGAACAACGACTCGTCTCCTTGTTGGCAAAGTGGGAGATCTCGGATATGATCTTACGTGCTTTGGTGGCGGAAAGTATTTTGAAAGGAACTTCATAAAGTTTCCCTCATTTGTCTATCGATTCGGTCCGAGCTCTTGAACAATCTTTGCTTTGGTGCGAAGAAGAATCCGAACATGCGCATTCGGATTGTGTCTTGTGGCACCCATTCATTTGATGGTGTCACAAATGTCGAGATAAGTCTCGAGATGTGCATTGGGTCTTCGTAACTCCTCCTCGAACTGCTCTCCATGCACCATCTTGATCGAGGCGGCTTTAATTGAAATTGTTCCGTCCACGTGCGGGCCCCATCCTCCTCCTTGGAATTGTTCAGTGGGAGGTCGGTACATGTAGTTCGGAGGTCTCGTCTCTAGGGTAGGGATAAGGAGTCCCATATTCGCCATCCGCGTTGCATCTCATGAAATCGGCTAGCATGCATCTGACTTGCTCGGGAGGAATGCCCGGATTACGTGGATTAGCTGCCATTGCAGCCCTTCTTCTCTCTCGTCTCCTTCTCCTTTGGGAATTTTCGATCTACGGGTCGAGATTTTGCTCGGGAGGTCCGGGGACCTTATGATCATAAACTACCCGGAGAAAAAGAGAGAACTTAACTCTGACAAGAATAAATAAATAATATAATATATAACTTGAATTAATAAATCCAAATCGTCAAATATATTCCTATGTGATCTTAACATTCCCTGGCAACGGCGCTAAAATTTGATCGACAAAATTTGATCGCACGTAAATTAACGCGCGATGTATAAGGTAAGTCGAGTATCTTATCCACGTGGATTGCAATCCGAAACACGAAGCTAACTCTCTAATCCTTCATCATTATCAAGCAACGAATATGGTTTGAAAGGTTTTAGGGCTTGGATACTAAATCAAAGCAAAGGTAACAACGAAAATAAACAAAGGCGATAAATACTCAAAGATGAATATAAGAGATAAAGACTAACCCTAGGGATGCACTAATCCTATCCTAGCGATGTTTATCCTGCTTATTATTAACGTTTTAATCCGAGAGAAGATGGAAGATCACATATGTAGCCAACAACTTCGATTCGACAATTGTGACGATTGATTACTAATTTTCCCTATTCTTATTACGTCTCTAGAGGAAAATAAGCAACTCGAAAGGATCACAAAGAATATGCTTCCTACGAATGTTCCTATCTCGGATACTACTCAAGGCTTATCCGTATCATGCATTGAGATCGATTGTTAATTAAAGCATTACGTAATTAGCGGCAACTATGATTCGCATCAAGATTGATTAGAAATCAACACATATAATTAAGCACCAGAATCATGAATCGATGCGGAAGGTAAATAACAATAGCGGAATCACAACATATAGGATAGAATCATGCAAACCACAGGATTAGAGCGAAATTAGCTAGACATAAATAGCGAAATTAAATACGAAATAATCATAAAAATACGAATTAAATAGATCAAACCCGTAGGAAAGCGTCGAGAACAATGGTTGGGTTCGTATCCAAACCCAGCGGAAAGCGGAAAGCGATGGAATTTGTTCGGACAAAAGCATTCGAGCGTCGACAATGCGTAGAACTAACGTAGAACAATGAAAACTAAAGCTAGAATGAATCTAAATCAAAGCTAGAGTGTAAAGAAGGAAAAATAATGAAAAGCGGACAAAACGTGTAAAATAGGTGCAGGGAAGGTTGGGGGCGGGGTAATGCCTATTTATAGAAATTAAGTGAAACCTAATTTTGACGTCTGCTTTGCCATGCCTCACGGCAGGGCTCATGATCGTGAGCTCGGTCACGAGGGAACATCCTCGTCTCGGCCGTCTTCAGACTCTCGGCAGGGCGTACGCGCTCGTTGGCCTCGTGGCCACACCTCGCGGTCGCTAGGTGTGGTCGCGTCGCATGAAAAATCGTCGCAGGCACGTCTCGCGCCCGTTGGGAGTGCACGCGTGCTCTGGCGTGTGCTGGTGTTTCCTCGCGGACGACCTAGCGGTCGCTAGGCCGGTCGCGAGCCTTCGTCTGTCTTGTCGTCTGCGCTGCCGCTGTAGAGTAACTCTCGCACCGGGCGGCGGCCTTGAAGTGATCGCCGAGCCCAGTTTTGCCCTCGTCTGCTCGTTCTTCGTTCCATGCTTCGGTTTTCAACTTATAAGCCTACAAAACACCAAAACGGAACCCAAGAGCACTATCTTCCAAAAATATGTAAAAGCATTGAGATCCAAGACATAAACGCACTTTATAGATCTAAAATCATCTTTAAATATCAACAATAAATGTGTAAAATGCACGTTTATCAAGGTACTGACCATTCCCTTGAAGATGTTTCCACTTGAGTCTAGCAACTCATAACTTCCATTTGCATGTGCACGATAAACGGTATACGGCCCCAACCATCTCGACTTCAGCTTTCCCGGAAAGAGACGGAGTCGAGCATTGTAAAGTAACACCTCGTCCCGGGGTGAATCCTTTGGGACGAATGTGAAGGTCATGAAATTTCGAGCTCGTTAAGCATAGATCAGGAGTTTTGAAGCTTTGTTTCTCCACTCATCGAGCTCTAGCAACTGCTCACTTCTCATCATACCGGCCTCCTTGAAGTCCATGTTGATCTTTTCGTGTTGTCGCCTTATGTTCCAATTCAACCGACAAATGGTGAGACTTCCCAAATACCAATTGATAAGGGGATGACCTATAGGCGCCTTGTAGGCGATCCGGTAGGCCAGAGAGCATCATCTAGTTGCTTGGCCCAATCCTTCCTATTCTGATCGATTTCTCCAAAATCTTCTTTATTTCTCGGTTGGCGAGCTCGGCTTGCCCATTAAACGAGGATGATATGGGAGGTGACTTTATGCTTCACGCCGTGCTTAGCGAGGACATTGCCTAGCCACTTATTATTGAAGTGCGATCCTCCATCGTGATCAGCGCCCTCGGCACTCGAATCAGTCGAATATTCTTATGTAAAAACTTGACTACTACCTTGGAGTCATTTGGTGGTGGTGGGAATCGCCTCACCCATCGTGAAACATACTCCTTTGCAAAGCAAGATATACGTGTAACCACAAGACATGGGGAATGGACCCATGAAGTCGATCCCCCATATGTCAAATAGTTCAACTTCCATGATGCTCTTCTGCGGTATCTCATCCTTCTTGGTGACGTTTCCCATTCTTTGGCAGCTATCACAACTCTTGATGAAAGATTGGCAATCCTTGAAGATCGACGGCCAATAGAATCCACTCTGGCATACCTTGGATGTCGTCTTTGCCGCTGTAAAATGTCCTCCATTTAAAGAACTATGGCACTCGTGGATTATGTCCTCCCATTCTCCTTGGGGAACACAAGGACGTATCAGGCCATCGTCACATCGGCGGTAGAGATGGGGATCATCCCAATAGTACAACTTGACATCGTGGAGAAACTTCTTTTTATGATGATCCTTTGCTCGATGTAGGCGGAACTCCAATAACCAAGTAGTTCACAAAATCTGCGTGCCAGGTGTATGATCGGTGATGCTCAATATATGCTCGTCTGAGAAGTTCTCCTTGATCCCGATTCTCTGATCTTCTCCTTCGACAGGCTTCTCTAGCCTCGATAAGTGGTCTGCAACCACATTCTCGCAGCCTTTTCTATCTTTGATCTCCATGTTGAACTCTTGAAGAAGTAGAATCCATCTCACCAATATCGGTTTCGAGTCTTTCTTGTTGAACAGGTGACGGATAGCTGCATGGTCGGTGTGGACAATAATATGCGTGCCCACCAAATAAGGTCTAAACTTATCAAAAGCATACACCACAGCAAGTAACTCCTTCTCGGTGGTGGTGTAATTCATTTGGGCTGAGTCGAGCGTCTTACTTGCATAATAGATGACTCGGAAAAGCTTGTCTCGTTTCTACCCCAACACAGCTCCTACTGCCCAATCACTGGCATCGCACACCAGCTCAAACGGTTGACTCCAATCTGGTGATACCAAAACTAGGGTCGATATCAGGGCGAGCATCAACTTCTCAAATGCCCTCAAACAATCACTCGTGAACACGAACTTCGTATCTTTCTCGAGTAATCCACACAGTGGCTTCATGATCGTCGAGAAGTCCTTGATGAATATTCTATAGAACCCCGCGTGACCGAGAAAACTCCTCACTGATTTGACATTTGTCGGAGGAGGCAGTTTCTCGATTGCCACGATCTTCGCTCTATCCACTTCCAATCCTTTTGCAGAGACTTTGTGGCCAAGCACCACACCTTCCTTCACCATGAAATGGCACTTCTCCCAATTGAGAACAAGATTTGTCTCCTCACATCTGCGTAGCACTTGGGACAGATTGTGGAGACAATGGTCGAATGAAGAACCAAACACGGAGAAGTCGTCCATAAAGACTTCCATAATATTTTCAATCAACCCATGGAAGATGGACATCATGCACCTTTGGAACGTGGCTGGAGCATTGCACAATCGAGCGGCATTCTCGCATGGTAAAAACTCCATAAGGACACGTGAGCGCCGTCTTTTGCGATCTTCTGCGGCGATGGCTATCGATTGTACCGAATATCCATCTGGAAATAATAGAACTCATATCCCGCTTGATCGTCCAACATCTGATCAATGAAGGGCAATGGAAAATGGTCCTTTCTCGTCGCGTGTTCAGAGCACGATAGTCAATACAAACTCTCTATCCTGTCACGAGTCTTGTTGCCACAAGCTCGTTCATCTCATCTCGGATCACCGTGATACCCCCCTTCTTGGATACCACTTGAGTTGGGCTAACCCACTCGCTGTCGGATATGGCATAGATCATGCTTGCGTCTAGAAGCTTCAACATTTCCTTCCTCACGGCCTCTTGCATTGCCGGATTTAGGCGGTGTTGAGGTTGCACCTTCGACTTATACTCATTCTCCAACAGGATCCGGTGCATGCAAATCGAAGGGCTGACTCCCTTGATATCGAAATAGTCCACCCAATCACAGACTTATATTGTTTCAGCACAACCATCAGTTTCTATGACTCTTCCTCTGTCAAAGCCGAAGATGTTATTACTGGGCACGTCTCATCCTCGCCTAGAAAGGCATACTGAAGGTGGTCCGGCAGCTCCTTCAACTCCAACTTGGGTGTGGCATCTTTCTTTGCCACCACATCATCATCGCCTCCAATCGGCTTCCTCACGTCTAAATAAGGCGCGCCGACGGGGAGGGCCTTGGCTTCGTCAATGGACTCGAGATACTCTAATATCTCATCACACGCCTCATCGAGGTCCGAGGGTGAGAAAATCGAGTTCTGCATGCAAAACTCCACCGGGTCAGATGACTGAAACTGTGTGGGCGACCACTGCTCTATAGCTCGACAATCTTCCATCGTCTTCTCCTCAGGCTGCTTCATCGCATCATAGATAGAGATTTTCATCTCCTCATTATTGACCCTAAATATGAGGTCCCCATCTGCACATCGATCAATGCTCGCGGTAGCTGAGCGGTCTCCCAGAATAAGAGGCGTGTTCCCATCCTCCGCATGTTGAGAACTATAAAGTGCGGGGAAGATGAAATCTCGAACTTTCACTGCACGTCTTCCACTATCCCCCGGATATGTCAGCGACGTGTCCGCCATCCGAGAGTAATGGTGGTCGCTTGATCTCTCAATCTCCAATCTGTTAAAAATAGACAACGGCATCGATTGATGCTTACCCCAAATCACTGACACCTGGAGAATATACGTCCTCCGATGACACATGCTATAGTGAAGTCGCCGGATCTTTTCGCGGCGACAACTTCGATGCGAAGACAAGATTGCACTCTTGAGACAGATTGATCGTCTCGAATCTTCCGAGCTTCTTCTTATGGCCACTGACATCTTTCAAGAATTTCACATATCTGGCATGTCTGGAGTGCATCAAGTAAAGGAATATTGATTTGCACTTTTGAAACATCTCCATAAACCGAGTCGACTTCTCATCATACTTGGGCTTGCGATCGACTCGGAAACGGAATCGGAGGAATGTACATAGGATAAGCCTTCACTGGAGTTGCCTCACGGCCATCCACGCGACGCTGAAAGTGCGATCGCTAAGCGCTCGGGCGTCGGCGGTGGTCTTTCTGGTGGGCTCGCTTCCGCGAGCACGTCTTGAGAACTTCCCTTCGAGCATTCAGCCTGGTCTCTCACGGCCGGGCTCGCGGTCGGGGGCTCGATCGCTAATCCTTCGTCCAAAGCTACTGGCTGTTCGCTCGCATGATCGGTTGTTTGCTCATAAACTCCTTGTTTTGCATGTTTTGTTTTGTTTTCTTTGTTTTGTTGTCGGCGTTTTGATTCCATTACGGTTATATTTGAACATCTTTTTATTGGAATCGTGATCGTTTTGGTTTTGTCGAGGAATGTTCATGTTGAATGCATTTTGAGCTCTTAAGCGCACCCGTGCGCCGGACTCGGCGTGGCCGGGCTGGGCGCGTTAGATCAGAGAGCGCCGACAAGGCCACGTCCGACGGTTCCCCTCGTCCGACGCCGCACGCCCTTATTCTGCCAACGCCCGCGTCCGGTGTTTCCCCATGTCCGGCGCTGGACACCCTATGTACGACCGCGTCCGGAGTTTCCACGCGTCCGGCGCTGGACACCCTATGTACGACTCGTCCAGAGAGTCATCGAGTCCGGCGCCTCATATCCGTCCGGCGCTGCGCGAAGTGTCAGAACTCGTCCAGAGAGTCGACGAGTCCGGCGCCTCCGTCCCGTCCGTGACGGCTAGCTCATCCGTGGCTAACAAGCGTCCGGCGCTCGGCTCGAGTCCGCGCTGGGATGCCACTTGTTTCTGACGCCGCAGTGCAGTCTTTGGGATCGAGTCGGCGCCGTGCGTTAGTTTTGGGCCGATATATACGTTTTGAGCGAAAACCTACTTTTTCATTATTTCTTTTCCGTCTTTTGTTTACGCAAGTTCCGCATTTAGAACTTCTTCTCTAGTTCATAATTCGAATTTATTCCTTCTCTTATCTTTGAAATTGTGATTCAAAATTATCGTGAGGATATTGGATTCATATTACGAAAGTTTATTATCAATTCCATCGTTTGTTTTGTTAGTAAGTTTCTTCTATTGCTTTATTCGGTTTAATCTCTGCGTATTTGATTGTTATTGATTTCTATGTTGGTTATGATTAGTATTGATATTCGCCCCGAGTAATCTTGTCTTCCGTTTGATCTTTTCCATTCATGTCTAGGATTTATAATTTCGATTCCATGTTCTTGATTTAGGGTTTAATTCTAGCCTAGAATTTATCTGCTTTTGTCAATTTCCGCCTAGTTAATTCGTCTTTCTTTTGTTTAATAATTTCTTGCCTAGGTAATCTATCAACCCTTTTGAGATTAGAGTGTTTAGGATTTTAATTGTTTTGTGTGGCAACTTAGTAGCATACATTAAGTTTTCCTTGAGAAACAACTAGGGTTAGCTTTCCTATTACAACACCTCATTCGATTGTGAGTCGATTAAGAGTATACTTTTAGTTGAAACAAATTTTGGCACCGCCGGGAAAACTTTAGGCGTTTATTAATGTTGCATGTTTTTCGCTTTTATTCTTCTCCTTGCCCTTCTTATTTTGTACATGATTGCGTTTGATCTCGTTTGTTGAGTGTTGTGTATGCGGGGACGCCGAGCCTAAATCCTAGATCGGCATCGCCGTTGTATACTGCAAGTTGAGCAAACCGCGACCGCTTAGTGTGGCAAACTTTGATCACTCAGTTGTGATAGTTTACGTGAGGGCGGTTCTCTCACGGTTGAAGGGGTTTACTACCGTCGACAATTTTTGTTTGAAGAGTTCCCTCCGGGGTCATGGGTTATCGAATGAACAACAATCATGGCGGGGCAGCTGTCCTCGCCTCGATGGGGATTACTTTCGCCCTAAGATAGGAAACTACAAATCCGATCGTGTTATGCCCGCGACGCGTGGTATGAGTTGAAGCCAAATCACTTCAACCTCATTCCCACTTTTCACGGCATGGCAAATGAAGATGCCCCGAGTTTTATCGGAGAATATAATCAAGTGGTGCGATCGTTTCCCTCGATGGGCCCGAGCGAAGAAGCGATTGAAGATCTTGTTGTTTTCTTATTCTTTGAAGGATAAAGCCGAGTCTTGGCTTATGAGTTTTCCTCCGACTCTCTAACAAATTGGAATTACGTGGTGGAGCAGTTCATGTTGAGGTTCTATCCGCAATGTAAGACGAAGGATCTTCGATAAAAAATTATGACATTCAAGCAAGATCTAGATGAGCCGTTCCATGAAGCGAGAGAAAGATTCGAGGAGCTTCAAAGGCAATGCCACATCACTTCTTCTCGTTGGTTACATTATGCCAATTCTTCTACGATGGGATCACGAAATCCGATCGGGAAAAGGCCGACGACGGCGCAGGGGCAACATAGCTCATATCACGGCCGAGGCTCTTGGCGAAATCTTTGGCGTCATGGCGAGCAATTCCCTCCGTAGGCATCGAGTGCGCGTCGATCTTACGGCAACTCGTGGAGCTGGATCGATTTGACGAGGCAAATGGCACGACTCATGAGAGAAATGAAGCGAGATGAAGTTGAAGCGGTGAGCTCCCTTCACCACCCCAGAGTTCGTTGCTCCTTCCTCAGAGTTCGCAGCGCCTCACGAGAATTCTCTATGCATCCTTGTGGAATTTGCATGGAAATGGGACATCTGCGGATATTTGCCCTAATATGGAGTGCTAGTCTATGAAGGCGGAGTAGAGACTTATGCTATGCAAGGTTTCGGCCTCGACAACATTATGAGCCGAGGCCGACCTATGAGCAAAACCGGAAGAATACAACTCAAGGTGGAAGAACCGAGCCAAGGTCGGGGTTGAGTTCAAACTCACAAACTCGACGCCTCCCGCACGCAGCAGTACCCAATGAAAGAAGACACATTTCGGCGGTATCGTGAAGCGGCAAGCTTATGGTCAAGCAAGATATCGGTATCCAGCAGCCATATCGACACCGTCTTACCCACAGTATCATTACCGCAAGTGCAGCCTCCGCCCAGAAGGTACCTTACCGACCTCGCCGCGACAAGCGGTTTCCACGCGGTCCCCGCAATCTCAGCAGATTCTGCGAGGATCCTCTCGGTGCCTACATCGCTAAGAACAATCGGAGGAATGAAAGTGCGGAGGCGGCGATGGGCGTCTTGAGGAAACTATGGGTCGATTGCCACTTCTCTTAATGAGATGAGGCGGCAGAGTGAAAAGAACAAGTTGCGGGCAAGCTCATCAAGCTCATGCCGTGGCGGTGCTCAAGTGGAAAGGTTATCGACAACATGGTGACTATTCGGGTCTGTACCTTCTCGGCACCCTCGTCGTTGTTGAGGAACCTCGTGTTGAAGAAGAGGTTCACGAGAAGAAAGACGAGAGTGAGTTGCACAAAGCCGCCCGATCCATATGTTCCGTCGGGACAAACTTCAAAGACTTTGTTCAAGCCCGGTCCCTTATCCCCATCGGTTGTGAATGCCAAGCGGGACCAACAGTTCGTGATTTCTACAAGTTGCTATCTCAAGTACCGTCAACCTTGCCTTTCTTTGGGCGTCGTCAAGGCCGTCCCGCCAATGTGAAATTCTTTAAGGAGCTCACCTCAAAGAAGAGGCGGGGAGACATTGCCAATGTGGTGAGTCTCAAGAGGCGGCTAATTCAATCATGCAACTTCCTTCCACCCAACTTCGCGATCCGGTAGCTTTATCATTAAGATTGCTATGGGGAATGGGAAAGAGGCCTTAGGTATGCTTGATTTGGGCGGGAATTAATTTAATGCCTTATTCTATCTTTCAAGAATTAGGTCTTAAGGAATTGAAACCCACAGGCATGACCCTTCAATTAGGCGATAAATCTATGAGATACCCCCAGGGGTAGTGGAAAATGTTATGGTTAATGTGGAAGTCCGATAATTTTGATGGATTTTGTGGTCTTGGAAGTTGGGGATGTGCGGGAGGATGGTAGGTCTCTGCATCGCTCTCCTCGGTGACCGTTTATAGCCACCACTAATACCATGATAGATTTTAAGAGTGGTCTTATTAAGATGGTATTTTAGGGACCACGGTTACATTTTTATGGAGAAATAGTCTTAATGCCCCTACTGCTCATTATATTGATGATTGTGCTTTTGTCGATGCTATTGAGCCCTTGGTCGAGAATGTATTTTTGCAGGCACACACAATTGAAGAGGTCTTCATGGGATCGGCCGACGAGCAAGAAGTAGCACGTGGTGGCAAGCTTCCCCGAGCCATCTGTTGAACTCAAGGAGCTTCCAACGCATTTGAAGTATGTGTTCTTAGAGGAAGGGAGAGCCAAGCCAGTGATCATCTCCTCGACTTTGGCCCGGTATGAGGAAGATGCGTTGATTGGAGTTTTGAAGAGGAACAAGCTTGCCTTCGGGTGGAGTTTGGGCGATATTCGTAGCATTAACCCCGCCACATGTATGCATCGCATCACCTTGGAAGAAGGAGCTCGCCCAACGAGAGACGGACAAGGAGGTTGAACCCTGTGATATCTGAAGTAGTGAAGAAGGAGATCTACAAACTCCTTGGCGAAGGCCTCATCTTTCCTGTCGCCGATAGTGAATGGGTGAGCCCCGTGCATGTAGTGCCAAAGAAGGGGGGCATTACTGTTACTGAAAATAGCAAGGGGGAGTTGGTGCCAGTTCGAGCCACCACGGGATGGCGCATGTGCATTGACTACCGGAAATTGAATGCCGCCACCAAAAAGGATCACTTCCCTCTACCCTTCATTGATCAAATGCTTGATAGGTTAGCCGGACACGATTTTATTGTTTTCTTGGCGGCTTGTGCGGATATTATCGGTTGCCATAGCTCAGGAAGATCAATCGAGGCGGCGTTCACGAGCCCGCATGGGACATTTGCTTACCGCCGTATGCCGTTTGGTCTTTGCAATGCACAGGAACCTTCCAACGGTGCATGATGTCCATCTTCTCGAAATGATCATGACTACATGGAGGTATTTATGGATGACTTTTACGTGTTTGGCTCGTCATTTGATGATTTGTTTAGCTAAGATTGATCATGTGCTTAATAGATGTGTCGAGAGTCGTTTGACTTTAAGTTGGGAGAAGAGTCATTTCATGGTTAAAAGTGGTATAGTACTGGGCACTTGGTTTCACATGATGGGATTGAGGTGGATAGGGCCAAAATCGATGTTATAGGAAATTGCCTCCACACGTTGACGTTAAGGGGATTAGGAGTTTCTTAGGGCATCTTGGCTTCACCGTAGGTTTATTAAGGATTTTTCAAAATCTCTCAACCCTTATGTCGTTTGCTTGCCCAAGGCGTGCACGATAGGGCAGCGTATTGATAAGATGCTCCGTGTAATTTACTATGCTAGTTCTACCTTGAATCATGCGGGTGAATTACCGACAACCTGAAAAGAAATGTTAGTGTGGTTTTGCTTTAAAAATTTCGTTCATATATCATAGGTTCTAAAGTGATTGTTCATAGTGACCATGCTGCTTTAAGGTACTTGTTAACCAAACCTCAAGCCAAGCCTAGGTTGATCCGTTGGGTTCTTCTCCTTCAAGAATTCGATTTGGAGATTAAGGATAGAAAAGGGAGTGAGAATTGTGTGGCTGATCATTTGTCTCGTCTTAAATCCCAGTGTTAAACTTTTGCATGAGGCATTGCTAATGATTTTCCTTATGAAAATGCTTTTCGGTCTCATCTTCCCGTGGTTCACCGACATTGTGAATTATCTTGCTTGTGGGGAGATGAGACTGGTCTAACCTTCCGGAAAGGCGTTTTCTAACCTTGTGCAGCAATATTTACGGGATGAGCCATATCATTCAAATCGGGAAGGATGATGTGATCCGTCGATGTGTGCAGGAAGAGCAATTTCAAGTGTTGGAAAGATGCCACAATGGTAATTATGGAGGCATTTCGGCGGACAAAAGCTGCGTTCAAGGTCCTCAATCGATTCTCTTGGCCATCATTGTTCAAAGGCGCCCAGCGTTCTCACCGTGCTTGTGATCGATGCCAACGACGGGATCTATAGGTGCCGAAATGAGATGCCCTCAATAATATTCTTGTGGTAGAAATTTTTCGATGTGTGGGAATCGATTTCATGGGACCCTTCCTAAATCGTTAGGTTTTGAATATATTACGCTTGCCGTTGACTACGTGTCCAAGTGGGTCGAGGCTATCCCCACTAGGACATGCGATTCTTACATCGTTTTTGAAGTTTGTGAGGAGAATATCTTGTGCAGATTTGGTTTTCCCAAAGCAATCATTAGTGATGGAGGAAAGCATTTTGCAACAAGTTGTTAGAGAAGTTGATGAAGAAGAGTGGGATTAACCACAAGGTGGCGACGCCTACCACCCGCGAGACATCGGGACAAGCCGAGACTAGCAATCGGCAAATCGAGGGATCTTAGAAAATGGTACAACCTTCTCGGAAGGATTGGTCCACCAAACTACCCGATGCACTATGGGCGTACCGCACCGCATACAAAAGCATTCTTGGAATGAGTCCTTATCGTATGGTGTTTGGGAAGGCGTGTCATCTTCCGGTGGAGATCGAGCACAAGGCATTGTGGGCAATTAAAACCATTTCTTTGGAGATGCAAGATGCTTCCAAACGCCGGATGTTACAACTCTCGGAGCTTGAAGAATTACGTAATGAGGCATATGACAATGCCCGATTTGACAAAGAAAAAGTGAAGGCCATCCATGACAAACATATAGTGCACAAGGATTTGAAGCCCGGTATGAAAGTTTTATTGTTTAATTCCTGACTGAAGCTTTTTCCGGAAATTGAAGTCTCGTTGGAGTGGCCCGTTCATTGTCGAGGCTGGCCGCCGACGGTTCGATCGTGCTTTCGAGAAAGAAGGATCGGATTAATCGTTCGATGTCGATGGTCGGCGTGTAAAGCCGTATGTTGAAGGGGTCCGACCTCGCTACGGTGGAATCTATTTCCGTCGCGGATCCTTGATCGTCGAGTTTATTCTTGTCAAGCTAATGACAGTAAACGAGCGCTTCGTGGGAGGCAACCCACTTTTATTTTTGTTGTGTTCGTTTTTCCTTTGTTTTTGCTTTTGATTGCGTGTTTTTCTTTTGTGTTTTGTGTAGTGCAGGTTGAGGAGTATTTTGATCTTGAAATAGTCGAAAAGTTGATGTAGGCACAATATCGTCAGAGAGAGGTACCCAGCGGACGAACGGCCGTGAGCTACCGAATACGAATCAAAAGTCGGCGGCCACACCCCAGCCACGACGCGACGAAGCACCGGACGGGATGAATTAAAATCGGCAACAAGACGCACCCAATGGCCGGACGCGACGAAGCGCCGGACGCGTGGTCATTCCAAATTGGGCGTGAGTCACACACCAAATGGCCGGGGCAACGTGGCCCGGGGGCGGGTGTTTTCATATGTTGGGCGATAAGCTAACCCAAGCGCGGGACGCAGTGATGAAACTACACTGGTCCTTTTTTTTTTATCGTTTAAAAAAAAAAAAAATAAAATAAAATAAAATAATATATATATATATATATATATATATATATATATATATGTTTGATGTTTTTAGGGTTTCAAACTTTTTGCGCCGCCACGCCTTTCTCTCATGAGACTTCTTCTCCGTCGCCGCCGCCTTTCTCACGCGCCCACCTACCGTCCGGCGTTTCACACGCCTTGCGCGCCTCTCTCATCCTCTCCCGTCGGCGCCTCGCTCCGGTCGGTGGCGAATTCCGTCCGGCGCCTCGCTCGATAAGCTCCATGCGCCTCGCGCCTCGCCCGATCGGCCGCCATTCGTCCGTGCGTCTCACCTCCATTCGCTCATGAAGCCAAGCATCGATCCGGCGCCTTATCTCCAACCGGCGCCGCGCTCCTTCCATCCGTCCGACGACTCACCTCCGTCCGACGCCGCGCAACACGCCTCGCGTCTTTCCGTCCGGCGTTACCTTTCCGCCCGCGCCAGGCGCCACGTCAACGCGTCCTCACGTCCGGCGACTCGCCTCGTCCGGCGCCGCACAACACACATCCGCGTATCTCTCAGTCCGCGCTTCTCCCTTGTTCCTCACGCACGTTTGTTCAGTTCGTGTGCTCACTCTCTTTGGAAATTCAAAACCTGCATCCAAGCATTTCAGTATGGTTCGCACTAAAATGCACTGGATCCACCTCCGCCATCCTCAAGCCGGCGATGTTCGATGGAGGAACAACGAGAGGATATTAGCGTTATGTACTCGCCACCTTCCCAATTTATAATTGGTGGAAGGTACACACTATCGTCGTTTTGCATTTCAAGAAATAACACCTCCGCGTCAATTCATTTGCGATTGATGCGAGTCTAGGTCTTGAGGATAGGGTAAAGTATTTGAAAAATTTGGGTTTGCTACAATATGCTTTGATGGACTTACCGGGTTATAACCCATTGTTGCACGATGTGTATTGATGATGAATCGATTCTTTGTCTTGTCGTCTGTTGGGGCAAGAGTATGTTATAATGCCCATTATAATGAAGGGGTTTTGGTTTCCGACTTACGGTGCGTGGTGTGCGAATTCTTTCAATGTTAGAGGCACGGAAGAGCTATCGAGTTTAATAAGCGGTCATCAGCCGAATGCCGAGTGGGTTTGTCGAGGATGAAGCTTTGGCAATGGTCCACAAGTTCATAGCTTTCAATGTTTATGGAAATGAGCAGCAAATAAGGTGAATCTTGCTGAAGTCTTCACCTTTAACATGTCTTTGTAAAGAAGGCGAAGATTTCGCGATATACTTTATTTGGGACCACTTGCAACCGATCCAACAAGCGCAAGAAATGTAGGCCAACCCCATGCCAAATCCTCTTGGTGCGGCGGTGAGCTTAGGATCATAAATAACGATGGACGACCGGTTCGTGCCAAGATCATATACGACCTAAGATGATTGATCTTAGTGAGTGCAAAGCGCTCCCTTTGCCTACAACGAGACTACTCGGTACCTCAAAGATCGGAGGAATTGCGTGGCGATATATGTTGTACGATGCGAGCGGCCCAAGAAGGCGAGGCAGCCCAAGCGGCGGTGCGGGACCATCACATGCACCTACGGGTGATATGATCATCTATGATACCACCGTACCATCGATGAAGACCGTGACCAGCGTGCGGATGCGAGGAGGGATACGGGCCCCTTGTGGACACCGATCTAATCACCGCGGATTCCTTCCCAAAGAATACGCATCGGGCCAAGGGTATAGTTCTTTTCCGAGGAGTTTGGTCGGTTTAGGAGTGAATTAGGCGGCCTTTGGGACGAGTTCGTCGAGACATAACTTCGGTTTGATCAAGAAATCAACGTCTTGGCAGCATGAGAATCAATTATGGCATGAGCAAAACAAATTTGGAACACATATAACCGGCAGATGATTGAGCGTAATCGGTGCATGGCCGCCCTCGAAGCCCAATGGAACGCATGGACTACCTTTCATGGCGCTCCTCCTCCACCACCGCCTTCTGACCAATAGTGATTCTTCACTATTGGAGCGTTTGTGTTTTCCTTTTTGTTTGTGTTTTGTTCATTTCCCTTTTTTCGTTGTTTTGCTTCTCTCATTTTCTGCTTTTGTAGGCCTTGTCTTTTGTTGCTTCCTGCCGTTCGTTAAATCGCCTTGAGAAGTCTCCTCCGCCTTTCTAATATTTTATATGCAATGAGGTCCTTGCCTATTTTTAAGTGTGGGGGTTTTTACATCGGTTTTGTCTTTGTTGTGTTTTGTCGTTTCTTAACTTTTGTTGGATTAGAGACGATTTTATCTTCTTGAAATCAATGGTGTATGAAGAATTATGCCTTAAGTTGAATTAATTATTTGATCTGAATTTCTTTGCATCTTGGTATATGGTTTTTAGTTTAATGAAACTTAGGTGTCAATTTGAACTGTGGGACATAATTAGAAAGCTGTGTTTAGACAAGGTGTGTGATCGGATGTCATTTGCTTCGTAAATGGAACCCGTCTCTTGTATGATCTTTCAAGAAAAAGTGGACAATATAAAAAAAAAAAAAAAGAGAAAAGAAAAGAAAATATGTCGTTATTGTGAAATAAGTGGGCTTAAAATTCGAATAAGGGGCTCTACCCCTCTTGCTTGTGTTGTCTCTCGAATGGAGACTCTTTGCTATGGGTATAGATATCTACGTTAGGATACTCGAGTGTACAACTTGAAGGTTCCACCTAACGATTATTGTCCGATAATCGGTTTTAAGTTCCACATGTTCTTATTTGTTGTTGTCATTTGAGATATCTTACATGAAAGGAAACCATATAAGTTGTATATTGATTTCTGAAAGCATGTTGAGTCGAAGCACAACTATTCTATGATAAGTCACATGTTTGGATTGATAAATGAGGATCATTGTATTGAGAACTATATTATTGAGATGCATTGAAGGGATGTGAATATGTGATTAATTCTATTTGAAGTATTGATTCTATGTGTACCATTCCTTTCAAGAAACTAAGATTTGCTCGAGGACAAGCAAAGAGTTAAGTGTGGGGGTGTTGTTTTGCATGTTTTTGTTTTGTTTTTCTTTGTTTTGTTGTCGACGTTTTGATTCCATTCTGGTTATATTTGAACATCATTTATTGGAATCGTGATCGTTTTGGTTTTGTGGGGAATGTTCATGTTGAATGCATTTTGAGATCTTAAGCGCACCCAGCGCCGGACTCGACGTGCCGGGCGCCGGGTGCGTGCATCGCGAGCCTTCGACAAGGCGCGTCGGCGCCAAGACGCCCTTATTCCGGCGCCCGCGTCCGCTTCCCCATGTCCGCGGGCGTCCTCAACCCGCGGCGCCGCGTCCGGAGTTTCCAGCGTCCGTGGCTGGACACCCTATGTACGACTCGTCCGTAGAGTCATCGAGTCCGGTGCCTCATATCCATCCGCGCTGCGCAAGTGTCGAACTTCGCCCGGAGAGTCGATGGTATGGCGCCTCCTTTCGTCCGTGGCTAGCTCATCCGTAACCCGGCGTCGGGCCGCGCTACGAGTCCGTCTTTGGGATGCCCTTGTTTTGCGGCGCACGAGTCCGTATTGGGATCGAGTCGGCGTCGTCAGGCGTTAGTTTTGGGCGATATATATATGTTTTGAACGCTGAAAACCTACTTTTCATTATTTCTTTTCCGTCTTTTGTTTACGCAAGTTCCGGGCGAGAACTTCTTCTCTAGTTCATAATTCGTAATTTATTCCTTTCTTATCTTTTGAAATTGTGATTCAAGAATTATCGTGAGGATATTGGATTCATATTCGAAAGTTTATTATCAATTCCATCGCTCGTTTTGTTAGTAAGTTTCTTCTATTGCTTTATTCAGGTTTAATCTCTGCGTATTTGATTGTTATTGATTTCTATGTTGGTTATGATTAGTATTGATATTCGTCCCGAGTAATCTTGTCTTCCGTTTGATCTTTTCCATTCATATCTAGGATTTATAATTTTGATTCCATGTTCTTGATTTAGGGTTTAATTCTTGCCTAGGAATTTATCATTTTGTCAATTTCCACCTAGTTAATTCGTCTTTCTTTTGTTTAATAATTTCTTGCCTAGGTAATCTATCAACCCTTTTGAGATTAGAGTGTTTAGGATTTTAATTGTTTTGTGGCAACTTAGTAACGCCTGTTAAGTTTTCCTTGAGAGCGACTAGGTTAGCTTTCCTATTACAACACCTCATTCGATTGTGAGTCAATTAAGAGTATACTTTTAGTTGAAACACTCCTCGGGACTCATCGTTGAATGATGGCTCGAGGCCGGGCTCGCGGTCGTTATCTCGGTCGCGAGGTGCTCATTTTTGCTGCCTTCCTCGCCTTTTCATCCCGGATCATTCTGATAAGCTCGTCCACTCCTCAATTGAATGGCATTACAGTGATTTTTCGGGTTCACCTCAGACACTCGAAGCCGCCCGACTTGTGTTGCCCATTCTGGCATGCGACCATCCGACCGATTTGATTTTCTAGCATCTTCAAATGCTTTCCCATAGCAGTCATATTGGACTCCAGATGATTTATCTTCTGCCCGGTATTGCTTATAAACAAATTATGCGCGCCATCGACTCGATTGTCGTTATTTGTTGGTTGCTCACAACCAACTCACGATCATATCTTCTAGACTTGGCTTCTTCGCCTCTTGAATCACTCCATTCTAAAAGGCGAAACCTGGTGGAGGCTGTTGAAAATTTTTGGGATTGGCATATGAGAAATTTGGGTGATTTCTGTTGTTCGGATTGTATGCCGGATTCCCCCCAGGACGGTTCCTCTGATTTATGTAATTCACGTCCTCAGCCTCATTTATATCTGACTTTGCAGCATTTATCTGAGCCACCCCTTTTCCTTTCCTTTCCTTCTCGAACTCACTTCTCAAAAGGGTGAACTGCTCCATGATGTTATCATACTTGGCATCTCATTCGACGGTAGCTGCTTTCACCAAAGGTGTCCTCTCCATCGGCCATTGATAGTGTTTGTACCATCTCTCTATAATCCTGCTAGCATCTTCCACTGTCGGTTCAACAGCATCCTCCTGCTGATGCATCCACTATACTCCTCGTGTGAGGTGTCAACCCACTGTAGAACTGTGTGATCTGCTGCTCTCTGGAGAATCCGTGTTGTGGGCACTTTCTTAATAGGCCCCTGAATCGCTCCCACGACTCGAACAATGATTCATCTCCTAGCTGGGAGAAGTGGGAGATCTCGGCGATGATTTTCTAGGCTTTGTCTGGCGGAAAGTACTTAGAGAGAAACTTTTCGTAAAGATTCCCCCAACTGTTGATCCCAGTGCGGTCCAAGCTCTTGAACCAATCCTTAGCCTGATTGCGCAGAGAAAACCCGAACATGCGCATCCAGATCGTGTCTTGTGGCACCCCATTCTGCTTGATGGTCTCACATATATCGAGATATGTCTCGAGATGGGCATTCGGATCCTCCGTGACTCCGCCTCCAAACTGCTCCCCTTGAACCATACTGATTAGGGCCGGCTTCTATGAGAAGTTATTAGCATTCACTTCCGGGCCCCATCCGCCTCCTTGGAATTGCTCAGTAGGAGGTCGGTACATGTAATTCAGAGGTCTTGCCTCTGGAGCAGGGACAAGGAGTCCCATGGTCGCCACCTGACGCTGCATCTCGGTAAAATCTGCTAGTAAGCGTGCAGCCTGCTCGGGAGGAATGCCCACGTTATTCGGATTGGCTGCCATTGCTGCCCTTCTTCTTTCTCGTCTTTTCCTCCTTTGAGAATTTTCGATTTCTGGGTCTAAGTGTAGTTCAGGAGGTCCTTGGGACCTTGTGAACATAAACTACCTGTAGAAAAAGAAGGAAAATCAGCTCTGGCAATAAAACAAAAATAAAATAAAAATACAACTTGAATTAATAATTCCAAATCGTCAAATTATTCCTATGTGATCTTAACAATCCCCGGCAACGGCGCTAAAATTTGATCGCTCACTTTTCTCACACGAAAAACGCTCAAGTATAAGGTAAGTCGAGTATTGTATCCACAGGGATTGCAATCCGAAAACACAGAAGCTAATTCAACGAAACTTCATCATTATCCAAGAACAGATTTGGTTTGTATAGGTTTATGGCTTTAGATAATAAATCCAAAGCAAAGGTGACAACTTGAAAATAAATGAAAGCAATAAAAACTCAAAGAGATAACTATGAAGAAAGACTAACCCTAGGGATGCATTAATCCTATCCACAACGTATGTTTATCCTGCTTATTATTAACCGTTTTAATCCATACAAGATGGAAGATCACATATGTAGCCAACAACTTCAGTTACGACAATTGTGACAGTTGATTACTAATTTTCCTATTATCATTCGTCTCTAGACGAAAATAAGCAACTCAAAAGGATCACAAAGAATATGCTTCCTACGTAATGTTCCTATCTCACCACGACTCAAGGCTTATCCGTATCATTCATTCAAGATCGATTGACAATTAAAAGCATTACGTAATTAACTAGCAACTATGAAATGCATCAAGATTGATCAGAAATCAACACATATAATTAAGCACCAAGAATCATGAATCAATGCCTGGAAGGTAAATAACAATAGCAGGAATCCCAACATATAGGATAGAATCATGCAAACCCTAGGATTAGAACAGAAATTTAGCTAGACATAAATAATGAAATTAAATACGAAAAAATCATAAAAATACGAATTAAATAGATAAAACCCGTAGGGAAGCGTCTGAAGAACAATGGTTGGGTTCGTATCCAAACCCAACGGAAAACGGGAAAACGATGGAATTCCTTCGGATGAAATCGTTCCAAAGGTTAACAATGCGTAGAACTAATGTAGAATGATGGAAAACTAAAGCTAGAATGAATCTAAATCAAAGCTAAAGTTAAAATATGTGAAAAATAAGAAAAACTGAAGAAAAACGTGTAAAATCTCGCTCGGGAAGGTTGGGGGCGCGAGGGGGCGGAGCCCTATTAATAGATTTAGGGTGAAAACCCTAAATTTCACGTCTGCCGCCATGCTTCGCGGTCGCGATCTCGGTCGCGAGGGAACATCCTCGTCTCGGCCATCCTCGTCTTCTCGGCAGGGACGCGCGCGCTCGTCGGCCTCGCGGCCACACCTCGTGGTCGCTAGGTGTGGTCGCGTCGCATGGAAAATCGTCACGGCCATGTCTCGCGGTCGTTGGGAATGCTCGCGTGTCCTGGCATTTCCTCGCGGCCGACCTAGCGGTCGCTAGGCTGGTCGCGAGCCATCATTTGCGCGCATATGCTCGTTCGCGCTCGCGCTGGTCTCTCGCGGTCAGGCTAGCGGCCGCTAGGGCGGTCGCTAGGCCCAGGTTTTTGCCCTTGTCTGCTCGTTCTTCGTTCCATGCTTCGGTTTTCAACTTATAAGCCTATAAAACACCAAAACGGAACCCAAGAGCAGTATCTTCCAAAAATATGTAAAAGCATTGAGATTCAAGACATAAACGCACTTTATCGATCTAAAATCATCTTTAGAAATCAATAATAAACGTGTAAAATGCACGTTTATCACAAGGTGAAACGAGGGAGAGAAAACGCACACACAAGCAAAAACGCATGAAAACAGAATTCTGGAGCAGCCTCGCGGCCAACCTCGCGGTCGCGAGGGTGTTCGCTAGTTATCATTCACGGCCGCAAACTATGCATCGCCAGGCGCTCGCAGAGAGGCTACATGACGCCACGGCCGGATCACTGTCGTGAGCACAGTCGCGAGGTTCACATGACACAGTAAAAACTAGGGCTTTTTTCGAAATTTTCAACCCAATTCAACAATGTAGGCAAATTAAACCATTAATATGCATCTAAGAACATCAATATACCTAACATTGAAATAAACCTGCTCAAACACCAAGTAAATTTAGCAATAGAAGCCCTAGTTCCTCAAATATTCAATAATCCACAACAAGAAGATATAATGGACAAAACTCCTCCAATTCATGCTCAAAAGCGTAAACCCATGAAGAATTAAGTAAATGTAGCATACCTTGAGTGGATTAGAGGTGGAAATTTCAAGCAAAGTGTAGAACTTAGGGTTATGGTGTTTGAGAGAGTGTTTTTGTTGCAAAACGCGTGTGTGTATGAAAAATGGGGGAGGGGTTAAAAACCGAAGGCATTTTACTCGGGTGGCGTCGGGTGTGGGTGGGGCAAGCCTCGCAGGGGGCTCATGATTCTGAGCTTCGGTCATGAGGTGTGCCCAAGTGCTATGCACGTGTTTTCTCGCAGCCAAAACAGCTACTGTCCGTTTTTTCGCGACCACTCCTCGCGGTCGCGAGGGTGCTCGTTAGGTAGGTTTTTTATATAAAAAATAAAGCCATTAAACACCTTGGGACTCAAAAACGAACACAAAGGACACGACACGACAAAGAAAAACAAGAAAAACAAAACATAAAAACAAAAAGCACGTAAACTGTTGGGTTACCTCCCAACCAAGTGCTAGATTTATCGTCGCTAGCTCGGCGTTACCTCTCATCAATCGGGCGATTCGACAACCGTGGTCTTTCAAACTTTTCTTGCCCTTGTACTTATCATTGACAACAGACCACCAATGCGTGTTAATTTTCTCCCCCAAACTCGAACGAATCACTGGATTTTATGCCGAGTCCACCTCTTCTTTGTAGCGTGCTCGTCCCGACGGCGATCTATTGAAATTCAAGCTAACAATGGGTGGCTGTGGTAGTGGTGATGGAATAGCAATCTTCATGTGTTGAGTTATCATCTCTCGTGATGGCATCATAGATCGAAATGGTTAACTCATCTTTGTTCACACGAAAGATGAGATCACCCTCAGACGTCGATCGAGCCCCGCCTATGGCTAAGAACGGTCTCCCTAGAATGAGAGGCATATTCCCATCCTCTCGCATATCAAGGACTACAAAGTCCGCAGGGAAGATAAATCATTTTACTTTGATCAGCACATCTTCCACTATCCCTTTTGGCCTTGTGACTAATGCATCTGCCATTTGGAGAGTAATCATAGCAGGCTTCAATTCTCCAATCTCCAATTTGTTAAATATGGACAGTGGCATCAAATTGATGCTTACCCCCAAATCACACAACATCTTGGAGAAGGTATTCCCTCCAATGACACAAGGTATAGAGAAGCTTCCCGGATCTTTCTGCTTTAATGGCAACTTCTTTTGCAGCACAGCACTGCACTCTTGAGATAAATTGATCGTCTCGAATTTCTTCAGCTTCTTCTTGTTGGTGACGGCATACTTGAGGAATTTCATGTACCCCGGCAAATCTTTGAGCGCATCTAGTAAGGGAATATTAATATTCACCTTCTCGAACATTTTCAAAAATCGGCTCAGCCTATCATCATGCTTGGGCTTGGCCAGACGACTCGAAAACGGAATCGAAGGAGTGTACGTCGGAAATTTCGGAACTGGGCGTCCCTCGCGGCCATCCTCGCGATCGCGAGGGCGGTCGCTAGGGACATGCGCTACGTCGGCTATCTTCTTAGCGGCTGGGCACGCGGGCTCACCTCTAACGCTCTCTGCCTGGTCTCTCGCGGCCAGGCTCGCGGTCGCGAGCTCGGTTGGTTCGGGTGGTTCTGGTACGCTCTTCCACTTCTCAACTGGATAGCAAAGCACTGATTCTTTGGGTTCACTTCCGTATTACACGAAAATTGGCCCGTCTTTGGCTGTGCATTTTGTTGTGCGACTATCGACCGATTTGATTCTCCATCATCTTCAAGTGTTTGCCCATGGTCGTTACATTGGATTCAACCGTGTTATCCTCGGCGATGAGTCTTGATGAAAGACATTGGGTCGCTTGAGTTGTTGGTTGCTCACAACCAACTGCTGCATCATATCCTCTAGCTCGCTTCTTGGTTCTTGAATCATACCATTACGCAGTCAAGCTTCTCACGGAGGTTGTTGGAAATTATTGGGGTTGGCATACGACAAATTAGGATGATTCACATTGTTCGGATGGTATGCGGATTTCCCGTGACGGTTCCTCTAATTTATGAAATTCACGTCCTCCGTCTCGATCGACTCTTCAAAAGAGTAAACTTCTCCATGAGATCATCGTATTCGAGTCAATCTCTATGGCAACTGCTTTGACCACTGGCGTCCTCTCCATCGGCCATTGATAACTATTGGCCGCCATCTCTTCTATGATGCGGCCGGCCTTCTACTCGGCGGTTCAACAGCATCCCCGCCGACGCATCCACTATGCTCCTCGTGATGCGCGTCCCCACTATAGAACTGCGTGATCTATTGCTCTTTGGAGAATCCATGTTGTGGGCATCTTCTCAATAGGCCTCTGAATCTCTCCCATGCTTCAAATAATGACTCGTCTCCTTGTTAGCAGAAATGGGAGATCTCGACTATTATCTTCTGCGCTTTAGCCGTGGAAAGTACTTGAAAGAAACTTCGCAAAGTTTCCCCAACTATCTATCCCAAGACGGTCCGGGCTCAACCAATCCTTCGCCTGGTGCAGAGAGAATCCGAACATGCGCGATCCGGATTGTGTCTTGTGGCACCCCATTCATTTGATGGTGTCACAAATATCGGTATGCCTCAAGATGCGCATTCGGGTCTCTCTGACTCCTCCTCCGAATTGTTCCCTGAACCATCTTGATCGGTGGTTTCACTCAAAATTGTTTGCATTGACTTCCGGGCCCCATCCGCCTCCTTGGAATTGCTCAGTGGGAGGTCGGTACATGTAGTTAAGAGGTCTCGTCTCTGGAACAGGGACAAGGAGTCCCATATTCGCCATCTAGCGCTACATCTCTGTGAACTCAGCTAGCAGACGTGCAGCTTGCTCGGGAGGTATACCCCCATTGGGAGGAACACCCCCGTTATGCGGATTCGCCGCCTTGCCTTCTTCTTTCTCGTCTCCTTCTCCTGTGGGAATTTTCGATTTCTGGGTCAAGAGTTTACTCAGGAGGTCCTTGGGACCTTGTGATGATAAACTACCTGGAGAAAAAGGTAGAGCTTAACTCTGGCAAGAATAAATAAATATAATAATATATAACTTGAATTAATAACTCCAAATCGTCAAATTATTTCTATGTGATCTTAACAATCCCCGGCAACGGCGCCAAAATTTGATCGCTCACTTTTCTAACACGAAAAACGTGCAAGTATAAGGTAAGCAGAGTATCGTATCCACAGGGATTGTAATGCGAAAACACAGAATCTAACTCAACAATAATTCATCATTATCTAAGCACAGATTTGGTATTAAAGGTTTTAAGGCTTCGGATATTAAATCCAAAGCAAAGGTGACAACTTGAAAATAAACTAAAGCAATAAAAACTCAAAGAGATAATAAGAGAGAAAGACTAACCCTAGGATCGTTAATCCTATCCACAACGTATGTTTATCCCGCTTATTATTAACCAATTTTAATCCGCATAAGATGGAAGATCACATATGTAACCAACAACTTCGCCATTCGACAATTGTGGCTATTGATTACTAATTTTCCCTATTATCATACGCCTCTAGAGGAAAATAAGTAACTCCAAAAGGATCACGAAGAATATGCTTCTACGAATGTTCCTATCTCGCCATTTACTCGCGCTTATCCGTATCATGCATTCAAGATCGATTGACAATTAAAGCGGTTAAGTAATTAGCGGCAACTATGATATGCATCAAGATTGATCGAAATCAACACATATAATTAAGCACCAAGAGTCATGAATCGATGTCGGAAGGTAAATAACAATAGCGGTAATCACAACATATAGGATAGAATCATGCAAACCACAGGATTAGAAATGTAAATTTAGCTAGACATAATTAACGGAATAAAATAATAATTAACCATAAAACAAGAATTAAATAGATAAAACTTGTAGGGTGGCATCTGAAGAACAATCGTTGGGTTCAAATCCCAACCTTAGCGGAAAACGGGAAAAAGATGCAATTCGTTCGGACGAAAACGTTCCAAATCAATAACAATGCGTAGAACTAATGTAGAATGATGGAAAACTAAAGCTAGAATCAATCTAAATCAAAGCTAAAGTGAAAATAAATGAAAAATAATGAAAAACTGAGGAAAAACGTCCAAAATCGCTGGGGAAGGTTGGGGGCGAGGCGGAGTCCTGTTATAGAATTAGGGTTGAAACCCTAATTTTGTACTCGCTACGCTCGCGACCGAGCTTGTGATCGCGAGCTCGGTCGTGAGGAACATCCTCGCTCGGCCCTCCTTGTCTTCTCGGCTGGGTGCGCGCACGCGAGCTTACCTCGGGACCAGACCCGCGGTTGCTAGGTGTGGTCGCGATAAATCGGGCGAGAGCTCTTCGCGCGTTGGGTAGCTCGCGGGCACTATCTCGTGGTCGTTGCTCGCGTTCGCGTCGCATTGATTTCCTCGCGGCCGACCTAGCGGTCGCTGGGCGGTCATGAGCTTCGATTCAGCGATCTATTGTCGGCGCTCGGCTAGCGGCCGCAAAGGCGGTCGCTAGGCCCTGCCAGCCTTCTTGCTCGTGCTTCGTTCCATGCTTTGGTTTTCAACTTATAAGCCTACAAAACACCAAAAGGAACTCAATAGCGAGATCTTCCAAAATATGTAAAAGCATTGATATCCAAGACATAAACGCACTTTATTGATCTAAAATCATCTTTAAATATCAACAATAAACGTGTAAAATGCGCGTTTATCAGCGGTCTAGCTCTAGTGCTCTTACGCGGCGTAGTCCGCATCCTAGACATCCTAAAATAATAATCATAACTTAGATATTAGGACAATAACATCGTTACGTCCCACTTCCCAACTTAAGATACTAATCAACTTGATGCATAAACATCTCATACAACATACAATACTAAGCATATAAAGATCACTCGAAACCATAAGCAGTGCTCAAATAATTCTTAACTCTATATGCAAAAATTAACTACTTGTACCTGGTTGTGTTGGAGATGACGGACTTGTTATGCTGAGCTTGAATAATGTAGGAAACTGGGTTAGACTCAAGGAAGACTCACAGGACCAGAGCGAACAACTGCTCTGATACCATTCCGTCATAGTCTGACTAATTAATTATGGATTAACTAACTAACCGGGTTGCGACTAGAGGAAAGATATAAGATAACTAACTAGTTTCAGAGGTTCGTAGGGATAAACAATTATCATTCTAAAGGAAGACAAGTCATTGAACTTGTGATTAACTAAATAATCAAAAGTCGAATATTAATTAATCACTATTTAGGAAGTTGATGCAACAATCTTCGACTTGAGTTATACTTGTTTATCAAATGTCTAACCCATTAGGACTCTGAACACATAACATATTACAATCCATAAAAAGGGTTGGCAGCAAAAGAGTAGTTGAGTTTATGTGTGAAGACATAAACCCAGGGCAAAACATATTGCATGACAAGACAAGTCTTCACTCAGCATTCAATTCCCGTCATCAGCTCCTACACAACCTGCACATTTAGAAATACATGCAGGGCGTGAGTACTTAATGCACTCTGTGGGCACTTGCCGAAAGCAACTAAAAACATGCTCTTAGAGCTATATAATCGACTTACCACTTAATAGATTCACAGGGGTTTTAAGAAAAATCCTATCAAACTTTATGAAATCACTTACTTCATGATTAATGCATGTGCTAACAATTCTAGTCATAATATGTCTGTAGACAATCATCAATAAACACCATATCTACGACAAACGTGTTGAGAAGTAGCCTCGCCTCCTCAACACCTCGCCTAAGGCCACCTGTACACATACCCTTACTAGCAATTGCCCAGCATAGGGTCGATATCGTCATTCTCTCGTAGATAAGCAATATGCAATGTGCTCAAAACAAAAGTAAATTAACTTTTTCAAAAGAAGCATATACTCTTTATCATAAACTAGTGCACACATTTTAGTTTAGAAAGCCCACCTGGATATCTTGCTTATTCGAGACTACTCGACTTTTCCTTTCTTGATCTTTATCCGCCCCCACACATATTAGTGATGCTTAAACCAATTATTTGTGGTACTTAGACCTTAATTATGTTTAAGGTAACCAACAAAATGAATTAGAATCGATTCGGAGATCGAAAACTGAGAAATCAAAAAACTAGTGACTAGTCATCAGTTAGGGTTTTGAATAGCTGAACATAGAATGAAAGATCGAGAATGAATCTCAACAAAAGGATTTCATTTCTAAAATCCTCTCATGAAAACATGTGAGAATCGAAAGAATGAGAATTTTCGCCATGCTCGCCTTGGTCGATCCGAAAAGTACTATTAACGAGCGGAACAACTTCCAGCCGTGCTATTCATGAAAATTAATGATAACAATCAAAATCAAGGAGGAATATATTATTATGAATTTAGAATTCATAAGAATCAATTTCTAAAAGAAATTCAGAAGAACTTAACCAACGCAGGGAAATATACCGAAAAACCCTAAACTATCCGAGCGACCCAAAACTCGAACCAAGGTTCTAAATCAATAATAAATGATTTATAAGACTCAAATTAATTATGAAAGCTCAAGAATTCAATAGAATTTTCGAATGAGCATAATTTAATCGTCGGACGTTGTTTTTCGCGATAATTCAAATTGACTTACCGGATCAATTCCAAACTTCATGAAATTATTTTAAACTATGAAATAAGTCTTTTTAAGGCTATTTAAGAAAATAAAACCTTAAGTTGCCAAGAAATCAATCGAAAGCGCAATAAAACTTAAAGAACCGGTATTAACATATCAAATCGGGTAATTTGACTATTATTCTCCCAACCACCACAATGGACCACTAATATAGGCTCCAAACAGCTCATTTCTCAGCTGAATAAAGTAGCCAAAACCGATCCATTCCTCTCTCTCTTTTGGAACACACTCTTGTTTTTCAAATTTCTTCACCTTCTCCAAGCCTCAAATCCTCCCCTCCAACTCTCCAATAATTTTTCTAAGACCATACAAAGGTAGCATCCATCATTCTCTTCATTTTAATGGGTAGAATTTTTTTTGAAATTATTTCATGAAGAACCCTAGTTTTGTTCTTCATTTTCTTCATGACTTTTGAGCCACCAAATGCTCTCAATAAATGAACGAAATATGCTTAGAAATGTATTCTAAGGTTGAATTTAAAGTTTGAGAATTTTTGGAGCATGTTTAATATTTTTATTTTGTTATAATTCTTTTATAGAAGATAAAGCATGCTTTTATGAATACTATTTCATATTGTTGCTTGTTGATGTATTAGGAGTATGTAGAATAAATATGGAATTTTGAAATTTTCTTGTATTTATTTTGATTTTATTTGTTGGAAAATTGTTGAGGTATAGTGTTTAATATATGATATGAACATCATATATTAATCTTGAAATTATTGAAACACTACTCCTAGTTTTCACAAATGGGAAAAATTTATTTAAGTATTTTTAAGCCATTGTTTGATTTTATTTGTTGAGAAATAGTTGAGATATAGTGTTTAATATATGATATGAACATCATATATTAATCTTGAAATTTTTGAAACACTTCTCCTATTTAAATGTTAATCTGAAAACTATATATATATATATATATATATATTAGATTTATTTTATTTTTATTTGTTAAAAATAATATGATATGTGATGTTCAGAAATAATATGAACCTAATATGTTTTGTTGAGAATTTATTGAACACATATACAATATATGTGTAAGGACAAAAAAAATCCAAGCATATAGTTCATATTATAAATATTTAGTTGATGATTAAAGTTAATATTCCATGTTTATTGCATAGTATAAACATAGTGTGAAGTGAATGGAATTTATTGAATATATATGTATATATATTAAAATTTCTGAAAATATATATGTAGTAAAAAGCCTGTGTTTTAATTTTAATGTATGATGTGAAATGATATTTCATGTTTAGTATATGATATAAGCATGATATGATTTTTGTGGAATTTATTGAACACCAATGTTCAATAAATCATAATACCGAAAATAATAGTTTATATTAACTCATGATTAAATTTTTATTTGATGGTATTCAGTTGATAATTAAATTATATGATATGATAGGAGTATATCATGATTTTATTGGAATTTATTGGATACATATGCTAATTATTGCTAATTATCGAAAACGAAGCAAAATGGTTAAGTATGAGTATAATTTTAATGGTAAATGATGCTATGATAGTTAAACTATAAGCTTGGAATGAATGGTTGTGATGGTGATGAATGAATGGAACACTTTTGCACACATACACAATGGTTTTGCATTATGTTAGAAATTAGGTATTCTAATGCTTTAATATAGTTTATGTCGTGTATGGTATTGTATGGTGTTGAATGGTTATGTTTATGTTACAGCCGATAAACAAAACCCCAAACGTAAACAACATAGTACTTTATATACGAGAATCCAAAAGAAATTGACAAATTTTGATAACTTAAGAAGGAGTTAATGAGAATCAAAGTTAGACACAAATTAAGGTTTTCTATTAATAATAGGATACTCAAATGTGAGTTCCTAAGTTAAAGAAACCAAAAGCCGAGTTACAATGTTAATACTCAACAACGACAACCTAATACGATGTTAGATTGAGCGTTAAGACAACTCGACAACGAATAGAGATTTTACAACTTATATAATCTCCGACGAGTTAAGAGGAACAAACAATGTCGTAAAGTGTAAGTAAAGATTCGAACATAAGATGTTGATCCTTATGTCTCAAAAGGTCGAGTTAATATTTCTGAAGAACTTCATCTATTCCTAAGTACTTACTTACATGATAGTATGTGATCACTTGAACCATAAGTCAATGCTCCCCTTTATTCATCGTGTTAATACGACAAGCCGTCAAACATAACCTACTAGGACGTAACTATAATTGTTAAGTCTAGTTATTGGCTTGAGAATATCCTAATATACCATTCATAACTTGAATATTAACAATCTATAACGTAATAACGTTTAGAAGAACACTAAGCTTAGAGTCGAGGCTAGACTGGAGTATATGACTCATAAGTTGAGGTCTGTCATGAAAGATGAAGGAATATAGTTTGGGAATTGAGAATGTAAGATAATAGAAACTTATCTTAAAATCATCATACTAAATCACAATGAAACCCTAATTGGGAACTTTAAGTCGTAATTTATAAGCGACTCTCGACCAATAGAAGGAATCTAAGAAATTTTATTTTCTTATTAAGGTCCAATTAAATGCGTAGTTGCCGAGGAATGACAATCACACTCTGCCCCACTTAGAACTTATAGCTTCGGACTAGCAGGTGGGCTCTCTTGAAATAAAAATGATATGCATATCTATCTCAAAGCATGATTTACAAAAGTTTTATGAAATATTATTACATAAACCGTAATTGATTGCCAAATGTTTATGTTTTGTTGTGATCTATCGAGATTGGTATATCGATGTGGTATGTGAATGTGTTGGTCCTTTGTTTAGTATGATTTGAGCTTAATCTTGGTATTCTTTGTATGTCATTTCAATAGTTTGTCATATTTATGTCGTTGGTTTGATTAGTATTGATCGAATTGGACTTATTTGGTTTCCTTGATGTTTTGCAGAAAATGGAATTAAATAGGATAAAATTTATCTACCAAAAATGATCCTATATTGACGAGCATCTCGATAGGAGTCCGTAAGCGCAAGCGGATCTCAATTCGAGTTCGGATGAGAGAGAGCGGAGCTAAACAATGAAGTCATGCGAAGCAAGCCCGGCAGCGCTCACACGGCGCTGAGCTCGCCGCCCGCCTAACCTCCCAACGCACGCCCAACGCCTCCGGCCTCCCAACGTCGTTCTCCACCCAACGCCCGCCCATGGCCTCCCAGCGACGCCGTCCCTGCGTCGCCCGCTTCATACCGCAAGCGGTGACCTTGCCCTCCCCCGTGGCGCCGGTTGCATCGCGACGTCCTCCGTGGAGCAGCGTCGGGACGATCAGCGCCGGCCTCAAGCGGCTAAGCTTGCCCCTCGGCAGCCTGCTCCCTCGCCTCCAATCCGGCTGCGTCCGTCGAAAGTCGTCCAGGCCGATTTCGTTCCGCAGACGGCTGGGGTGCCTCTCCGCTCATTCCAGAGAGCGCTCGCGTCCGATGCTTCGTCCCGTCCGACGCTGGACGTGTATTTCAGGCCCAAATTCGGCGTTTTAAATGGGCTTTTCGAGGGTTGAATAAATAGAAGTATTCAGCCACACACATTTTGACATCCTCAGACTCACACACACACGCATTCTCTTTTCTTTTCCATTTTCTTTCCATTTAATTCTTGCATCTTGGATTAACAATTGGATTGGGCGATTCCGGATATTTGGAAGACGAATTTATCTATGAATGGTTTGTAAGTTTTTCTCGTTTTCATTATGTCTATGTAATTGGGATTGGAATAATTTCTACCATGAGATAAATTATCGATTTGTAGAATAATACATGTTAGGTTGTTCTTATCTTGAATCGTGATTGTTAGATTGATGATTTGCGAATTTATTATCCGTATAAATTATTTATTTCATGATCTTCATACATGGTGTTCGAGAGAATAGTGTAGGTTGATTATGTGCTTATGTTTGATTATGAAGTTCGCGAGAGCGATTTATATTAGATATAAGTTTAACAACGAAAATGATCGAGATTGGTTTGTTGTTGAGTAATTAATATATGTGGGTAGGGTTTTGCTATCGTATGCTTTTGCGGTAAAATATCCTTTGTAGTTGATGGTGGGTTGATTGAGAGATCCTTGTCATTAAGTTCGAGTCTAATATTAGCGTGTCGAGAGATTAATCGGTGTTGACCGTTTGGTGAGGCGTGGGTGTTTTATGCATTGTGTACGGTTCTTGATTCATTAATAGCGAGGATAGATTCAACCCTAGAACACCGTCTCCAGTACGTGTGTCGCCAATTCCTATTGTTGTCCAAGTATATCCCGTTTTACCGCTTTATTTTTTTCATGCTTTCGTCCGTTCCGTGATGGACCCCTTATTTGAGGGCGTTAGTATTTCTTTTCTGTTTTCGTGTTTGACATAGAACCGTAGCCCTGTTAAGCCTTCCTCGAGAGATTCGACTTGGGTCGACCTTACCGCTCTATAAGGACCTCGTACTATTGCGAGCGACTGAAAAGAACAATTTGGTCGGAACATCCACCAACGTTAAAAAAAGGTAACGATCGGATCCGACTTAGTTAAGGACTAACTCGGATTGTGTACACGTGTGACTGTGTGTTAAGGTTAGCTAACTCGACTGGTCACGGCGACTATGTGTAGGTGGCCACCTCCATAGTGCGCGATTGAATGAATGAATGAATGAATGATCAGATATGGAACAACGTGGATGAAATAGTCCGGCCGGACACTTTTGGAAAATGATAAAATGTTTGATAGGCATGAGTCTCTTAACTAAAATCCTCATGCGCTATTGTGGGCAGTTCAATAACTTTACAAATAAAATGTTTTCGGCAATGAGTCCACTGAGTACTTTTGTACTTAGCCCTGCATCTCATTTTTGATGCGTAGGTTGAGCAGGGATTGACGATGAGTGCGAGGTGGTGCAGAGTGGCAAGTGTTTTGTTGGTATAATAGAAATGATTTCTAGAACCTTGGGCATGTATCGTCATATGCATATCCACACGTTTTTACTGCTAAACTCTGATATTGTTTTGTGCCTTAGTTATAAATGTTATTCATTTCCGTATTGAACTTGAGGTCGTACCTCATTCCTTGAATTGCACACTGATTGGGTTATATTTGAATATTGAACCTTTTGGCAAGTCCTTCTGTGACTTGAGTTGGTATTGAAACAGCTTATCCCTTTCAGTCCATGCGTTTATGAGTAATTTAATGGTTAATTGCATTGATTAGTTATGTATATATCCGCTGCATTACCATACCAGTGACGATCCGTATGATCCGTACTTCCTTGAGAAGTCGGGTCATCACACACAAGCTCCTTAAATTAAATAAGAAGAATTAACACGGGAAAGAGAAAATTAAGAGTTTCTAACTCTTGAGCCTCTACTAAAGTCTCTCGGTATACTAAGGTCGGGCTATGCTATGCTAGGTCAATGCATCCATAACTCAATTATTCATATCATATTATTATAAAAAGTAAATTAGTACAAACTTTAGTCTTTCACTTTCTTATATATATATATATATAAGTAATACCTTTAAAGATAGAAGATAATTTAACTTATTAATCTTTTCAATTAGAATCTTTGATCAAGCTAGTCTTGATCAAGCTAGAACATCATGAAAATCCATATTTTGAAATCAAATCCCAAATATCAAACCATAATCATAATGTCCTTTGTAAATATATAAACTAACAAAATCCAACTTTTACATACTAGTATAGAAAATTCTCAATAAATCAAAATAAGTTAATTTCATATACTAGATCACAACTATGAAATCAAGCTAATCAAATAAAATCAAAAACAATAACTTCTTGAGACTCCATAATCATATCAAATTAGGGGTTTTCACAGAAGTTGGAATTGACTCCAAATTCTTTCACAAAACAAGATATAATACACTTAATTACATAACTACTGACTTAATTTAAACAAACAAGAACAAAATCACCTTGAAATTGAAGCCCTAAATTTCGGCCATAATAGGAAAAATGAGGGATTCGATTTTTGTTTCAATAATCAACTCTAAACATGTTTAAACACATCCAATTACATAGATATAAGCTCAATTTAAACAATCAACAACAATTAATCAATATAAAATTAGGGTTCTTGAGCAAAATTGGGATTTTGAAGTTAATCAAATTAAACCATAATCGAGCATAAAACACTTGCTTAAACTTGATTTAGCATCAATTGATCAATAACATCAAAGATCAAAGTTTTCCCCAATTTGAGCCCAAAAGGGGCTAAAATTATAGGGTTCATAGAGGGGGTTTTTCTTTAATTTCTCAACACAAAATCACTCATAAAGGGTAGATCTATGCATAAATGAGCTAAAAATTGAAGAACAAAACATGTAGGAAAAGGGCCATAATGGCCGAAATTTTGGGGGTGTTGGGGAGGGTTTTAATTTGAAATTTTCACTTCAAAAACCTAGATAAAATTAGTAATTACCTCTTTGAGATGTTAATCTACTAATTTGAGATGCAATGGAAGTTTTAATCTTGAGCTTGATGGAAGAAAACTCAAAGTGTGTGAGTGTGTGTGTATTTTCGAAAATAGAGAGAGAGAAGGGATGAGATGATGAATAGTGGTGTGTCTTGTAAGCTAAGTAGTGCATATATATATATAAATAAATATCATTCTCACTATTTCACTCTTCTTTGAGAAGTCATTGACTTTCTTTCATATTCTAGAGAATTATTAGCTTATAACATAAACTTTGGTTGAATTGGGCCTATACTACATATTGGTGCTAGGCTCAATTAATTATGGATATTATGTCCTCATTCGGATATATTTATCAGAAAAATAAAAATATAAAAATATAATATATCCTTTGAAATTAATAAATCAAATAGAAATATAGAAATTGTTAGTAAGTTGGAATTTTTCATAAATCCCTCTTTCTAAAATAAATGTTGAAATAAAACAATAAATTAAAATTTATTGTTAAATCAAACCAACTTTAGAATTCTAAAATAAATCTTTGAGTTAGAACTTTACGTTATCTTATCGATGATGCATTGTCCGTAGTCAATTACGTAATTAATCTCTAATTAATCACGTAATTAGTGCCTAATTAATGCTATGGAAATCCGGGGTATTACAGTATATATCCATTGTTATTCCTTTCTTTTGTTTCGTTTTTCCTCGTCCCCCGCCCAATTGCTTAACTAGTTATTAGTTATGGGATCGTGACAACATGTTTCCAAAAGACATTCCTCTCATGATGCAACATATAAGTTTCCATATCTTGCTCCTCTTAGTACAATCTGCTTTAAGCTGTTCTTAATTGTGAATTCATTATTTTGAATTTTAACAACATAATTGTTATCACAAAATTGACAAACATGTAAGAGATTATGTTTGGATCAAGAACATAATTAACATTAAAAAATTTAGTATTGCCGATCAAAAGTATACCGTAGTCTTTGGTGTATCCGATAGAATTATCACCCAAAGCGACTTTTGCGCTTTCCTTCTCCATATAGTCAGACAAGTATTCATTGCAGTCAGTCATGTGTCTTGAACATCTGTTGTCCAAGTACCACATGTGCTCTGGGTTAGAAGGTCTTTCTTCTTTCTTTGACTGATCAGCACGGCCTGTAAAATCATATCTTAAGTACCCAATATGAATTAGGTCCTTGCAATTAGTAGTTCCTTTAGGAACCCAGATCTACCTGATGATTCTGCTATTGTCAGGAATGATTTGTCTCCCTTGGAAATAGATGTAAAATGTCCTCAATTTCTTTAGTTGGATCTTGGCCTTCTGTACAGTTTGAGTAATGGGATTGGGCTTGTATTGTACTGATGTGGTGCACGAGTGTGTTTTGGAGGTGTAAAGGAAGTTTTACTATGTCGAGGATGTCTATGGTGGCGGGATACATCTTGGTGCATACTTCTGGCGGTGAGGTGCTTTCAAAGACAGCCTCATCTATCGAGGATACTTACATCGAGAGTGCCTCAGCTGAGTAAACTAGGGTTGTATGATAGGATAAGTTTTTCAAAATAGTTTATATTTAGGCCCTTGGGTAGGCACAACTTGCCTTGTATCCTTTTGCTTAGTCACTAGAGCTTTAAGCATCTCAATTGACTTAACGAACACAGTTTTGGTGCCACTGGTGGATGTACTATTCACCGCTTAACTTGGATCATAGCCTAATCCTGTTCTAATCAACGGACATCTGGTAACCAGTTGGACGAATTCCAATTTCTTCGTAGCTCCGTTCAGAGTGCTGATCCTTTCTTAGAGTGAAGCTTACCTTTGTTGAAGCTTGCTGAAATTCAAGCTGATCTCTGTCAGTTCAGTTCTCAGTTGAACTATTTTCTTTCTTTGCTGAGATTGTTCAACCTTCAATTCTTTAATCATGCTGGTTTGATCATCATGTCCTTGTTTGACTTTGTCACTCAGCGGTGAGCTTGAGTTCCGCCCACTTCGATGGGGTAACTCATCGGTGACTTTTTAGTGAACTAAAGCTTCTGCATGCGCTTATAATTCTCACTCATTTCTATCTCGTACATTTTCATAACTTTCATGTAATCAGCCACGATATGCTCAATCTCATCCCACTTGACTGAGGTGTCTTCAGATTCTGACACCTGTGCAGATAATATAATTGTTTTGGAGAGATTTTCAGTAGAGAGTCGGGAAGTTACCACAGGTTCATCGAGGTCATTATCAATTACCACCATGCAGCTATCCTCGAAGTTGCTGATCTCTTTAACTATCAAACTCTGGCATTCGTCATCAGTGCTTGAGAAGTTACTGGAAGAACTGCTTGATGAACATGAAGTGTCCGTCTTCTCAGTAACCATCGCTTTACGCTCGTTTAGTTCCCTATTGCGCTTGGCTCAGAGTGGTTTCCTCTTCTTATGGCTCAACTCAAGGTAGTCGTGTCTGAAATTCCCTTTACCCCCACAGTTAAAGCACTCATCATTTTTATACTTAGGTCGGCTAGGCTTCTCGTCAGTCTGATCCTTGTGAGTTCTTTCTTTTGGCTCTTGTAGTGTCCGCTTCTCTCTTTTCGGTACTTGTTGTACCTCTTCAGTCGGGGTTTCATTTCCGGAATCTTTAAGCCATCAGCATATATTGAGTTAGCAACTCGTTGTTGCTGCACTCAACCTTATCTTTAGCTGTCTTCTTTGTCTCCTTGCTCTTGTCGGCTTTCAGGGCTATGTATTTTCTCGTGCTGACTTGAGCTTCTTCTTCAGATATGTCAGCCTATGATGACTCTTTTATACGTCAAATGTCGAACTTATTAACCTTTAGTGCTGAGAAGAGTTAATCAGTTGACATCTCGTTGAATCTGACTTTCTTATGAAGAGCTACTATATAGACTTTCCAGTTAGTAGCTGGGAGCACCCATAAGACTTTAAGGTTGATCGCTCGTTGTGTGTACTTGTCCTTTCGCAGGGCTGAGATCTTATTGATGATTGTTGTGAATCTGAGTTCCATATAATCAATGGATTTTCCCTTCTTTTATTTGAAATTATCAAACTTTTAACAAGCTATCGTCAACTTATTCTTCTTGATCTCCTCAGAGCCAGTACAGAGGCTCTCTAACGCATCCCATATCTTATTTGTTGTCTCACACTTTATCAACTTCTCGATGTGAGAGTTGAGAACTTTTCCGGAGATGATATTTTTTGCCAGGTTATCAAGCTCATCCTATTTTTGCTCTTCTCGACATAAAGTCATTTCGATCTTCGATGCGCACTCGTATGTAGGATCCTTTCGACACGAGCTAACTTTGTGACCTTTCTCATATGATGATTGGCACATTGGTGATGACCTTCCACAATGACAATATTAGCGGTGAGGTAACTTTGAGCCTAAACTTCCGGATCTCAGTAAATGTCTACAATGACGTGGGAGAGAGGTTGATTTGCTATAGTTAGTTTCCATCACATCGGTATCTTTGCGGTGTCACGAAAAATATTATTGTAAGATCTATTCGAAAACAACGACCTCAGGGGAATTAGTTGTTCTTGTGAAAAACCTGCTCCGATACCAATTGATGGGTTCCTCGGGGTATGTACCGGTGCATGGGGTGAGTGAGGAATACACCAGTTAGGTAAAACTTAAAACTTTTTCCTTACACAAGACTTGACTGGCTACTGGATGTAGCTGATCGGATAACTGGCAGGTCAGTACTGAGGGTCAGTTCAGTTAAAGAGAGTCATATACTGAGTGATATCAGTTAGCAAACCTACTAACTGCTGAGACAGCTGGTAAGTTGGACTGATAACTGATGTGCCTACGGAATGTGGTGGTTTCTGCATTTGCCTTACTAAAAACATAAACTGGCTTAAAACACTTAGTTGATATTTACTTAGTCAGTTTTTAGTTTATCTCTCAAGTATCAAATTGATACAGATAGAGTGTGTTAAATCGATGTTGTGCTGATGTGTGCTGGCGATGACTATTCAATAATATGCAGAAGAAATACGATACTGAATTAAGGAATTGGAAATAAATAACATATTAAGTTTTACGTGGTTCAGAGAGATCAACTCCTACGTCCACGGATTGATTTCTCAGTCAATTCACTAACTTTGGATTCAGTCATGTTTACGGGTACAAAACTAAACCTTGATACAGAGTTAACCTTACTGTATCCTGCCTTACTCGTTCATCATATGCTTGCGAGTGCTACAAAACCTCTGACAGCTTACAAGTATAGTCGACCTAATCTGTTTCTTACAGGTGCAAGATAACCAATCTTTCAATTACTAATACTTCGTTGCCTACTTGCTCAAACTTCTACTTAAACTGGGGGTTTTTTTAGAGAGGTTTTCCAACAAAAATATGAGTTGTCAAAGGCGACAAACTGAGAGTGTCAAGGCTTAAGATATACAATGGGTAGTTGATCGTTATAATTTCTACCGAAATAATGATAGTAAAAACAACAAGTATTATATCGTATCCATAGAGACTGGTAATCGAAAACACAACGAATAATTAACGCATAATCTTTATTATTATCCAGGCAACAGATATCAAGGGAGGAATATTATCAAACTAGACACAAATGAAATAAGATAAACTCAAGATTGAAAGACTGACCCTAGGGATGTATTTAACCTAACCAGATTCACCAAATTAACCTATTAATCTGTTTACCAATTTAATCCAGTCAAAGATGAAAGATCACACAAGTAACCATCAATTTCAGTTACGACAATTGTGGATGTAGATTACTAATTTATCTATTACTGTTACGTCTCAAGGTGTAAATTAGCAACTCCAAAAAGCTCACAAAGAATATACTTCCTACGGATGTTCCTATCTCAGTTACGACTCGAGGCTTACCTGTATTGTGCATTCAAGATCAATTGACAATCAAAACTGTTAAGTATTCAACTGGCAACTATGTATGCATTAAAGTTGATCAGAAATTAACACATAAGATCAAGCTCCATGAATCACAAATCTATGATGGAAGGTAAAACAGTATCAATAGATAAATCACAGAAATCTAGTCCGACATACTAAACCTAGGATCTATACTGAAATTAGCTACTCATAATTGAAATAACGAAACAAGAATTAAATAAATGAAATATAAACTGAATTGAAAAAATAGAACCGTAGGAATTCACGATGAAGAATGTAACAACTTCGATCCGTAAATAAACTGAAAGCTTGTAGGAATCTAAAGATGAAACTGGAATGAAAATAATCTAATGCTATGCTATGAAATTGAAGAACAAGAATGAAAACTATGGAAACTAGGGTAAAACTGAGGTAAAACGTGGTTGGAGAGGTTGGGGGCGCCTAAGAATGCTTTGGGGTATTTATAGATAATGGGCTTCAACCCTAATCCACGCCAAGCCGCAGCGCCTAGCGGCTGGGCTCGCGGTCACGAGCCTGGTCGCTAGCTATGCGGCAAAACCTTCATGTTATTCGCGGCCACCCTCACGAGCGCGAGGGTGGTCGCGAGCTTCAGTGCAGAATGCGTGACTTCGTTGTTTCGCTCCGTTCTCTCGCATCCGAACTTCGAATTGCGATCCGTTTGCGCCTATGGACTCCATTCGAGATAATCGTTAACATTGTAAACTTTTCACATCCATACTTGTCATATCCATTTCATCATCTTTGGTTACTTCCTTGCCTTGTGCATTGATTATCACCTGAAAAGCCTACAAAACACCAAAGAGGTACCCCAAGAGCAGTATCTTCTCAAAATGGCTAAAATCATAATATCAACTATATAAACGCACTTAAACTTATCTAAATTCATCACAATATATCATTATTAAACTAGTAAAAAGTGCGTTTATCAGTAGTATCCTAAACTTAAAGAAGTATATACGAAAACCTTGAGCAGATAATTATATGTGAGCACTGTTTTACTGATAGCACATTGAACTTCATTCTTCAAAATCGTTGTTTCATATACTTGAGTTTTGAGCTTTGGATGCTTTGGACAATATGAATGTGCAGCGTTTCGATAACTTTCAAATGTTAGATTCTGCATATATTTATAGAGAAGATGATGAATAGTGTCAATGGAGGGAGCACCAATCACGTCCTTCTAATTATCATTTTGAATTCCTCCCATTTGAATCCTCGTTCATCGCTGTTAGGGTCTGCATCATCGTACGCTGTAGCTATGTAACTTTGAAAATATATTCTGCCATGTTAGGATCCTCTCCAGATACGCTATGACATGTGGCAAGTCAAACACTCAAGACTTAAATATTTTCGTGTTTCTCCAATTGAGTTGACTCCATATGTTTTCGAGACGCCGACTTTAGGTTGAGTCGATCATGATCGCTCCATCTTTATCGGCAGCTGAACTCCGATTGTTTGTCAGTTTGAGAACCTGAGTTAGCTTGATGCTTTCAGCTTGACATAGATATAGCCAGCCTTGATTTTTTATCAGCCATCTTTGACTTCGCTTCGCTAGCTTTGACTACTTGTCACCAGCTTTGACTATAGATCAACAACTTTGATTTCCTATCGCCAGTTCTGACTTCTGGTAGCCAGCTTTGACTTAACTTTCGGTAGCCAGCTTTGACTTCTCAGCATGGACAGTTAGTTGTCAGTATGACACTTAGTCATATCCTGACTCTCTTTGTACCCAGCAGCGTCGAGTCTTCTGTCTCCGATCTTCAATCTTCAGTCTTCCGACGTCAATCTTCGGTCTTCGACTTTTCTCCAGTATCTTTGTTCATCGGTATCGATATACTTCAATCTTCAGACATCAGTTGGCCTGACTATAGTCTTCAGCACGCGATCCTTCTGTTGAGCTTCTATAAGTTGCGTTGCACTGATACTACTATCAATATTGTTGGCTTCAGTACTGCTTGAACTCCTTCAGTTTTGGACCTATCCAAGTTGGTAGTTTTTCTACTGAAACCTGTAACAAAAACATCTAAATCCAGAACAAGTGAACAACATTAGTTACATCAATAGGGCAATTATCAGAGGTTCTGGAATCTAATCAAAAAACAATAATATATTATATATATCCACTGTCTAAACGTCTGTATAGTACACGGCATGCGTCAAATTTGCAGGAAAATATATACCATCCCATATCAATAAACTACGAAAAATCAACCTGGTTGATCGTTTCAAGAGAGAGATAAATATGAATTTGCCGCAGGCGTTGATGTGGAGAGGGTGTGGTGGGGATTGGAATTAAAGTTGTAAGCCTTTTGACAATCAAATGAAAATATATACAGCTAATATATATCATCAGATGTGAACTGCAAGAATCTGCATAAAGCAGCTTTAGCTAAAAAGCAGTGCCCAATAATTAGTGAATGATTTATCATTGTCGTTAATTTTCTAGAAAACATTTGGGGCCTAATTGATAGGAATAGGCATAATCAACAAATCCGCTTTCCAAATGCAGCTACATATCGTTATTATTTTGCTTTATGTTTGTCACGTATTAATTCTACTACTATGCTTTATAGTTCCGCCGAAGAAAGACAGAAATCCAGAAATCCATCAAGCCAGGCGTCGAATATATCTACGTTTAGCTAACTCAAAACCGCAAATACGTCGTATTAGACTAATCAAAACTTTTCTTTTTCTAGAAATAATTTTATATGAATTAAAACAATTCATTTGAAACTCATTGTAACTAATGCCTAGACAGGCATTACGGGACATGCTAAATGTTGGGTTCGGAAGAATAGGAGATACATAAAAACTCTCGTATCTGTTCGCATCGTACGGATGGACAAAAGTACTATTTATTCTTAATAAAAATATCATTTATCTTGAAGAAAATATCATTTGTTTTTTACACTGTAATTCAAAAATATCATTTCTATTGAAGAAAAGTATAATTTATACTGAAGGAAAGTATCATTGTTCGCATATACGAACTTCCGCACAGGAGATCACCTCTAGGAGATATAACCATAATTATATTACTTAAATTTTCATCTTACATATTTAATTCATGTTATTGTATACTTTAGCGAGTTATCACGAGGACTAAATTAAAAGACAATTCAAAATTTTATTTATAACTTTCATTTTACTTTACCCCATTTTCTTCATTAGATTATAGTATATTTGTCTTTTTGAAAATTTTTCATATATTCTTAAAGATTGGTTTTAACTTCTTTAATTTTGATTAGTTCTTTAACGAATTCAAAATGTTAGCTAATTTATGCAAGAGATTATATAGAGGAAAAGTGATGCTATCTTTTTTATTCTGGCAAATACTGAAGGTTTTAGTTTGATTTTATCTACTTCAATAGATTTGAGATGTTTGACCAAAATTATGAGTTGTAGTGCAATTTCTTGTGTTCGTTTCAAATCGTTTTATTATGGAGACATATGTTGTGGTATTGTATGAACGATGACATAACATTTTATTCGAGCTTGCTTTCGTACTTACATATTTTTGGGTCCAATATTTCGTATATACGACATATATATCTACAATTTAATTTTAGTAGGTAGCTATATAATTTTTTCTAGTAAATTTATGATCTTCAATCATCGTTTAATAAATTATATTTTAATTACAATAATAACAATTTTGTCAAATATGCCAAAGATTACGCCTTAAGATGAAGTGCGAAATATTAAATATAAGAGGATCGAATAGATCCGGATCAATAGTGGTAGTTTAGTAATTAAAATCACAAAATAAATATATGTTTTGCCCATATTATCCTTAGTTAGAAAGTATATGTTTGATCACTAAAATCCTAACAATAAATAATCGTAACTAATGGTGTCTATTATAGTAAGACAATAAGTAAAGTATCGTATACTCATGGACTAGGGTGTAATCGATCGAAATTGAGCCAAACACCATCGTACTCAAGTTTGGTTTATTTAGTATCGAGCCAAATCTTGAGCTTTATTTATCGAATATTTTGTGCCAACGAGCTTATTCGAAACAAACTTTCCAAATTTAGATATGTATTTAGAATATTAATTAGTTTATTTTAAAAATAAATTATTTTATCCACAATAACACAATATATTTATTAATTTCTTACAACAGATAAAAATAGTTAGAGATTTAACATAATAATTAATAATTATAGAAAGAAAATAATTGTGTCTAGTTAGTATTTTTATATTTTCAAGCTAAATCAGTTAACGAACTTGTTTACGAGATAACCAACCAAATACTATTATGCTCAAACTTGGTTTGTTTAGCTAATGAAATTTACTAAATAAACTCTAACGAAATTTAATCGAACCCGAGTCCGAATATCTCACGAATAATTTGGCTCATTTACAGCCCTATCAAGGACTGATATCATGAAAAGACAGTAAATTATAACAACAATGTATCATAATTATCCAAGCAAATAAATAGGTGTGGGAAGATTTGATAAAAACTGAGAAAATACAAGATAAAAGCAAAATAAAAGGATCTGGAAGAAACAAAAGATAAAGAAACTAATCCTAGGGAATATAATAATTATAATGAAAAATCACACAATCAATCTATAGCCCTATTAACTACAATTAAGTTAATTCAGATGAAGATTCACATAAATAATACAATCTTCTAGATCAGACAACATGTAATAATAGATTAAAGAGAGACGTCTTACATGCCGGTATACACAGAAAGATAGGAGACAAAATTGGGAGACCTAGCACCCAGAACTCCCCCCATACCAATCCCGTTTGTACAGAGCATTCCCCAATGGAAATTATTTGTGGAGACCAAGGACAACAGAACGCGAAAGAATCCACGAACAAGCTCCCTCAGCTCTACCGCCAGGCCGACGCTAGAGCATCACCAGAGCAGGTGAGCACCTGTACACCAAGGCACTTGCCAAACCTCCAGCTACTGCCCCGTCATTCGAATAACGAAGCAAGAACTGGTGAATGAAGCACATAATGGTAGCTAATTCACCCGAGGATGAGGGAAGTCGAAACCCCTATAAGGAAAAAATCAACCACTTTGGATATAACGAAATAAGAACGAGCGAAGAAGGAAAGAAGCATCCATCTGATTCAGGAAAGACCTAGAGAAAGAAAAAATCATACATAGATGGCCATGAAGGGAAAGATAGAAAATGAAGAGGTATTTATACTTGGAAAAAGTAAGTCCAGTATGTAACAGGCTCCTCAAAAAGTGAAAAAGTAACCGACGATCCATTAATAGCACTGACGGATTCGAACTATCATCTGCAAAATAAGATACACCAAATATTTGGTATAGAATGAAATCTTTACATGTAGATAAGAAAAGATCCACAAAAGTAAAGGAAGATTAGGAAAATTAGAAGTTAATATGAAAATAAAGATTTGTTCAGAAAAAGATGACTCATCAAATCCGAAGAAGATTGTGAAATAGAAGAAAACAAAGTCTTTCGATTCCATAAGTTTTGATTACGAACAAAAAAAAATCAAAGGAGGCACAACTCCTTCAACATCAACATCAGATCTATCTGCTACAGAGGTCTGCCCAGTAGTCACCTGTTTCGAACGCTCTGCATTCCAAGCCATCTACTCCGAAATAGAGACCAGACCCTTAGAGTTGGCAGAGGAATACGCTCTAGCCATCTTCCTTACTTCCTTTGTAGAAGTATTAGAAGTGTCAAACGTGGAGATCAACAAGATAGTAGGAAATGTCTGGAAGATGAATGTGGTGACGATGAAATAGATCCAGAGCATCAAGGGGCTCCTCCACAAAAGACCGAGCAGCTTTCCGCATGGGTTACAACCATTAGGGGAAGTCTTGAGCCAGAGATTCATCAGTTTGGAAGCCAGGAGAGGAAGGAGTATCCAGATTGATGGCATCTATTTGGTCATCCATCCACTCGCCAGTAGCTCCTAAAAGCTCCCAGGTAGCCCTCAGAGTATCCTCTATAGCATAACCCTCAAAATGATATATCGTATGAGACATCTAGGATAGGAAGACAGGAGTGCGGAGGTAAGCTTCCATCATGTCCGTCTGAAGGATTTGAAGAAAGTGTTGTCCAACAGGAGTCGCTAGGATCTGTTGGCGATAGAATTTGATGTTAAGTGCCTAACCATGACACTACCTTCCTCTTGATCTTGCTAAAGAGCACTGGATAAAACAACACACGGAGCTAAGTCATGGTATGCCTTGCACTTTTCTAAAGAAGCAGCATGCTCCTGGACTAGGGTTTCAGATAGGGTATGCACATCTGCCTCCGAATCAACAAGACGTTTCTCTAACTATGCAATTAAGTCCATTTCAGATAGGGTATGCACATCTTTAGCCTCCAACTCTCGAAAGTAGCTTCGATGCCTTTCACAGGAGAGGCTCATCTCCTACTAGTAGTTAGACAGTCAGGCATGATCTTCTTGGACACCCAAGATGACATAAAATAGATAAGATAGTAAGGAATAAACATGTGAAAAAAAAATCCATATGACCTTTACGCTAAGCAGATGGCTATAGAAGATATCGCGGGTCTGATCGATAGAATATTAGGCTACGCTAACCACATCTGCCTTAGTACCGAAATACCCCAGTAGTTCACTACACTGCTTATGCATCAGATCCATCAGGTTCCCAGGAAAGTGGATAGAAATTGCCAAAGCAGATGGCCATGTCTTTATAGGAGACTTGTCTTTTCCAGAAGAACCAGCTTCAGTAGGATCAAAGTTGAGGGGCTTATGAATAACTATCCCCTTCGCCACTGGCCGCGACGAAGTAAGATGTGGCGAAGACACTTCTACAAACCTCGTCAAATGTTTGAAGGGCCAATCAGTCTCCATAGGAATACCAAAGTCAAGTCCCTCTACCAGCTCCTCCTCCTGATTGTCGATGGCTGTAGTCCTGATGGGCTCAGATCCATGCTGAGGATTAGATGTAGTATCTACAGCTAGGTTAGTAATCTCCACCTCCGAGCCAGTGTTTGGAAATAGATCAGCAGAATCTCAGGGAAAAAAAGAGGTAGAGAAGATAAAGGTAGCCTTAGAAGCCGGAGCCCTATAGGTGTTGGCATGAGCGCTCCTCCAAGTTGGTGGCTCATCAAATTGACGACAAGCCAATAGATGCCTGCCAAGTAATATCTGCAGAACAAGAATAAGCCAGATAAGTTTAAATTCTATAGAGATAATAGTAATATACGCCAGAAGAGTTACCCATATCGCCCTTCCACTCATGGCCGATAAATAATCCATAATAGATTAGGACATTCTAATCGAGCATTATTTTGGCCAGAAGGTCATGGTCATGAGCGAATTCTCCATGGATCTCCATCAAAACCTTTAGGTCATCAGGCGTTATTACGTCAAGACTTGGCATCTTAACACCTAACGGTCAGGCCGGCAGACTCACTTCTCCAATAGGCCAGGTCTCATCGCCCACAAGGGTGATGAAAAAATACTGATTGATCCAATCCTTTTCTAAACTAGGATCTTTGCCGTATAGATGGACGATGCAGGTATGTTTTTTTTTGTAAAATAATAAAACATACCACAAACATAAACATTGTGGGTAAGGAAAAAGATACGAGAAGTATCAAAGATTGCATATTCCCAAAGGATAATATGGAAGAAGAGAGCTTTTCAAATAGAATAAGGATACAGTTGGTTCAATGGAATATTATAAAGCATGGATACTTCCACTAGAAAAAAATGTAAGGAAACGAATACCAGCTTTGACTTGATGAAGCTAGAAGGTCATGGTGGGAGGATCAGACGCCAGCGGACTATCATTATGTGCAGGGGATGAAAAAACGAAACCAGTACGAGAATGAAGAGTTTTCAATAATTCATTGAATTTCTTACCACGCACAGAAGAAGCTTTAAATTTTTATTTCTCATTAGTCATAAGATCAGTATTGTTAAAGGGTTTATGATTTGCTTGTTAAAAGAAAATATATCTACTACCTGTAACATGTTAATGGAAGAAGAAGAAGAAGAAGAAGAAAAGGACCCAGACATAAAATACCTAGAAGGTGTTTGAAAGAAGACAAATATCTCCAAGGGCAGGCACAAAATGAACTTCACGCGAAAATAAAGGAGTGAAGTTCTAAGAAAAATGACGTAAGTGAAAAAATTGAAATTAAATAAGATGGCTTCTTAGGAGATCCTATAACAACCCCTTTTGAAAAATAGAGGGTTCAGATCATAGGAGGACAAACATTTTTCAAAATCAAGGGATAAGATCAAAAAATAGTTGAAAAGTTGAGGCGAAACATCTGGAAGAGCGAGCTCACTTTTCAGAAAAAGCTACGAAAAGTGCACCACGAATGTAATGCATGACGAGAATGAAAGGGAGATGTAATATCGGATTTGGCCTTCTAGATTTAGCACCAAATATAATCTACTCCGACAGAAAGCTTTTGATAGACAAATCTCTCAGAGTCGGAGGGAGCAGTTGTTATGGAATAAATATCGGCTATGCCAATTCATCAAAAAAGTACATGTGGACCACCCACATGTATCATATCATGACACATAAACGCCAAGTAAGCACAACAAGCCAAGGATACATGCAAGTTGCACCCATAGGCCCAGTTCTATATGATCAAAAATGCTCATTTCGAGTAGAAACAACATCTATGTACTAGTGAATTATAACTGCAAGGACTCATATCTCTGGATACGAGCTGACTCCTTGCATACAGATCTTCGCGAAATATACGGTGCAGGACTCTGAGGATCTGTACATATCCTATTCCTATAAGATTTTGGATCACCTTACTTCAAGCCATATAACATCTATAAATACCCTCATCATTCAAGGTTCAAGTAAACAATCTTAAGCGGCCAAAAAGCCTTAAGCATAATATATTACTGACTTAAGCGTCGGAGTGTCTACCCGGAGACTCCCTCCGGCTCTATTTTGGTTGGGTTGGCCCAATTCTGGCATATCCCGATGGTTTAACGAGATAGTCCGGCTACACGTTCATGACCATTATTCAGTAATTACCACCAGGTACATCATCTACTAGATTTACAAGTTGAATCTATCACTACCGATAATAGATTACTAGTTAAATCTATAGGGCATACATAACTATTGCAGCAATGTTGATTAAAGATGAGTGAGAAAGCAAACCTGCGAACAAGGTTTGAGCTTGTTCTTTGTAGTAGATAGCACTATTATAAGAAGTTTTTTTTATTTACAGTAGAAGAAAATTAGGGAGATGAGAGAAAAATTTACCGGACTGGTATCTCGGAGGATAAATTGCAGCAAGGTAAGAATAGAAAGGATTCCAGATGAAAGATTTAAAAGGATTGATGTCGTAAAATGAAGGGTTACGTGGAAGTTGCTGCATTCTTTCATTTTAAATGTAATCGAGCTCAATTAACTTGTCATTATTATTAACCATTCAAATAACTACCGCTGGAGGAATATGGCCTTTACCACCTTAACTAGCTCAAAAATCAAATGTTAAAGAGCTCAATAGATTTTATTTATATGCCCATTCGTTTACCTTACATAATTAAGACCCAAACTCTAAACTAAATAAAAAACATAATTATTAAATCAAGTTCACCATCTTAAATTTTCATAAGAAACTACTATCCCAAGTGTAAACATAATTCACATAGCTGTATCTAATTTAGTATACAAAGTGTAAAATCTACAATATTGAATTTTATATACAAAATCTTAGAAATTTTATTTTCTTGGAATTAAGTAAAATTCCTTTACCTTATTCACGCTTGAATCGACTTGAATTCTTAGTTCCAAAATTTTCTTGAAATAATACTTAAAAGTTCGGTATATTACCAAAAGAGTGCCAAAGTACTTCTCATATTTAATATTTCCAATATATCAAAGGTCTACCTTACAATAGAATGAAATATCCGACATACTACTTTCTTGTAAAATGTATAACCGTAGGGAAATCTGATTTTCACCCTCTCTCGAGGATCTATCTTAGATGTTTAATTTACCATACATTGATTATATCCCTAGCATGCACTTATATAATTAATTGCAACACGTTGGTGTTTTCTTGTGTTCACCTGCGAATTTGTCGGACAAAGAATCGGATGAAGACACGGGCTTTGATCTTCTGGACTGTATCCCGTTCTCCAAAACTCCAATGCTGAGTCAGAGCAATCTATGGAGAGTCTTTGCAAAAATCGCCTTCTTCTCACACTTGGAAATCTCGAAAATCACAATGTTCTCAATATAATTTTCGAAAATCTCTTAGCATTAGGATCCACTAATTTTCTCTCACCTTATATTTATAATGCAACCCTAGGATCCTTTGGGATAGGATCTCTGCATATCTAATAAATATAATAATATCTTTTCAGATAGAGATGATCGTAAGCGAGTCCCGGTGGGACTTGCTTATATGGATGATTTTAGTGCAGCTCCAGCCTTTAATGGGCCAGCCCTGAGATCAAATGCAAGTAATAAAGATGAGCCTCAAATAAATTAATTATCTTATGTTGGTGAGAACATAAATTAATTCATAAATATTTATTCATGCCACTAGAGAATAAATCTTGACTTACCCTTTATTTCGAAGTTGAGTCGGGCTTGCCCTTAGACTTCACGAATCCCCGTATGTAAGATATCGCACGTACATTAATTATTTATAGCGTTCTGACTGCTTAAAATAATTAATCTCTTTAATTCCTTAAGTAGTACCACTCAACCATATTATTATACTTGAGATAACTCAACCTGCAGGGTTTAGTACAATAAACCTTTTGAGCTTCTTAAGGGAACGTCATCATCCTAAATGGATACGGTGACTCGATACATGTAACTAGCATGACATACAAGCACTCTCACCACCCAAGATGCGGAGAATATTAGGTTATCTCATGTAACCCTCACCCATAACAAGTCAAAGTGATGGTCAGCAACTCATACTCATCTAAAACCTTATCGAGGTTTAGATCAACGTAAAGTCACCGAGATCTAGGTTCTTCATGTCGGTCAGATAGAAGAACTCATCTCACTGTGATCCATCAATACGTCAAAGACGTACCAGTATAGACAAGCAACCAAGTCAAGTCACTTCTTATCTATATCGCAGCATATACCGATAACTTGTCCTCAAGTTATCTCAACTGTGATCCTTTTTATATCTCATTAAGCTTGACCAATCATACGGACTTACGTGATCTTCTACACATCGTATGATCTAACTTATATGAGATAAATGGACATACATATGCAATCAAGTAACAATTCGGATAGGAGATTGTAATAGTGGTAACAGAAACATTGTATACAAGCTCAACCAAAACGCGCCCAAGATACAAATCCAACAATCTCCCACTTATACTAAAGCAAACTTTTAATATACAATGTGTCTCACTACTAGCTATTACAAACGACACCATCACTTTGCTTCTCCCACTTCTAGAAAAGTTTCCTTTCTAAGTGGGGCCATCTTATGTAATCCAAGTCCTCGAACATGCTCGTCAGAGACTTTTACTGCAGCTCTTCGTGAATGGATCAGCTAGGTTATCCGCATGACCAATCTTCTCAATCAGCACATCTCCTCGTTTAACGATTTCTCGTATGACATGGTGTTTCTCTCTATGTGTTTGGTCGCCTTGTGGGTCCTTGGTTCCTTCGAGTTTGCCACTGCACCTGAGTTATCACAGTACACTATGGTACCATTGGGTAAACAAGGTACCACATCTAGATCCATGAGGTAGTTCTTGAACCATACCGCCTCCTTAGCAGCCTCCGAAGCGGCTACATATTCGGATTCCATGGTAGAGTCCGCAATGCATCGTTACTTTGCACTCCGTCAAGATACGGCTCCTCCTCCCAAGGTAAACACATAGCCCGAGGTAGATTTTTTCTCATCACGGTCAACTTGGAAATCCGAGTCTGAATAACCCAAAGGCATTAGACTATCTTCTTGGTAAACTAGCCTATAATCTCGAGTCATTTTCAGGAACTTGAGTATATGCTTTACCATAGTCCAATGTGCTTGTCCGTGGTTAGATCGATATCTAGCTACTATGCTCATCGTGACAGCGTATATCGGGTCTCGCTCATAGATTGCATACATGAGACTTCCTATAGTGGAAGTAAGGAACTTGTCCCATTTTCTATCTCCTGCGATCATTGGTGACTTCTCCTTAGATAAAGGAATACCATGTCTGAAGGGAAGCAATCCCTTTGTGACGGTCTACATGCTAAAACGAGTAATCACAGTATCAATGTAAGACGCCTGAGATAAGCTCACATTTTTCTCTTGCGATCTCAGTAAACCTTGATCCCAAGAATGTACGCTGCATCTCCTAAGTCTTTCATTTGAAATTGATCGGATAACCAACTCTTTACATCTGATAACAGCTTCACGTTGTTGCCAAGTAGAAGGATGTCATCTACGTAAAGTGCAAGAAATACCACGTCACCGTTGACATCCAAACGATACACACAACTCTCGCTAGGAAACTGGGTAAATCCATAGGACTTTAGCATCTCGTCAAAATGTAAGTTCCATGATCTGGAAGCTTGCTTAAGCTAATAAATGGACTTCTTAAGCTTCCATACTAGATGTTCTTCACCCTTCACCAGATAACCTTCGGGTAGCTGCATATAGATGTCTCTACCTTCTTCAAGGTAACCGTTTAGAAAAGAGGTTTTCATATATATTTGCCAAACCTCAAGGTTCAGGTGAACTGCTATTAGAGCTGGCAAAGTAGCGGGCCTGACCGACCCGACCCCATACCCATCGGGCTTTTAAATTTTTCGAGCCGGGTCGGGTCAGATCGGGCCTAAAAATATGAAGCTCAAACCAACCCTGAGCGGACTTTCGGGCGGGTAGGCCTTTTTTAGATAGTTTTTTAATTTTTTTAATATATAAAATTAATATTTTAAATTAAAAAAATTAATTACTTAATTAAGATCTCATAACTCCTTAACTTAAATAAAGAATCAGTGATGAGAATATTTTGAGCTTACTTATTCTTATGATAATGCTTCTTGTATATCTTGACCTATTTATGTATTCATACGATGATGTTGTAATGCAGTATAATTTTAATTCTTTAATTTAAGGAGAAAAATTTAGTAATTACAAATCAAAGATAAATGATATTATTAAATGTCAATCCCACTTATACGTATAAAATAATAGAAGAAAATAAATTAATTATACAATATATATTTAAGATCAATGATTCAAAATAGATTTTACATACTATAAGGTTATTATTTTTTCCAGAATTTAATTTCCTGACCAGTATGTGAATTAGTAAGAAAATTATTACTATAAAAATTAATAAATATATAAAATATAATTAATATTATTAAAAATTGTAGATATGTATATTAAATTATATTATAATATATATATTTAATAGAAATCAAAGGGCTTTTTAGCCCCGGCTTTTTTAGTCTCAAGTCTTGTAGGCTGGGTTTTTTCGAGGGCTTTTAGTCGGGTTTTTTCGGCCTTTAATTTTAGCCCAAACCCGGGTACCGGGCGGGCTTCTGTGTCGGGTTCATTTTGTCGGCTCTAGTCGCTATGGCCGTAAGAATTCATGGACTTGAGCATCGTCTGATGAAAAGCGCTATGCCCTCAACTGAAAGTGTACCATTTCGCCACAAGCCCGGCCTTAAAAGCCGAAACCTCTCCATCCGAATCTCTTCTCTCAGATACCCACTTACTACCCATGACTTTCTTGCCATCCGTAGAGGTGTTTTCAGATACATCCATAGTCATTATGGACTCAATTTCAAAGTCCATAGTTGGTGCCATGATCTTACATCGTGTCTCAGATTCCGTTTGTATCGCCATTTGTATGTCCATGGGTCGACATACCGCTCGCTTCTTCGACTAAACCAAGATTCGCCCATTAACATAAATCGCTTGGGTTGACGAACAACCCTCCCACTACGACGAGGTGCCACCGGCACAATGGCAACGTGGGTGAAAACATGTGGTTCTATATCTTGCACAACTTGTTGGGTGAAGCCACTCAGACGGTCGGTATCTTTAGTGGAACTCGACCTACTTCAATTTCAAGTATATCGATGTCGTTCCTCCCACTAGACACAATATCTCGCACCTTCGCCTAATCGGTGTATGAATACGATCATCTTCGATTTTTGAAGTATGATTGCAACTTTGATTGTGGTTTTCATGTAGTCCTCTTCTAAGAATCGGGCAGCGCTAATAACAACCTTCCGATCCTTAGACTATAGAAATAACCACCTTCCGCTCTTCTAGGATAACCAATAAATAGCCTTGCTTCGATCGGACCTCCAACTTATCGCCTTTCTTGTTCAAAGACATGTGCTTGACCGCCCATATCCTTATATGGCTTAAACCAGAAGCTCATACCAAACCATAACTCGAAGGGTTTTATCAACTGATTTGGACGGTACTAGATTGAGCAACACGCATTGCTTCTAAGGCATACCCCTAGAACTAAATAAGCAATGTTGCATAACTCATCATTGATCTAACCATCTCTAAGAGAGTCTTATTTCTTCGCCTCGACACACCATTTGTTGTGGTGTGCGGTGTAGTGAATGAGAGGTAATCCCATACCGCACCAAATAGTCCATGAACTCACATCGAGGTATTTGCCACCCCGATCGGACCGCATTGACTTGACACTCTTACCTAGCTTCGCTCCACTTCCGCCTTAAATTCTTTGAATTTCTCAAAGCATTCGGACTTGCAATGAAGCGGTATCGTATCCGTACCTTGAGTAATTGTCAATGAAAGTGACAAAATACTGCACCCTCCACGAGCTTGTGTGGATATTGGTTCACGCAGTCGAATGGACTAGCTCCAACACTTCTTTGGCTCTATACCTCTTCGCTTTGAAGGGTTAGGTTGACATCTTCCTTCTATATAAGATTCGCAGAGTGGGAACGAGTAACCGTAATATCACCCAATGCTCCATTCTTAGCCGCCTTTGGTTCCTATTTATATTGATGTGACCTAATCTAAGATGCCAAAGCAATGTGGTGTCATCTAGCTAAGAAAACTTTCTTCTTAAGGTTTGATGTAGATGCAACATGATTAAATGTATTATGTTTGGCGTAAATAGTATAAAGTGAATTATATAAAGTGCCACCACGAGATAACTTTATCATTTCTTATGATAGAAACACTACTATCAAAAACAATGTAATATCCATGTGCAAATAGTTTGGAAACCGAATAAGGTTTCACGAAATTTCGCACATATAAAACGCTTTTAATACTAAAATTGTCCTATCAAAACATAAAGAAATGTCTCCGACTGCAACGGCCGTTACTTTCGTCGTGTTTTCCACGGAGATCGCTATCTCGTCATCAAACAGCTCCCTTGTCCGCAGGAACCCTTGCAAGGTGTAACAAACATGATCATCGCACCCATATCTACTATCCATGAATGAGTAGAACAAGTCGCTAAATATATTTATGTTAATAAAGCAAATGACGACTCGAGCCTTGAGCATGGGGCACTTAGCCTTCCAATACCCGCCTTTCCAAGACTGAAGCACCCGCCTCCTTTCGCTTTTTCAAGCATTCGGTGGCCACCATGTTCTTGCTCCCACTCGCCTCCTTACCTCTACCACCTTGGCACCCTTTTTCTTCTTCCATTTTCAATGGAAAATTTGGGCCCTTAGATGTGTTAGCAAGGCATGTGCTCATTTTCCAATGACACCTTCATGCCACGAGATCATTTAGCAACCGACTAAGTGTATACTCGGTCTTGCTCATGATCGCGCTCACACGAAAGTTCTCAAAACTTGGGCAAGGTGTTAAGGATGATGATCGACCTTGGATTCGCCGTCGATACCTCCTCCCAACTGATCTAGACTATCCATAAGATGAAACATGTGGGAGATATGTTCATGGACCGAACTTCCTTCTTCCATCCTGCGCGCCAAGATTTCTCTCATTGTGTGGAAGCGGACTGTCCGATCCAACTGTCCAAACTTACTCTCGAGACTTGACCATATTTTAGTTGCATCTACCATCGACTGATGCTGCAGCTGCAAGCCTTTGGATATAGTAGTCATCATATAGCATTTGGCCATATTGTTTGACTTATGCCAAAGTCTGCTTGACTCTCGCTGCTCATTCGTCGATGCGTCAGTAAGGGCATCGGGTTTGAGAGTAGTGAGAAAAAACATATGTTCTTCTGCGATAAGAACTTATTCCATGTTTCGCTTCCACTGATAAAATTTGGACCGGATAGAGAATTTTGTGCGAGCATATTGATAATCTGTAAGAGACATATCCGAAAAGTAATGTAAAACATAAGCATACGATCAGCACATAATTTGTAACAATAATATTGTAACATTTTCATAAAACAATATTAATTGAAACCTCCAATCGCCCAAGGAATCCCACATGCATGCCACGCGTGTGATCGCCATAAATGAACCCCCACCTGCACTAAAACATACCTTTAGTCGCTTAATTTCAATCTATGTCAACTTATCCTTATGAAAATGAAATTAATGATAGGACCTTACTGACCACATCACTATCGCAAGAAGGGACTTCACGGAAGTTGTACTTGAGGTGATGCTAAGCAATGACCATAATTTTGATGAGAAATGAATTCTTAGAATTGGCATACTCACCTGACTATACCGCCCAATTCAAATTCTTTTGTCATCTCATTTTAAATCTATCTCTAGAGAACTTATGAAAATCACATATGCAAGCCACGCGTGGATCGTTATACATAAAACTCTCACTTCGAATAGATTAAAATGTTTTATTTAGAAATCTCATCTAACAAAGTTATGATAATAAAGTGCAAGCAAGCCACACGTGTGATCGTTTACTCACAAGCATGCACTACTTTGTTTAGAGATCAAAATGGAGGTCTTGACATCTTTAATTTTAAAATTAATATTTCGGTTTCTTGCTTAATATTTTGTTTCAAAAGGTTTATCCATGCAGATCACGTTGATCGCTCACTTTTCTAACACGAAAACGCACAAGTATAAGGTGGCAGTATCGTATCCACATGGATTGTAACACTAAAACACGTGGTTAACTCAACAATAATTCATCATTATCCAAGCAATGATTTGGTTTTAAGGTTTTAAGGCTTTGATATTAAATCCAAAGCAAAGGTGACAACTTGAAAATAAACTAAAGTAAGAAAACTCAAAGAGATAATAAGAGAAGAGACTAACCCTGGGATGCATAAATCCTACCCACAACGTATGTTTATCCCGCTCCTAATGACCAATTTTAATCCGCATAAGATGGAAGATCACATATGTAACCAACAATTTCGATTCGACAATTGTGGCGCTTGATTACTAATTTTCCCTATTATCATTACGCCTCTAGGTGAAAATAAGCAACTCCAAAAGGATCACAAAGAATATGCTTCCTACGAATGTTCCTATCTCGCCACGACTCAAGACTTATCTCAGATCATGCATTCAAGATCGATTGACAATTAAAACGGTTAAGTAATTAACTGGCAACTATGATATGCATCAAGATTGATCAGAAATCAACACACATAATTAAGCACCAAGAATCATGAATCAATGCCTGGAAGGTAAATAACAATAATAGGAATCACAACATATAGGATAGAATCATGCAAACCCTAGGATTAGAACATAAATTTAGCTAGACATAATTAACGAAATTAAATACGAAATAATCATAAAAACAGAAATTAAATTGATAAAACCCGTAGGGAAGCGTCTGATGAACAATCGTTGGGTTCAAATCCCAACCTCAACGGAAAACGGGTCCAAATCGATATCAAACCGTAGAACTAATGTAGAATGATGGAAAACTAAAGCTAGAGTCAATCTAAATCAAAGATAAAGTGAAAATAAATGGAAAATAATGAAAGACTGAGGAAAAACGTCCAAAATCACTACTGGGAAGGTTGAGCGAGGGGTGAGCTCTATTTATATAATTAGGTTAAAACCCCATTTTGTACTCTGCCGCTACGCTTCGCGACCGAGCTCGAGGTCGCGAGGGAACATCCTCGCTCGGCCCTCCTTGTCTTCTCGGCTGTGTGCGCGCACGCGAGCTTACCTCGCGACCAGACCCGCGGTCGCTAGGTGTGGTCGCGAAATCGTGCGAAGAGTCCTTCGCGCGTTGGGTAGCTCGCGGGCACTATGTCGCGATCGCCGCTCGCGTTCGCGCCGCATAGGATTTCGCCGCCGACCCAGCGGTCGGTAGCTTCATTTAGCGTCTATTGTGCTCGCTTTCGGGCTAGCAGTCATGAGGCGGTCGCTAGGCCCTGCTTTTCAGCCTTTTTTGCCGGTGCTTTGCTCCATGCTTGGTTTTCAACTTATAAGCCTACAAAACACCAAAAGGAACCCAAGAGCAGATCTTCCAAAATATGTAAAAGCATTGAGATCCAAGACATAAACGCACTTTATTGATCTAAAATCATCTTTAAATATTAACAATAAACGTGTAAAATGCGCGCTTATCACATCGTAATCCTAGCATGCTTTTATAGAACTCAACATGTTAAAACATGCTTAAAAACGCGATAAACCTAACATGTTTGCTAAACGCATCCAATTGCGAAAACATATTACATGTTTATCACGTAATTAAACATACATAACATACTTACGATAATTTAAACATCCACGACATGCTTTGAATGATAAAATAAAATTTATTCGTTCATCGCGGCCCACTCGTGGATCCTATACTTGCCCGCCTAATTTATTACATAAATTTACAAAGTATAGATCTTCAAAAATCTCGAAACGGGCCTCGCATGCACGGGCACAGACAGGACTCGTCAAAACTTGATTTAGGCTAAAAATTAGAAAATGGGTCCGAATAGGGGATCGGGCCGATTTGGGCCAAAAAAATGAATCTGGGCCAAAAATTGGGCCGGGTCGGCTCAAGTGGACTGGGCCGCGCTCGCTAGGGCGCAACCTATGCGCACGCCCAGCCACCTAGCCACACTCCACCGCCCGACCTGTTTCCCCGTCGCCCTATCTCGTCGAGAGCTGCCGAGAGATGCTGTCGCCCAGCCTACCAAAAAGTTGCTACCGAGGGCACCGAGCATCGCTGGGAGCTGCCGAGAAAACCTGCACGTGACTCGCGCTTACGTGGCTCGCTCGAAGCGCCGCGCGAGGGCACCCTCATCTTGAAGTCGCCACACCCGGCCGCCAAGATCTTCTTGTTGATGCTCATCGAGAGCTATCGAGTGTCGACAAACGAGCTGCCTAGCGTGCGTCAGGTCACGACAGAATACTGCGCCCGTCTTTCAGATCCATACGCCTCGCCAAGACGATAACCCGCACGCATCTCATCTGTCCACCAGAGGTCTACCGATGTATGCTTGCCGTCTGTCGAGAAATTCGTGTGATAAACGCGTGCCTCACACGCCTGGCTGCCGAGACATTCGACCACGTGTCGAAGCCCACGTAACTCGCTGTATTTCCACATGCCCGCTCGACTTTGTTTGCCCGCATGTCCGGCACGGTTGTACGCCTTATCGCGCAACGTGCTGCCAGCGTGCCTCCAGTCACACCGAGCGATGGGACTCCATCATCTCATTCTTCGTGTTCTTCGTTCTTCTTTTACAAATTATATTTACAAAAAAAAATCTTAATCTAATCATATGAAGTTTTATGCAACACAATATTAGTAATGCAAGTGCACGTAATCAACAAGTAATACACGAAAGTATTCCGAGATCGAATCCACGAGATCGCCTAATAAGTTACGTTGACAACAACTTGGTTTAAAAAGAAACAGAAAGGAATTAAACAGGAGGTAGCTCTTAAAATAAAACGCAACTACGAACTTAAATTAAAATGACTTGCAAACGAGGTAAACACCCAACACAAATAACGAGGGAAGACGATATCAAGGAAGAGAACGACTTAACCTCTCGATTCCACCCATACTTTGTACTAAATATACTACAACATTATCATTGCCTCATTGCCATGACATGAACTTCTCCGATTCTTAGTATTTTTCCAAATCTAAGATTATACTCTATAAGCTATTCAATATATTGCTATACCGAACGGCCCTTAGAATACCTTTACTAATCCATTCATATTTGCCACGCAAGGTAAACACATATTCCTATGCTATTCACACACACAATGTTTAAATCATGTTCTCAAGGCCACTCTTGTTTTCCACTCTATAAGAACCTCCTAGCAATCATAGAGCTAAAATCTCGGACCATGATGATCAATCACAAGCAAGATAAATAATTCCCAATAGAGCAATAGCAATTTAACAAGATATGCGTAGAAATGAACTAGTCACACGAGCAAAGGTTTCATCAAGAGATCAAGTCCATGTGTTTAGCTCATAGCGAGTTGTTCAACAATATCCGGACACACAATCGCCATAACAAGTTAAAAGAAATCGAGAAAGAAAGTAGAACTCGTCATTGGAATCACTTTCCTCTTGAATGTCGCCTTCCTATGGGTTCTCTCCAAGATATCGCCGCCTTTATTCCTATCCGAATGTAATGATTTCCTCTTTCTTTCGTCCTCCCCGCCGGATAATCCTCATTTTTCCGATTGTTGCCCCTTTTAATAACAACCTCGGCGCTTTTAGGGATGCGATCGTGCACCGCCAGCCCTTCATCCTCGATTCTTTCCTTTTCCGTTAGCTCGACAGAGAATAGAACGTGCGTCTCCTTTCTGCGCCGCCGTGGCCGGCCACCACGTGGTTGTGGTCTGCGGATCTCCTCTTCGCCTTCACCAAAACCTTCCACGCCGTCGTTAGCCTTCCATAGCACGGCCTCGTCCACTAGCACGAGCTCTTCTACTTCATTTGCACAAGCACGAACTCGTCTTCTCTTTTGAACTCGACCTCGCTCACGAGTTCGACCTCCACTGAGCTCGACCTCGCCACGAGTGCGGTTTTGTGCCGCATAATTCTAGCATCATATGTTCTCTCGAGTTCGCCTTCTTTGTTTCATGAATAGGAGCTCATCTACGCTATGCAAGCTCTTGATCTCGAGCTCGACTTGATTCAAGAGCTCGGCTTGACGCGAGCTCAACTTTGGTCGCCTTCTCTCTTACGAGCTCGGCCAAGACTCTCTCCAAAGATCCTCGGCCCACTTTTCCTTTGAGCTTTGACATCGCCGAGCTCGACCTTGCTCTCGAATCACTCAAAGATCGCTCGCTCGCCGCTATTCCTCGCACTTTCGAGTCAAGCTCGCTCACGAGTTCGGCCTTGCTCACGAGTTCAACACGGGCTTGCCGAACCTCTCAGACTTCTCGCATCGACTTTTCGCGCTCTTCCCGCTACATGCCATAGATTGATTAATTAATGCTAAAATGTACCTAAACCCCATAAAAGCATCGACTCAATCCTACATGCACACACACGAAAACATAACATAAACATACAAAACAACATAAAACATACGGACAGAACACACAACACTTAGGCTATTATCATCAAAAAGGTCACATAATAACTCTTTTACAAGAGTTATCACACCCCCAAACTTAGTTCATTACTCGTCCTCGAGTGATGCTCTGCCACACAACAACACAAAAAACACACACCAGACCAAGAGCAATGTTCATGACGCTTCGATGACAGCTGAGATGAAGGCCTAATCAACTAAGGATGTTGCTTTCAGTTACAATTTTTCAAGAAAATGAATACTTCAGTCCTTCTTGTTGCAAATCTAGTCAATCACCTCATATTGCAAGGATGTCGCACTACATATATCAACAGGTATATAACACATTAGCAACTACATGAATCTTCCCATAACTTAGTTCTCCTTAATATGACCATATTTTGATTATCAAGTGCACAAATGTCTCCACAAATTTAGTTCGGTCAACCCCCTCTCCACTAACATGAGTGTCATCAATATTGGATCAGTAGGTCTTTAAAAGCTTATAATGTTAGGCTTGGGTGACGGTAGGATTGTTTAGGATAATGTAGCTCAAAGCACCTAGGCACCTTTACTCATTCTTTGTTTCAACTTGCCTTAAAATTCTCTCTTCTTTCCTACAGAAACCCTTTTCTACCTTGTTTCCTATATATATATATACACCATTTTTTTTATTTTTTTGCATATAACCCAAAATTAACCCACATTTTGCAACAACTTCACCCTTAACTCCAGAGGTTACTTTACCGCCACCCCAAATTTAGAACACAACATTGTCCCCAATGTTGGAATTTATAACAAAACGGGATGGAACACCGATATTTCAATGCGAGATAAAACACGCCAACGGTTATAGATAAGAGAAAAGCTGAGCCACAAGTGAATATGTCCAAGGTGAAGGGTAAGAAGAGATAAAATTTTATATGTGGGGTATAGGAGGGAGTATTTAGTGGATACATGAAAGAAGAGGCTGTAAGCTCAACAGGGGACCCTAAGGAGATCATGATATAAAGGTAGGCTAAGAAAGGCACAATCGATCCAAAAATGGCCTACGTCCTATCCATATTAACACACTCATGTGTATTGTCTCAAGGGGGATTACCAACCAAGTAGGAAAGACAAGCACTCATACAAAAGTGTAAGCCAATTAAGGGTTACCAATGCAATGGTCAATCCCGAGAGGAACTAATATGCTAATACCCACAATATTGTAGAGCACACCCCACAAAATAAGAGTCAATTCCAGACAAGCAATGAGATAGACCAAAGATCACAGTAAAACAAGAAGACACTAACATCATAAAGCCATCTATTGCGAATCAAGCATCAGTCTCAGCAGTCAATGAAAACAAAATGACATGCTCCTTCACAAACAAAACAAGAACATGAAAAGAAACCACACAAACAAACCAACAAAAGCTATATCAAGGAACAAGCAAAACAACAACCAAACAGCAAACGAGACACACACACAACATATAAACAAAAGATTAAGTCAGAGAACGCCCCTGGCCTACTCATCGGGCTGACCCGAAGGAGTAGGAGAAACAGGGGTAGGTGGAGCAGCAGCAGGTGAAATAACATCGGCAGTAGGAGACGCACCAACTAAATTTCTTCCGACGTGAGACATGGGTGTTAACATCTACTGGCCTTCTTCCCGAGCATCCCTTCGAAAGAACCTCAGTGGCAGCCGACCCAAGGGAATCACCATCGGGTGGCACTTCAGCAGATGGGGCCAATGGTGCCTGGGCCTCGGTGGGGCTGGTCGACTCGTGTGGTCGAGCCCGACTAGTTACAAAGATCTCGTTGTAAACCGAGCACGGTTCGCCCTGCTTCGTTCTCATTCTCTCGTCCCCGCTGTCGTAATCAAAATCCAAGATAAAGGCCAAGCTCGAATAGCCGTGGGAAATCGTGAAGGCGGCATTGGCAATCAGAGATAACGATCCTGCACTACTTTCCAGTACTCGATCACGCTTACGACAATATATCCAATAATGCTCAAGATCATCCTCAAACGCAGCAGATCGAAGCATGAGGACTTTGATTTGCAAGCAGAGGAACTTCTGCATATCCAAACTGTGGGCTCAGAGGAGGTCGGCATTGGAGGAGATGGACCCGCCGGAGCGGCGTTTAAAGAGGGGTCTTCAGTTGAACCATGACGATGAGTCAAGGTCTTTATATCAATAAAATCTTTCTCAGCGAGGCGATCTTCATCATCTCCAAAAGGAACCCCGGCCTGTATGCACAGTTGAGTAATCAAAGAGGGAAAGAACAACCGTCCTTTCTTCCTTTTACGGCACTCATCCACCTCGCGCCAAATTTGGGCGCCCACATCGACCGCCCTCCCGTAAAATGCATGTGAGCAGCAGACACGCCTCCCAAACAAAGGGTATCATGGGTGGTAGGAAAATACGGCTCTTAATGAAATGAAGCCACACATGAGCCTCCAATCGAACGACGCGCTTTGATGGAGCGACACCCATGTGTGGAAAAGGCCCACTGTGCTCCTCTACGGCCGCCGCCTCGGCCCCTCTAGATCATCAACTGAAGGAGCCTCTTCATGGCGGAGAAAACATCATCCATATCATTCTCCAAGTTATAAAAGTCATTTATAGTTTCCGGAGAGAAGACCACCAACTTACCCCTCATCACAGCCGATAAACCATCCTTATTCGGCAGAGGAGTGATGTTCGCGTAGAATTCTTTGACTAGAGGCGTAATGGGTGGGGGTGGAATTGTTGCAAAAGATGCCCAACCTTGAGGGATACTAACTCTACCACAAATACAGGAGTGTCTTTAGATTGCTGGAAACCCTTCTCCATCCATAATTGCCTTGATTTTAAACGCTTAAATCTCTCGAATCCACCATGAGCTCAGACTTTGGAATGGTGTCGATTGACCGACTGTTTTGTTGACGGTGGTTTGTCCACCGCCTTTTTACCTGAATAGCCTCGTGCCCGCCCACCAACAACTGGCTTTACCTTTATCGCCCGACTATTTTTCCTCTTAGATGAAGAAGGCACAAGAACTCGCTGGAGAAATCGGTGAAGCTCTCCGCGATATCTCGCATTCGATATGATCAAGGCGTGCGCCGTCATTGTTCGGAATAGACAATGGTTCCGCTTGCTTCGACCGACCGCTCGAGTCTTGGCATGATAGCAAAAGTTTCGGAGAAAAACGATGAAGGGGACGAGATTAATATGCTAGAACCAGAATAAGAACTTGAGAGAATAGACGGCGTCAGAGATAGTGAGGGCAAAATCAAAGAAGATTAGGAGAAACTACCGGTCAGGTGGAAAAGAAAAGGCACGGTCTTTAAACAAAAGTCAACCCAATTTCTCCCGTCCTTTTACCAAAATAGCAGTCGATATTTCACCTTTTTTCTCCACCTCTACAAGTCCAACATCGAACAAAAATTAGCACAATGCTCGTAATTTTGCACAGAGGTACGCATGTACCACACCGCAATCCAAACTTCAACACACGCTTTAAAATAAAATCCTCATCCTTCTTAAAACAATGCTATATCAATTTATTATCAAGGCCAAAACAAAAAGACAAAAGCGCAAGAAAACAAATATGTACAAACAAAACACTAGGGTCGCTGTCACCGATCGCCATGGCAACCCATGCTACCCGTGGTCGCGCCTTCAAAGATGTTGAGGTCTTCTCACAACCACTCGCCACCACAATAGTGCTTGACACGCCCATCGACTTGAAATTCACGGTCCGACGCTCCTTCTTGAATGTTATGGCACCATGGGCGCCACACTAAGAATTGTGAAAGGACCCACCATCGTGATTTCAGCTTACCCGAAATAACCTCGCCTTGAATTGAACAACAATACCGCTGACCTGCAAGAACTCTCGGCACAAGATGTTGTTATCATGCCATCTTTTCGCTTTTCTCCTTGTACAATTTTGCATTTTCATAAGCAAACCACCTGAATTCATCCATTTCACTTAATTGCAACAAACGAGCCTCTCCAATAGACTTATGATCAAAATTCAGCTTCTTTATCGCCCAATAGGCTCGATGCTCCAGTCCCAGTGGAAGATGACAAGCCTTCCCATAGACCAACCAAGATGGGACATCCCTAAAGGTGTTTTGAAAGTCGCTCAGAGGCCCACACCGCATCATCCAAGCGCATGGACCAATCATTGCGTCCCGGTTCACCACCTTCTCCAAGATACCTTTTATTTCTATTCGAGAGTTCCGCTTGGTCATTTGTTTATGGATGATATGTGAGCAATCTTGTGGCGAATGTTATACTTAGCTAGACGGCACTCATGGCCTTGTTGATAAAATGTGTGCCTCATCATCGATGATCGCGCGAGGAGTGCCGAATCGTGTGAATATGTTCTTTGCAAGAACTTGATTACAACCTTCGGCACATTTGTGGTACTCGCCACGGCTTCCACCCATTTAGATATGTAATCAACCGCCACCGTGATGTAGAGGTTACCAAACGAAAGTGGAAAGGACCCATAAAATCGAGGCCCCACACGCCAAAGAGTTCAATTTTAATAAAGTTTATTGGCATCTCATTCCGAGAGGATATATTTTCAACTCTTTGACATCGATCACATTTTGCACAAAAGCATGGGCATCTTTATACAAGGTCGGCTAAAATAACCTCGATCAAGTACCTTAGCCGCTCTTTTGTCCCGCAAAGTGACCACCATATGAAGTGGCATGACATCCTCTAGAATTGATTCCATTTCTTCATGCGGAACGCAGCTTCATCAACCCGCCAAGACAACGCTTATATAAGAATGGCTCATCCTAAAAGTAATGTTTGACCTCAAAGAAAGAACCTTTTCTTCCGATGTGATGAGAATTCGGACGCAAAGACTCCACAAACCGTGAAGTTGACAAAGTCAAGATACCAAGGTGTACTACCGTGATGCATGCTCATCAATTGCTCATCGTGAACGCGCCCCGAATTTGGACATGAGTTTTATAACCTCTGCCATCGACAATGAGACAAATGATCGCCTACTGATTTTATGTTCCTTCCGCCTCTCGATTTCCAGATCAAATTTTGCAGGAGCAAGATCCACCAATTATCCGTGGCTTTGCATCTTCTTGGCGACAAGATACCGATGGCTGCGTGATCTCAGATAGACTATCACTTTTGACCCCACGAGGTAGGCTCTAAACTTCTCACATGCGAATACCACGCCAGCAGCTCTTTCTCCTTTGTGGTGTAATTGATTTGGGCCTCCACCAATGTTTTGCTCGTGATAATCGATGGAATGGAATACCTTCTCCTTCGCTGACCCAAGACGCCCCCACAACAAGTCACTAAGGCCACACATCACTCGAAAGGCAATGCCCGCTCGACCAATAATTACCTGGCTATCACTAGAGCTCTGCTTCAACACCTCAAATGCCTTCAAACATTCAGAGTAAACTCAAAGTGGCGATTTTGCTCCAAAGAATGCACATAGTGGCTTAGCGCTTTTCCAAAATCCTTTATAAACCGCCTATAAAATCCAAAGATGTCCCAAGAAACTACGCACACCTTTTACAAGAGTGGGAGGTGGAAGTTTGTCATCACTCGATTTTTGCTTTATCCACTTCGATCCCTTCCTCGATATGTGATAGCTCAGCACGATGCCCTCGCACCATGAAGTGGCATTTTCCCAATTTAAAACCAAGTGTGTCACCTCACAATGCTTCAAGACCTTTCCAAATTACTCATGCATATCCTAAAAGTATCTCCAAACACGGAGAAATCATCCATGAAAATTTCCACCGACTTCTCCACCATATCGGAAAATATGGCCATCATGCAACGCCGAACGTTGTCGGGCATTACAGAGTCCAAAAGACATTCTTCTAAAAGCAAAAGTGCCATAGGGACAGGTGAAGGTGGTTTTGTGTTGATCATCAAAAGCAACCGCAATTTGATGATAGCGTAATATCCATCTAGAAAATGTAAGAACTCCTTACCAAAGAAGTTTGTCAACATCCGATCCATGAATGGCGTAGGAAATGATCTTTCCTGTTGCCGTGTTCAAATTTTCTCGTAATCAATGCAAACACGCCATCCAAGAATCACCCGAGTTGGAATCAATTTTGTCGATCATTAGAAATCACCAGAACCCCACCTTTCTTGGGAACGCATCGCACCTAAGCTTACTTCCAAGAACTATCCGAGATCGGATAATGATTCCAAAGATCCAACAATTTAATAACTTTTTCTTCAATACTTATTTCATTGTCGGATTAAGACGACGCCGATGCTCTATGGAAGTGTTGTGGCAATCTTCCAAAGAATATCTTATGCATACACGAGAAGGGCGATCCCTTTGATATCGGCAATCGACCATCCAATAGCTCTTCAGATTTCAAGAAGACCGTAATAAGGATTCTTCCTTGTCGTGCTCGAGAGTAGTCGAAATGATTATCGAAGAGTTTTTCCCTCGCCCAAATAAGCATATTTCGATGGTCATGCGTTTTCGCACTTAACGCTGAGGTTCGCCAATTGAAGGCTTGATACCGGATGGTACTATCTCGCAAACCCCAGCTGACTGGGCGGGTCAGTACGAGGTGTAACAAGACACTTCTTGTTAGAGGGATGTTTAGAAACCCCTACTTTGCTCTAACTCCATGAGGTCGGCATATTGCTTATTACTATCTTCGGATCACAAGAGTGCTCCAAAGATTGTATCCGCAACGACCGCCTAGAACTTGAATTACCGAGCACTCCTCCACTCGTCACGATACTTCACGGCGCTGAACACATGGAAAGTAACCTTCGATCATTTACCCTCATTGTGAGTTCGCTTTTGAAATTAATCAAAGTCCTTCCAGCTTGCAAGGAAAGGACGTCCCAAAATAATAGGCACCTCGTGATCTCGCTTCATAATCTAAAATGATGAAATCATGAAAGATGAATGTATCCACCTTTACTAGCACATCTTCAATTTTTCCTTCAAGTAGCCATAGATCTATCTCGCCAATTGTAAGATCACTGCTGGGTCTAGCTTCTCCTATCCCTAGCTTCCCGAATATTGAGAACGGCGCGAATTTATACTTGCTCCCAAGTCGATAAAGCACTAACCGACGTCAAGGCCCTCCAATTGAGCATGGAATTGTAAAGCCCTCGATCTTTCAACTTGGGTGTGATTTTTCTTTTAACATGGTACTACCGCCTCCTCAAGGCCACTATTTCGAACTCACCCAAACATCTCTTCTCGTTAGATGTCTTCAAGAACTTCACATAATTTGGCATTTGTTCCAAAGCTTCACCAATGGAATCTTAATATGCGGTTGCTTTTAAGACATCTAGAAATCTCAAATCGAGTATCTTGTTGTTTCTTTTTCAACCTTTGGGAAAGGAGGTAGAATGTAACGCCCCATTCTTGTAATAGAGACATTACTAAAATCTTTCTTCTTTAACAATTATAAAATAATAACAATAATAATAATATTGGTAAATATTGTATATAAGCAATGAGGTAAAATTTGATTTAACGGACGGCATATACCCTATAAATATGTATATGCCAACCTGAAACAACAACAAAACAACACCAACAGAGTAACAACAACTAGGACACAAATTTTCAACAAAATATATACATATCTATTAAACGTCATAGTATATCAAACATAGTTTTTAACCAAAACCATTTAAGGTTGCTCTTAACAAACCTCGAGTACTAGCATAGTTTGAAACATATTTACATAAAGCATGATCCCGAGAGAATGTATGTGGAGCTCATTCCGCCACATTAATCGCCAACCTCTCACCGCAAAACATTATGAAAATAGGATGTGAGCATGTAAACATACTCATGGGGAATACATCGCAAGCGCTATAACCAATTGCGAATGCACATAACATAATGAACTCTTCTTAATAGCTATTCCTTATGGTACTCATTATTTATCGCGCTGGTTAGCCCCTCTGGGCCTCCTCGAGGGTAATTCTTAATATTGAGCCCTTGTGGGCCTCCCGAGTGTAGATCGCCACACCAGACCCCTGTGGGTCTCCCGAGGGTACTTCTTTAACATTCTAGCTCACATGCATGCACAAAACACAACAATGATTATAACCATACAACGACTTACAGATCGAGTAAACCCCACCGTGTAGACGCTTCAAAATAAAGCTCTTGCTTGGTTGTTCGTCCTGAGCTTCGGATGTTACGCCACCTAGCACTTATAAAATTACTCTTAACTAAGTTTCATATGTCCAATTAAGTATATAAGACTCATCAACATGTACAAATGGTCTAATCTTAACTAAAAATCAACATTAGCTTCCGACATAACATATGTCTAACGTGAAAATTTGCACAAGACGTTGTCTATCTTGGATGAACCTTTATATATGCTAAAATATCATCAAATATCACAAATCAATCATCAAAATCCAAAGATCAAAGCTTTAGCATTGAAAGCCCTAATTCGATGTCAAACTAAAGTTTTCCAAATTTTGAATACGTCGGCCGAAAAATCCGAATAAATCATTTTAAGCTTTATTCATAGCATAGAATCCAAATATGAAGTCAAATGATCAAATAAAATCAAAATTCAACATTACATGGTCTAGGTTTTCGCCAAAAGGGTTTTTCAACGCTTCGATTTCAAACGCTTTTTCTTGCTCAAAATATATTTATTTCAATCCAACAACACATACATGAACAAATATCAAGCATATAAAAACATAATTCAAGTTCAAGACCCTTCATAATTTTCAAAATCACACAACAATTCCAAAGAATGACATATGTTCAAAGTTTCAACGTTAAACTACTTCGGCAATTAATCCAACATAATATCAAGCAATCATCAAACAAGAACACATCCTCTTCACAATTTTTGAAAGGACCGAAAATTCATCAAGTTCAAAAGTTCATATTTTTAAATTTTTCAAACCGTAGATACGCTCTAGAGATTGAATTATACCCTAATTCAAGATCGATTGAAAATTTAACATTGATTCAAATTCGAAAATGAAATTTTCAAAATTTTGTGTGTGTGTAGTGTGTGAAGCACGAAATTGGGGAAGAAAATGATGAAATGATGAATAGTAGCTATTTATAATCTAATCCACAAATTTTTCTTTTATTTTCAATTTATTTAATAAGGTGATTAATCATCATTTTCTAGAAATCCACAAACTCTACACTTTTCTTCACACTTAAGGCATAAGATATATATATTTACATATATGTACATGTATATCCATTTTATTACTTCTTCACAAATTTTTAATCTAATGCATAACAAATAAACGCTTTAATCGATTCTTATATCCAAATCACTTAATATCATCAATTAATCACCAATGCATAAAATTAAACTTTCATGCTAAATTCATAATTATAAATTACTAAGACATTAAAACTTATAATATCAAACTTTACATTTTCGCTAGGGCGATCCTCGCCTCTGGCCGAACAACCCAGAAAAACGCTCAAAACTCAAAAATTTTATTAGTTCACAATTTAAAGAAACATAATTCACTCTTTAAAATATATATATATATACTTCTTTAAGAAAATAACTCGGGGTATTACAGTGGACGATAAACCACCTCGTCCGTAAGCTTTGGCAATGGATTTGCTGCAGCAGGCTCCTCGGCATTACGAGGTTGCTTCGTGCCCGCTTTCGACACTTTGTTGTTAGTTTTCGACAACTCATTGCCTTCTTGGTTTAGCAACTAAGTTTCATGCATTTTCTTTCCACTTGTAGCGTGACAGCCTCTGACATGTTCCTTGTCTTCCGTGGTTTTCAAGTGTCACTGCGATTACCAAGTGGTCGATTCCTCATCTTGTTGGCTAATTGTCCGATCCGACCTCCGAATTCCTTAGAGAAGTTGATCGCCTCAGACATCGCATCCGCCTCGCCATATACTTCTTCATCAAAGTTTCAATAGATTTGGGCGTGTAGTGCCTCGTTGTTGCTTCGCTGGAAATTTTGTCGGCACGTATTTTTCTCAAAATTTCCACCACCACTGTTCCGCACTGGCCACCCCATGAGAAATTAGGATGTTGTCGCCATCCCGGATCAGATGTTTGTGAATAAGGATTATTCCTCCGCCATTCTCGATTTCCCATGTAACACACCGAGGTCGGGTTTGATGGGCAACTATCAAAAGTATGCCCTTCCCACAATAAACGCATGACACCTGCTCACTTGTATCGTGGGTGCGACCACTGAACACTTGTTGGTTGAACAACTGGATTGGCTACTTGCAAGCCTTTTAACATATTGCTCATGGAGGCCACTTGAAGCTTAACGTCGCCAAGGCATCAACCTCCAACACACCGCAATGCATTTCTTCCCATTCGAGCACAGAATCGACCATCGCGCTTGTTATTTGCAATCCTTTCCAAGATATCGATGCCTCATTGTAGGATTTAGAGAATAACCCCATTTGCGGAGGCATCACACCAAGCGTGTGGACGCTGCTAACCAATTATAGAAAGTCTCAAGTTGAATGCAAAGGGATGCCATGGTGAGGACATTTCGTAGCATTTTCTTATAACATTCCCATGCCGCATTAATCGACTCATCATCATTTTGTTGAAATGACATGATGTCATTCCGAAATCTTTCATTCTTTGTAGGTGGAAAATACTTCATCAAGATTTTTTCCCCTAGCTCGTTCCACGAAGTGATAGAGTCTGATGGAAGACAATTCAACCATGCTTTTGCACGATCTCGTAGTGAAAAGGGGAACAGCCGAAGCCTTAGCGCTTCGGCCGAAACTCTAGGCAGCTTGAATGAATCACTGACCTCCAAGAAAGACCGAAGATGAAGGTGAAGATCCTCTGTGGCTTGACCACTGAACTGCCCAATCGCTTGAAGCATTTGAAACATGACCGCTTCACCGAATCGATTTGTTTGCACTGGTCTTGTAATTCCCAGATTTAGCTCATTAAACTGGGTTAGCATAATCACGATACCCTCTCCCCGCCATCAGCAATAACTATGGCATTTCCTCCATTACCTCCCGTGCGCTATTCTCGCTTCGCCGCTGGTTTTTTGCCGATGCCTTCCTCTCGCGAAGGTGCGCTCGATCTCCGGATCTAACGGGTATAATACCGCTTTTTCCTTGCACATATACCACAATCCCGCAGCCCCTGCTTCACGTAAAAGAAAATAAACAGAGTGAACCACTAATTATTACGAAACATAAAGTTGCAATATCAACGTAATTTATAATTGGCAATCCCCGACAACGGCGCCAAAAACTGGTTGTGAAGTTTTATGCAACACAATATTAGGTACGTGTGATGACCCGACTTCCAAAGAAAGTACGGATCACATGGATCGTCACTGGTATGATAAATGCAGCGGATATATATAATTTAAACCAATACGATTAACCAATCAATTGTGAATAAATGCGAGATCGAAGGGATACTCAGATCAAGACAAACTCAAATCACGTAAAGACTTGCCAAAAAGGTTCTATGTTCAAGTCTAACCCAATCGTAGCACACTTCAAGGAACGAGGTACCACCTCCAGTCAATACGATATGATAGCACTATAATTAATGATACCAACAAAACATCGAGTTTGGCAAGAATAAATGTGTGAACATACATATGATGATGCATGCTCAAGGTTCTAGAATCCTTCAATTAAAGCAACAAAACCACAACCACTTTGCACCTAAAAAGTGTAAGTATGGGGTAAGTTAAGCATCGATCCACAGAGATTGTATCACTAAAACATAGAAGCTAGCTCAACGACAATTCATCATTATTCAAGCACGATAAAGGATGAGAGGTTTAAGGGCTTCGAATTTAATCCAAAGCAAATGTAACCAAACGAAATATAAATAACGCAATAAAACACGATAGATAACTATGAAGAAAGACTAACCCTGGGATACACCAATCCTATCCACAACGATGTTTATCCGCTTATTACTAACCGCTTTAATCCGCATAAGACGTAAGATCACATATATAACCAACAACTTCGCCATTTACAATTATGGCAGATTGATTACTAATTTTCCTATTACGCTTACGCCTCTAGAGGAAAATAAGCAACCCAAAAGGATCACTAAGAATATGCTTCCTACGAATGTCCTATCTCGCCACGACTCAAGGCTCATTCAGATTATGCATTCGATAACGATCGACAATTAATACAATTACGTAATTAACCGACAACTAGATATGCATCAAGATTGATCGAAATCAACACATATAAATAAGCACAATCGAATCATGAATCAATGCCCGGAAGGTAAATAACAATAGCGAGAATCACAACATATAGGATCGAATCATGCAAACCCTAGATTAGAACGGAAAACTAGCCGTATATAATAAACGGAATGAAATAATAATTAATCATAAAACGGAAATTAAATATATAAAACCCGTAGGGAAGCGTTGGATGAACAATGGTTGGTCTTGAATCCAATCCTTAGCGAACTAACGGAAAACGACGGAAAACGATCGGACAAAACGCTCCGATCGATAACAAAACGAAAACTAAACTAGAACAACGTAAAACAATACTAGAATTAAACTAAAGGAAGATTAAAGACTAAAAGCTATAAAACCGAGGAAAATCAATAAAATAGGCCTGGGGCGCCTAGGTGTCTCTGGCGCGAGGGGTGTTGCCATATATAGCACACCCCAAACCCTAATTTTCCTTCGCCGCTGCCTCGCGACCACCCTTCGCGATCGCTAGGTGCGGTCGCGAGGTAAGTCTCGCTGCGGTCCTCTCGCCGCCTGGTCGCCTGCGCCCGCTTGGTTGGCTCGCGCCATGGCTAGCGGTCGCTAGCAATTATGAAGTGGTCGCGAGAAATCGCCCGCTGAGTTCTCGACGCCAGCTTCGCCGCTGGCACGAGGTCGCGGCGCGCTCTTCGGGCTCTCGCTGGTTTGCTCATGATGACAGCCTAGCGACCGCTAGTCTGGTCGCTAGAAATGGGTCGGCTTTGTTCATTTGTCTCGCTTCGCTCCTTGCTTCGATTTTCAACATATAAACCTACAAAACACCAAAATAACACCCAAGAGCAATATCTTCTAGAAATAGATGAAACATTAAGAATCGATACATAAACGCACATTAAACGAGCTAAACTCATCTTCAAATATCAACTATAAAGTGTAAAATGCTGCTTATCAAACCCCCAAACTTAAAGCATTGTTTGTCCTCAAACAAAAATGTAATGTAAAGACAAACGAAAGATCAACGAGCGAGCAAAGAGGATAACCATTCTAGCCTCCAAACATATCAACGCCAAAACATTAGTGCACATGACAACGTTAGTCCACTCAACGCAAAACAACTATCGAGGGCAAAAGCTCATTTATTTCAACCCTCACAACGGCATGTGTGTAGAATATATAGGATACACTCAAACTTATAAAGAAATTAAGACGGTATACACTCAACGATCAATGCAATGCAACATCTTACCATAGGCTTGCCGCTTTCTAACATCTCCACCGCACAAATGTGTTCAAATAAGGATCAAAGAGGTCTTTGATAGGTTATAATGTAGGCACATTGGTTAAGGTAGGATAATATATGGCTAAGTGACTCAAGTAAACCCAAGCACCACCATTTATATATTTCGACACATATGGACTTTGTCCATTTTCTCTTCTTTCCCAACGTGTTAAATTGACGCTTTATGCCTCATAAGGTACCTATACTGATTGAAGACCCTTTATGCTCAACACTCATAATGAACTTAACATTTTTCTTTTCTTTCTTTTCTAGAGCTTATAGGATTTAATTTTCACGAACAAAGGTACTATTCTTTACCACGCATTTATTTTTCTAAAGACACTTTTCTCATCATAACTACATCAAAATTTCACCCTTTTGATTCCCATATCCATCCTCACCTACTATCATCCCGTTAATCGAAAGAAAAATCTAATAAAGGCTCAAAGAAGGCGACAAATGGTATATAACATCGGGTTAGTGTTTGGGTGAATATGTGGTTAACAAAGACGGCCTTTATCCTTTCCAAATTCAAACACATATCATAGCCTCGATACGTAAGAACGGCAAGTTCTAGAAGATAATCACATGCATGATAACACACAATTAAAAGAAATCAGATCAAGATGTTTATACAAAGGAAGCTCAAGTCTCACAGATAAGCAAATGGTGAAAACAAATGCCTAAGCCATCTCACGCCATTCATGCGTCATTTCTAACATATCATGCGCACTATCATTAAATTTCACAAAAATTTCTATCATCGGCCACATGGATTAACACACTTCACTTAACTCGTTGATCGACGCATATGAAAACTAAAAAGAAAAAACAAACACGACAAAAGCAACACAAACGAAAGACACGACAAAACAAGAAAACAAAACAAAGAAAACATTGGGTTACCTCCCAACAAGTGCTTACTTTAACGCCTTTAGCTAGACTATCACTAACCTCGCCAATCTGGCGCTTTAGTAGCAATAGACATCTTTCCCGACTTGTGCAACCTCCTAAACTTCGTGATTTACGGATCTCCACCACCGACTATGGAAGTGGCCCCCAAACTTGAGCGAAACACTGAGTTCCATGCCGAGTCCACTTCTTCCTTCTCACGTACACCTCGATTGGTCGAGTACCCTCTAAACGCTAGACGTGAGCGGCAGCAAGATTCATGATCGAGCAACAATCTTCCGACTTTCCAACGCCGTGTTGCTTGATGGCGTCAGATATGGAAATTTTGAGCTCCTCATCGTTAACACGAAACGTGAGGTTTCCTTCCGCACATCAATCAACGCACGCACCGCTGTTAGAAAAGGTCTACCAAGGATTAGTGGTTGTTGTTTGAATTGGAATATCTAAAATAACAAAGTCGCAGGAAAACAAAACCCTAATTTACCAACACGCCTTCGACGATACCTTTGGATATGTGACCGATCGGTCACCATCATCGCGAAATCTTCGCCGGCTTCATCTTTCCTAGGTGTAGCCGGTTGAATACGCTCAACGGCATCGATTGATGCTCGCCCCGCATCGCACAAAACATTTGAAAATTCGCCGCATCTCGCACTCTAACGTGAAACCGCCGATCCTTCGCTCAGAGGAGCTTCCTTTGCAAGACGGCGTCAGATTCTTCGGATAGGGAAATTTTCTAATTTCCCAATTTTCTTCTTGCTTGCAAGCTGCCTTTTAAGAATTTCATGTAGCCCGCATGTTTCGCAATGGCTTCAAAGAGAGGCAAATTTATCTCAACTTTCAAAACCCTTTGAAACGAGCAAACTCCTCTCATATTTCGACTTGACAAGTCGACTCGGGAAACGGGACCGGAGGAGTGTACGTGCGAGGATTTTCTTCGGGTTGCCTCGCTGGTCGACCTCGCGACCACTGGGTAGGTCGCGAGGAGTCTGCTGCCTGCCGACTCCTTCCTCGCGGCGAGCTCATGCGTGGCTCGCGAGCCACTGGTCGCCGCGAACAACTCGCGCGCTGGATACCGGATGACTCGCGGTCGGGTGCGCGCGGACGCTGCTCGATCGCGGCTTCGTGGGAAAAGTTCGATGGTTCGCGATCGGCTCATGGTCGCGAGCTCGGTCGCGAGTTTCTGGGCACAAGGTGCTTTCATGCTCTTCTTCCCAGTAGGGCTCCTGTAGCTCGCCCACCTCGCCCGGATAGCAAAGCATCGACTTTGGGTTCACCTCCGTTACTCGGAAATTGGCCTGCCTTCAGTAGTGTATTCACTTGCACGGCTATTTGACCAATTTTATTCTCTAACATCTTTATGTGCTTCCCATAGCGGTCACAAGGACTCCAAATGATTTATCTTTCGCCCTTGTTGCCGATGAACGTAATTTTGATTCGTTGCCAATTGTTGGTTGCTTACAACCAATCGCCGCATCATGTCTTCGAGACTTGGCTTCCTCGGCTCGAATCGATCTCAATATTGAAGCTCTTTCAAGGTTGTTGGAAATTCAATGACTCCTCCGATTGATGTGGTCGACGCTCTGTCTCTCAACTGACTCTTCAAAAGAGTGAACTCGCCATATTTTGAATCACCTCAACAAAGAACCGCTTTGAACGATGGCGTTCTCTCCGTTGGCCATCGATAGCCGCTGGCGCCATCTCTTCTCAATACGGCTCGCCCGCCGACCGGTCGGTTTAATAAGCAGCCCCCACCGACGCATCCACCATGCTCCTCGCCCCGCCATGTCACCCACCGTAGAACCGAAGTTATTTGTTGCTCCTCGAGAACCCATGTTGTGGACATCGCCTCAATAGACCTCCGAATCTCTCCCATGCCTCGAATAATGATTCGCCGTGGTTTTGGCAAAATGAGAGATTTCGATGATCTTCTTCAGGCCGGCGGAAAGTATTTCAAAGAAACTCTCAAAGTTTCCCCAAGTGTCGATGCCACCGGTCCAAACTTGAACCAATCTTTCACCGTCACAAATGAGAAACCCAACACGCAGATCCGGATCGCGGTCTTGTGGCACCCCATTCGCTTGATGGTGTCACAACATCGAGGAAGGTCTCGAGATGCGATTCGGTCTTCAGTGACTCCTCCCCAAACCGCTCTCCTTGACCATACTAATCGTACGGTTTGAGCTCGAAATTGTTTCAGATCTACGCATGGGCCCCAACCGCCTCCTTGAACTGCTCGTGGGATGTCGGTACATGTGATTCGAGGTCTTCCTCCGAGCAGTGGACAATGATTCCCATATTCGCCATCCGACGCATCTCGCAAAGTCGCCTAGCATGCGTATACTTGCTCGGGAGAATGCCCTGCTCATGGATTGGCCGCCATTGCAGCTGCCTCTTCTCTCGCTCTCTTCTCCTTTGAGAGCTTTCGATCTCGGATCTAATAATATTTCAGAGGTCCCCAGATCTGTACGATAAACCACCGAGAAACGAGAGAATTTAGCACCGACAAAAATAAATAAATATAATATATATATATAACTTGAATTAATAAATCCAAATCACAAATTATTCCTATGTGATCTTAATAACCCCAAGAACGGCGCCAAAATTTGATCGCACCTTTTCACACGTAAAAGTGTAAGTATGGGTGTTAAGCATCGATCCACAGAGATTGTATCACGAAAACATAGAAGCTAGCTCAACGACAACCATCATTATTCAAGCACGATAAAGGATGAGAGGTTTAAGGCTTCGAATTTAATCCAAAGCAAATGTAACCAAACGTAAATATAAATAACGCAATAAAACACGATAGATAACTATGAAGAAAGACTAACCCTAGGGATACACCAATCCTATCCACAACGATGTTTATCCCGCTTATTACTAACCGCTTTAATCCGCATACATGTAAGATCACATATATAACCAACAACTTCGCTATTTATAATTGCGGCAGCTTGATTACTAATTTTCCTATTACGCTTACGCTCTAGAGGAAAATAAGCAACCCAAAAGGATCACTAAGAATATGCTTCCTACTAATGTCCTATCTCGCCACGACTCAAGGCTCATTCAGATTATGCATTCGATAACGATCGACAATTAATACAATTACGAATTAACCGACAACTAGATATGCATCAAGATTGATCGTAAATCAACACATATAAATAAGCACAATCGAATCATGAATCAATGCCCGAAGGTAAATAATAATAGCAGAATCACAACATATAGGATCGAATCATGCAAACCCTAGGATTAGAACGGACAACCAGCCGTATATAATAAACGGAATGAAATACTAATTAATCATAAAACGGAAATTAAATATATAAACCCGTAGGGAAGCGTTGATGAACAATGGTTGGTCTTGAATCCAACTTAGCGAATCTAACGGAAAACGACGGAAAACGATCGGACAAAACGCTCCGATCGATAACAAAACGAAAACTAAACTAGAACAACGTAAAACAATACTAGAATTAAACTAAAGGAAGATTAAAGACTAAAAGCTATAAAAACCGAGAAAATCGAATAAAATAGGCCTGGGGCGCCTAGGTGTCTCGGGGCGCGAGGGGTGTTGCCATATATAGGCACACCCCAAACCCTAATTTTCCTTCGCCGCTGCTGCCTCGCGACCACCCTTCGCGATCGCTAGGTGCGGTCGCGAGGTAAGTCTCACAGCCCTCTCGCCCGCCGGGTCGCCTTGCGCCCGCTTGGTTCGCTCATGTCATGGCTAGCGGTCGCTAGCAATTATGAAGTGGTCGCGAGAAATCGCCCAGCTGAGTTCTCGACGCTAGCTTCGCCGCGGGCACGCAGGTCGCGTCATGCTCTTTCCGGCTCGCCGGTTTGCTCATGACAGCCTAGCGACCGCTAGCTGGTCGCTAGAAATGGGTCATTTGTTCATTTGGTTCGTGCTTCGCTCCTTGCTTCGATTTTCAACATATAAACCTACAAAACACCAAAATAACACCCAAGAGCAATATCTTCTAGAAATAGATGAAACATTAAGAATCGATACATAAACGCACATTAAACGAGCTAAACTCATCTTCAAATATCAACTATAAACGTAAAATGCGCGCTTATCAACCACCTCGCACCCATCATCAATCTTGCTCAACCCGCACATCAAAAACGAATATGGTGGCTAAGTATAAAAGTACTAGCTGGACTCGCTGTCGAAAACATTTTCTTCATAAAAGTTATTGAACCGCCCACAATAGCACATGAGGATTTTAGTTGAAAGGCTCACGCCTATCAAATATTTTATCATTTTCCAAAAGTGTCCGCGGACTATTTCATCCACGTTGTTCCATATCCGTAATTCATTCATCAATCATACGCTCATTCATTCACAAGACTATGGAGGTGGCCACCTACACATAGTCGCCGTGGACCGGTCGAGGTAGCTAACCTTAACACACAACACACGGTACACAATCCGAAAGTTAGTCCTCGACTAAGTCGGATCCGATCGTTACCCTTTTTAACGCTATGGACCAACTCATTCACATACCACATCGATATACCAATCAACCTCGTCCCACATTTGGACAAACCAACCTCGATATGGACACAACAAAACATAAATATTTGGCGATCAATAATGCCATGCGATAATATTTCATAAAGCTTTGTAAATCATGCTTTGAAAGTTATGCATAATCATTTTGTTTCAAGAAAAGCCCACCTCAATAATTATCCTTCGTATACCGCTAGCGATCCTCTGTTGTTTTCGTTTACGCTCCACACGGACCTTGTCAACGCAAGAAATATGATTTAGTATGTTATTCGCTTCTTTCGAGAAGTATCATTAAGATTCGACAGCTCGATATCTTTTAAGTCTTTGGGTTTTAGGATTCTCGTCATTGATACGACTTAGTTAATAATCTATGTATCGTCCATTAGGTTTGTCTTGCCATGACGATAGATGACACTTCGTCGTTGCATTCTTCCCTTCTATCGATGTTTCACCACGTCGTTTCGTACAATTTATGAATCCTAGGTTCATAACTAATTTTCGTCGTTTGTTAACGCGTATCAACGATTTCGAGTCCCAATACCTCATTCATTACTATCATTTCCTCTTCGCATTTCTCACCACACACATCCCAAATATTCTAATAGAGAAACTCACACTTATATTACACAATCAATAAATATTTCTCGTAATTCAATCATCATCTAACAAATGTTTATAAATTAAAGTTTCTTAAATAATATTTTCTCAATCATCTATTCGACATAATCAACTCATTACTTAATTAAATCTCCAATTTAATTAAGTAAATCTATAATTAAATATTAATTAAATGGATCAAATTAAAGTCCGACAATATTTGATTAATCAATCAAATTAATTTAATTCATCTTAGATATCCATTAATTAGGATTTATTTTCAATCACACCTTTGTAACAAATTACACAAGGCTCATCTCGTTACATAAATAAATCACTTAAAAGAATAATTTCAATTATCCCTTAACATAATTAATTAATTATGTTATTCAATTTCTAAAATTAGACTTTATTCAATCTAATGAATTTAATTAACTCACTCTAAATAGTCGATATTTAGATTATTATTTAATTAATTAAGAATTAATCTCAAAAATTTAATTATTAAAATTAAACCTCATATTTAATTAATATGGAATTAATTCAATCATTAATTTAATGTAATGGATTCTAGAAGTAAATAATTCAAGTCCATTATCCATTTATATACTTAGCCCAACATTTAAAATAAGTCTAAGCCCATTTGTAATTCATTTCAAGAGTCCATCTTTATTTAATTCAAGATCCCATATCAATTTAATTTTAACCCAACTAAATTCTCGCCCAATGACTTAAGGCCCAAACGAATTAATATACATGGCCCAAACAAAATTAATTAGTACCCATCGTAATAAAGAACCCCACCAACACTTAATTTGTTTAGCCCATAGCCCATCTTATTATTATTATTTTATCGCCCACACATAAATTTGGCCTAACACCATTTTTCGCCCAAATAAAATTAATAAGGCCCATTTCCACCAATTTTAACAAAACCTAAACTACTAACCCGATTCTAATTAAACTAGCCGCCCCCACCCCTCTTCATTTCTGGATCTCCCTCTCTGACTCACTCACGCACACAACCACACACGATGCCGCCGCCGCCGCAGCCTTCGCCTCCGCCAACTGCTGCTCGCTCGGTCGGTGAACCGTGACGCACCTCCTCTCATCTCGACCGCCACCACTCGGCGTACACAAACAGAGACCCTCTCGTTCTCACACACCCACACGCGACGCACACCCAGACGCCCCACTGTCATTGTTTCCTCGCCTCCCATGAGCCATCGCAGCCCGGTAGGCGCATCACATCGCCGCCGCCGTGACCTCAGCCACATCCCTCTCTCTTTCGCCCTCTATTTCGCAGCACACCGACGCAGACACACATTCGCCGCGCATGATCCGGAATTTGAACGCTTATTTACCTTAGATCTACACACACGCGCCGCAGCATTTACCTCATCTTTTCGTGATCTCGCCGACACACACACGCGCCACGCAGCACATGTCTCCCTCTCTCGGCAACACTCACCGCCGCCTCTCGGCCGGGCACTCCCATGCCGTCGTCACGACCATGGCTCGCCTCGCCCATCGTCGTTGGTCGACAGCCGAGCCCCAGTGGCTCGGTCATGGTTCACTCAACTCGTACACTTCCAGCTATAAATCGAAATTAATTTGGTTCTTTCGTATATTGGTGTTTAACCTATTGTGGAACTTGTTGTATATGTTCTAATTTCATTTATGTTTCTACTTCAAGATGTAATCAGTACATAGCTCTATAACTAATATTTCATTTGTTTGATGTGTACGAATGTGAAGTTGGGATGTTGTTGTTCTTCATTTACAGATTGAATATGCATATTTAAAAATCAGAATTTGTACTAATACATAAGGAATGTATACCGATTTAAGGTTTGAAGCTTACTTGATGAAGGTTTTTTTTTTTGATCGGTATGGTCCTGCTTTTCGCTTGTGTATGCTTTCCTTTGTTGTTTTATTTCTCTCGCTTGTTTTGATGGTTGAGAGAGTGAAGGATTGAGAGAATGAAAGAGGGAGCTATGAGTGAAATAGGAATACGTTGTTATGCTTTGAAAATGGAGGGTGTATAGGATGAAAGTCCAGGATTGATAAAGGAAAGGTGTTGTTGCAAGATCTCCGAGAGATTGTTGTTGTGTTGCAGTAGATTCAATTTGTCTCATGTTGTGGTGTTTGATCCTTTGCAGGAATAGGGGTATGTGGGAGGAACTAGATTCTCGTTTATTGGAATAGGGGGGGTACAAGTTAGCAATGTAAAATATGGTCAACTTTCCATTTTCGTAGTTTTAGATATCGAATAATTACGATTACGACTTTTCACTTGTTTTGTTCGAACGGGAATCGTGGTCGTCACACACATTATCATATTACGCTGCTTGATTATCAACGATAAATTTCCTCGCTTATTTAATTATAAAAGAAAAGATTTAATAACAATTCGGGTTAAATTCTTCATATCACGATTTTATTTTACGGTATTACATACCATCTCCTTAAAATAAATTTTGTCCCAAATTTGCTAACCTTGGAAGAGATCCGGTATTTTTCCTTCATAGTGATTCTAGTTCCCAAGTTGCTTCCTCTTGTCTATGGTGTCGCCATAGGACCTTCACTAGCAGATCTATTTGTTCCTCGCCTTGATATGTTGGTCCAAGATCTCCGTAGTAGTTCCACATAACTCATATTATCACCAAGATAATATCTGTCGGTGGTATCACATGATTGGGATCATGTATGTATTTCCTGAGTTGTGAAACGTGGAATACATTGTGCACGTTCCCAAAGCTTGGCGGAAATGTCAGTCCGTAAGCTATTGATACTATTCTTTCCAATATTTCATACGGCTCTACGAAACGTGGTCGCAACTTTCCTTTGATTCTCAATCTCACGATTCCTTTTAACCGAAAAATCTTCCGTAAAACTTTGTTTCACATCAAAATATAGTTTTGTGCGACGCTTGTCGCATTTACTTTTGTCGGTCTTAGGTTTCTTTGATCCGCTGGCTAACTGCCTCACAATCTCGATCATCTCTCCCACGTAGTCGTCCTAATATTCTTCTTTATCCACTTCATCCCAAAGAAGTGATGATCAACATTTCGTCCGTAGCGCCTGCATGTGGTCATTTCAATAGTTGCTTGATAGTTGTTATTGAGGCTAATTCTACAAGTGGTAACACTTGTTCCAAATTTTCTCCTATCCGGACAAAATACAATTGAGTTCTCAATTCCTTTGAAGCTCATCCGTAACTGGATGTAAATTTTGAATCTCTATCGACGCGATAGTCTTTAGAACTCATTGCAAACTTATGATACCGAACATACAATTGTGCTAATATACCCGATAAATATGTTATTAGGATCGGTAAGAAATACGTGTCTTGGTCAACGATCGATGATAATCCAATTAGCGTATTTTCTTTTAGTGATTTGGGTGGTCTTGATAAAAATCCATGGCTATATTCTCTCATTTCTATTCTCGCATGTCCAAAGGATTGTGGTTCCATACGATCATTTGGTAGAGTGTTTTCACTTGTCGACACGCCAAACAACGCTTTTACAAATGAAGCTACGCCCCGCTTCATTCCATCCCAACAAAATTTCTCCTCGAGATCTTCGATACATTTTGGTGTTTCCGGATGTGCGGTGTAAGACGCCTCATGGGCTTCTCTCAAGATCTCACTTAAGCCCTTCGCCTTTTAGAAAATACACACTCTCCCATCATATAACATCATATGTTACTACTCTAAAATCCTTGTGGTCATTATTCTTGATTTTGGCTCGTATTCCTCCAACTTATTGCTCTTCTTCCGAGGATCCAAAATTCGAGTTTTAATTTGGGATTGCAATCAACGTTGCAATATAACCTTCTATCGCCTCAAAGTGGCTTTAAAATTTCGATGTTCATCCTCCGAATTATTTATGAGCATCTCCTCGCGATCGAGGAGGCATCCCAAACTAGGATGATATTTATGACTCAAGGCATTTGCTACATCATTAGCATCGCCTAGGTGGTAATCGATATCACAATGTAATCTTTACCGCTCTAACCATCTTCGTTGCCTTATGTTAAGATCTTCTACTTGAAGAAATACTTCGTGCTTTTATGGTCAAGATAGATCTTACATCTAATTCCATAGAGATGGTGTTCCAAATCTTTAGGCATGTACAACCGCTACTAATTCCAGATCGCGTAGGATAGTTTAACCTGTAGACGAATCGCTTTGGAGCTTAGGCAATATCTTTGCCTTCACGCCGTAACACATCCTAACCCATTCTTCAAACGCTGGTATAGGTTGTGTATTCTTTATATGCTTCGGCAAGCAAGTGGTGTGTCGTTGTCAAGAACTTCTTCAATCTCTCGAAACTAGTCTCACGCCGGCGGTCCAAGTGTACTTGATTCCTTTCTCAACAATTGGGTCATAGGTCGGGCTATCGTTGAAAATCCTTCGATAAATCTTCGATAGTAGCCAGCAAGTCCTAAGAAGTTCGAATTTCATTCGGTTCTTGGTGATTCCCATTCTCGAACTATATCGATTTTCAAGGGTCTACTTTGATTTCCTCGTGGACACGATATGACCTAAGAATGTCACCGCCTAACCAAAACTCACACTTGCTAAACTTGGCGAAGAGTTGCTATTGCCTCAACTTTTGCACACCGCCCCTCAAGTGCTCTTCGTGGTCATGGTTATTCTCGAATATATTAGATATCGCCTATGAATACTAAGATAAATTTATCTAGTACGGTAAATACCCTATTCGTGATATCCATAAATATCGTCGGGGCATTTGTAAGTCCAATTGAATAACGAAGAGTTTTGAAATGACCATACCTTGTACGGAAGCCGCTTTTAGGCACATCTTCGCATCAAATCCTTAGTCGATGGTATCCCGACTTTAAGTCTATCTTCAAAAGACTCCTCGCCCCTTGTCGATCAATCGATCGTCAATTTGGGGCAAGGATACTTATTCTTTAGAGTTATCTTGTCTAACTCTCGATAGTCTATGCACATTCTTAGTGTACTATCCTTTTCTTCACAAAAGGACAAGTGCTCCCCATGGAGATATTGGGCCTAATGAAACTTAACTCCAAGGGTTCTTGTAGTCGATCTTCAATTCCCCAAGTTCCCTTGGTGTCATCCGTATGGGCTTTCGACATGGTGTAACCCGGTTTGAGATCGATTGTGGACTCCATCCGTCGAGTCATGTAATCCGTAGTTCATCCGAAAATCATTCGAATATTCTCTCACAATCGAAACGCCTTTTATCCTTCTCTTATTCTCGGTCTTCCTCCTCGAGATAGACAAGGTAGATGTGGTCATCTCGTCTGCTCAAAGAATGTTCTTGCTTATAGCGGATATGATTGGGACTCTTCTTCCCATGCCGATCCCGTGAAAGTTTATAGTTTCTTTCCTAGATGTTGGAAAGAAATCTTACTTTCATTTCGTGGATAGTATCATTATATTTGGTTAACCAATCCATCTCTTAGGATTATATCCACATCTACCATAGATATGACGTGAAGATTATCCATCATGACTGTAAGTAAACCTAGTCCAAGTTCTAGGTTCAAGCATGTGTGGTTACCGTTTATTCCTCCCATCGAGAAGAATTTCTCATGATTTGTTCTGCGTGTTTAGATAAAATCCTAAGTTCTCAACGATGCTTCAACAATAAAGGATCTGCCACCAAGATCAAACAAAGAGGGTAACAGAAATTTGGAGAAGTATTCCCATACCGCCAAGTTTCCTTGGTTCCTTGGCGGCCCCGTGGGAATTTCTTTTCCGGTTGAGGCGCACGTCCTAGTTTGTCGGGCGCTGTCGTTGTTGATGATGGTGTTGTCGTTGTTGCCGCCGCGTTGTTGCCGCTATTGTTGTTGTTGGAGTTTGCTTGCATCGCTGTCGCGGTTGTCGCCATTGTTGTTGTCGTCGTCACCGTGGTTGATATGGTCTCGATCTGTTGGAAAGCACGGACCGGGTTGGTTGTCGGAACGGTTGCTTGAATAGCTGGAGTTGTTGGACTCGATCCGGTACATTGGGACGACCATTCTCTCATTGGCGCATCCTCGGATAGTCCTCGGAGTAGTGACCCTTCCGACATAATTGAAACATTCATCATTTGTGAACATGTAGACCTTTGTGACTCCTATGGCACTTAGGGCATCCGGGAGTTTCACGAATATTTAGTTTCTCCGCCAGCGCCGGTACTATGGTACGTCCATTGTCTTGTTCGGGCCTAGATGGCACATTACCCCTTGTCATGGCCTCAGGTTGGCCTGGCCAAGATTTGATCCTCGACCTTGGTGGATCCTTCCCACTTTCTCTTCCACGATCTCCTTGGTGATTCGTGGATGTACAATGATAATCATATCCTCGTGCAAGGCGGCCTCAATGTCCAATGTTCTATAAAGGGCCTCACGATAGGTCATATTTCCATGACCAACTAGTGACACTCGATCTCATGATAAAGTGAAGCAACCTAAAGTTCGCTGATTTCGACTTGATTCGTGTTCCCGATGAACCAATTACAAGAGCTCGAGCAAAGTAGCTCAATTATCAGCCTATATAAAGGCTTGTAAACTCACTAAATATTAAGCTTTGATTTCAAATTTATTGGTGAGTTTTATTCTTCAAGAGCTCTTCAATTTCTTTTGGTTTGCCAAGAAATTCAATTATCGGCTTATCAACGAGGCATCCATCCCTCGCTCGTGTGTCATTCATCGCCCCGCATTGTTGAGGTGAATTGCTCTTTTGGTCGACTTCAATGTGTTGGAGTATACATCCTATCTATTTGTCGCTCATTTTCACATTTGATTCTGTGTTACGATTCACGCCAATTTTCAACCGATCATGAGGATCGCATCACTGAGTCTCTTTCTTAACTTTTCGCCTCTTCTCATCAAAGATTCTATACTTCTTAAATACACGCAATCAAGTATCTTCTTATGCCATCCATCGATTATAAATGTATTAGCACGATACGATATATAATCATACGCGTAAGTCTAGCACATCGTCGAACATCATATAATACGACATCACAACCAATGGCTCTCGATGAGCTATCATCATATCAAATCAATTACCTCTACGAGGATTTTCATCTCTGCTTTTGAGATTTACCAAAAGAGGATGTATGGAGTATGACGCCCAAAACTAATATCCGCATCATCCACGCATCTAATCATGGTGCGCATAAACATTTAAACGCCACCGAGGTCATCAAAATAAGAGTTCGTGTTAAACGACTTATCGCTTCCGCATGCATCACAAGATATACAAAAGTATATAAACAAAACACTATCTAGTCTTAAGAACTAGATCCATAATCGCCTGTGGTATAAATAGGGCTCGCCGTGTTCGAGTCGTGGACCCAAGTATGGATACTATCAATTTCCTCCATTTCATTGTCGCCAGACAGTCCTCCTCGTGATCCTCCTCTAAGTCCTACTCCTCTTTGACCTCGGCATTGAATGTGGGAATCACGCCTCTGATTATAATGACTCTAGCTTCTTCCATAGTAGCTAAGTCTCGGCGGATCTCAGCCATGATCTCCTCATAGGCATTGGCTAGAAACGGAGAAGCAGCAAGATGGGCACAAGCTTCTCTCACGGCGCATGCAGTTAAGCCACATGATTCGTCAATCTCTACATTATCGTGGTACATGGGTCCAGACGGGTGGTGGTTGACCGAAATGCCAGAGGTAGAGGTGGGCCATGGCATGGAATGATCGACAATGATGGAATCCCACCGGTAGTAGGATCGGAAAGGTGAGCCGTCGGGATGGAAGGTCCACCTTAACATGCTCCCGCCACACCGACAAGAATACGTGTCTATCGATGCCAAACAAAATGCCTCCGGGTGAAGCCACCATAATTCTCATCATGCTGTATATTCTCGCCCGCGAGATACGGTCCGCAAGGTGCAACTCCGTGATACCATGAATACATAGTTCAGTGGTCGACGGAACGAGCAAGTCCTCCTCAAGATCGAAGCTCTCGGCGATTTATATATGTATTCGGATGATATCTCGCGGTATACCCCTACCTTAGGTGGCGTAATTGCAATCACCGGAGTACACCGTCGTAGTTCGACGTACCACGGGCATGCAGAGCCCAATGACGCATGAAGTGCGTTAAGAACTCACCGACGTCGCCTTTTTCGGCACATCGGTAGGAACGGTAGAACATACCACCTTCTCGATGTAGCTCTTATAAAATAAAAGACTTCTAGTCGTAAAAATCGTCCAACCACAATCTTATATCCTATATTCCTAAGTTCTTATGAAACTACTTTCTTAGTTTGGTCTTGGAAAGAGACTGTATGGTTTTTAGGATAGAATGGACTTTCAATGTCCAGCCCGGGTAATGGCTAGTGGTCACCATTTCTCATTGGGTTATGAATTCCTTATTTCCATTCGAATCATAACATTCGATCATATGCTCCGCAATACTCAAAATTATATCTTTCTTTATACATACTTTCTTAACGTTATGCTTTGATTCTTCGTTATCGACACGATAGCAATAGCACGTATAGTGTTCGAAATTCCTTCACACAGAGAGGTTGTGATTCATAGCAGTGCGAACCTCCGCTAAGCAATCGCTTCATCATCATAGACTGGCGTTGTCATCCTCGATCCATCCGTATCGATTCTTATAATTTCTATGTTCTCGCTCTTCCTTAGTATTCCGCTCAATCGGGGATACCTTATGTTCTCATACTAAGTTCGGCGCAATAGGGATCATGCATCTTAAGAGTTAGAGTTCTCATGGGGAAACATACTCATTTACATTATGCCTCTAGCATGCTTTGCATATAAGAGTAAGGACAACTCATAACATATATTGCGATAAATGTGCATTCTCATATCATTCCTTTATCAATCTCCCAGAGTTTTCAACTCTTTTCAATCTACAACCGCTATTTTGAAAATAACTTTTCAATTTCAATCATCCATTTTTTTTCTTCCGTAATCATTGGAAACAACAACCCATTTGAAATTTTGAGACTTTTCTCCTTTCAAACATATTTCAACCTTCAAAACCATGCGACTTTTGTAAGTCCATTCCACATTTCATAAACTTCCACCATTTCAAAACAACTTTCACCATTTCTAAATAACTTTCAATTGAGATAGTTACCTTCATCCTCGTTGAGTAGGACGACGATGGGGGCAGCAGCAAAGGGCGCCAAATACCAACAGCCCAAGACTCAACTTTAATTTTAGGATCCAAGGAAAGTGTTTCTGTGGTTCGAGCGAACAAGTGCTCGACACATACTTTGTGACGAATTCGACTTCCAAAGAAAGTACGGATCACATGGATCGTCACCGGTATGATAAATGCAATGATATATATAATTTAAACCAATACGATTAACCAATCAATTGTGAATAAATGCGAGATCGAAAGGGATACGTCAGTCAAGACAAACTCAAGTCACGTAAAGACTTGCCAAAAGGTTCTATGTTCAAGTCAACCCAATCAGGCAAGACTTCAAGGAACGAGGTACGACCTCCGGTTCAATACGATATGATAGCGGTATAATTAATGATACCAACAAAACATCGAGTTTGGCAAAGAATAAACGTGTGAACATACATATGATCATGCATGCTCAAGGTTCTAGAAATTCCTTCAATTAAAGCAACAAAACCACTACCACTTTGCACCACCGCACCCATCATCAATCTCTGCTCAACCCGCACATCAAAAACGAATATGCAGTGGCTAAGTACAAAGTACTCAAGTGACTCGCTGTCGAAAACATTTTCTTCATAAAAGTTATCGAATCGCCCACAATAGCACATGAGGATTTTAGTTGAAAAGGCTCATGCCTATCAAATATTTTATCATTTTCCAAAAGTGTCCGGTCGACTATTTCATCCACGTTGTTCCATATCTAGTAATTCATTCATCAATCATACGCTCATTCATTCAAGACTATGGAGGTGGCCACCTACACATAGTCGCCGTGACCGGTCGAGGTAGCTAACCTTAACACACAACACACGCGGTACACAATCCGAGTTAGTCCTCACTAAGTCGGATCCGATCGTTACCTCTTTTTAACGCTATGGACCAACTCATTCACATACCACATCGATACACCAATCAATTCTCGCCCCACATTTGGACAAACCAACCTCGATATGGACACAACAAAACATAAATATTTGGCAACAATAACGAGTTCATGCGATAATATTTCATAAAGCTTTGTAAATCATGCTTTGAGTTATGCATAATCATTTTGTTTCAAGAAAAGCCCACCTCAATAATTGTCCTTCGAATACCGCTAGCGATCCTCTGTTGTTTTCGCTACGCCCACGCTGGACCTTGTCAACGCAAGAAATATGATTTAGTATGTTATTCGCTTTTCGAGAAGTATCATTAAGATTCGACACCGATATCTTTTAAGTCTTTGGTTTAGGATTCTCGCCATCGATACGACTTAGTTAACAATCTATGTATCGTCCATTAGGTTTGTCTCGCCATGACGATAGATGACACTTCGTCGTTGCATTCTTCCTTCTATCGATGTTTCTCCACGCCGTTTGCATAATTTATGAATCCTAGGTTCATAACTAATTTTCGCCGCTTGTTAACGTATCAACAATTTCGAGTCCCAATACCTCATTCATTACTATCATTTCCTCTTCGCATTTCTCACGCCACACGTCCCATATATTCTAATAGAAACTCACACTTATATTACACAATCAATAAATATTTCGTAATTCAATCATCATCTAACAAATGTTTATAAATTAAAGTTTCTTAAATAATATTTTCTCAATCATCTATTCGACATAATCAACTCATTACTTAATTAAATCTCCAATTTAATTAAGTAAATCTATAATTAAATATTAATTAAATGGATCAAATTAAAGTCTAACAATATTTGATTAATCAATCAAATTAATTTAATTCATCTTAGATATCCATTAATTAGATTTATTTTCAATCACACCTTTGTAACAAATTACACAAGGTTCATCTCGTTACATAAATAAATCACTTAAAAAGAATAATTCTCAATTATCCCTAAACATAATTAATTAATTATGTTATTCAATTTCTAAAATTAGACTTTATTCAATCTAATGAATTTAATTAACTCACTCTAAATAGTCGATATTTAGATTATTATTTAATTAATTAAGAATTAATCTCAAAATTTAATTATTAAAATTAAACCTCATATTTAATTAATATGGAATTAATTCAATCATTAATTTAATGTAATGGATTCTAGAAGTAAATAATTCAAGTCCATTATCCATTTATATACTTAGCCCAACATTTAAAATAAGTCTAAGCCCATTTGTAATTCATTTCAAGAGTCCATCTTTTATTTAATTCAAGAGCCCATATCAATTTAATTTCCGTAACCCAACTAAATTTCGCCCAATGACTTAAGGCCCAAACGAATTAATATACATGGCCCAAACAAAATTAATTAGCAGCCCATCGTAATAAAGAACCCTACCAACACTTAATTTTTAGCCCATAGCCCATCTTATTATTATTATTTTATCTACACATAAATTTGGCCCAACACCATTTTTCGCCCAAATAAAATTAATAAGGCCCATTTCACCAATTTTAACTAAAACCTAAATTACTAACCCGATTCTAATAAAACTAGCCGCCCACCCCCTCTTCATTTCGGATCTCCTTCTTTCTCGACTCACCACGCACACAACCACACACGATGCCGCCGCCGCAGCCCTTCGCCTCCGCCAGCGTCGTCATCCGGTCGGCGAATCGTGACGTGCACCTCCTCTCATCTCGGTCACACCACTCGGCGACACAAACAGAGACCTCTCGGTTCTCACACACCCACACGCGACGCACACACCCGCATCGCCCCATCGCCGCCGCCGCTTCCTCGCCTCCGACGAGCCATCACGGCCGGTAGGCGTACTCACATCGTCGCCGCCGTGATCTCGCCCACATCTCCTCTCTCTCTTCGCCCTCTATTTCCGCAGCAAGCACACGACGCGCATACACATTCGCCAAGCACGGATCCGAATTTGAACGCCCATTTACCTTCGATCTACACACGCCGCATTTAACCTCATCTTTTCGTGGATCTCGCCGACACACACACGCCGCACGTAACGCATGTCTCTCTCTCTCGCAACACCGCACTGCCTCGGCCGGGCACTCCCACGCCGCCGTCACGACCACGGCTCGCTCCGCCATCGCGTTGGTCGACAGCCGAGCCCTAGTGGCTCGGTCATGGTTCACTCAACTCGCATACACTTCCGCTATAAATCGAAATTAATTTGGTTCTTTCGTATATAGGTGTTTAACCTATTATGGAACTTGTTGTATATTTTCTAATTTCATTTATGTTTCTACTTTAAGATGTAATCAAGACATAGCTCTATAACTAATATTTCATTTGTTTGATGTGTACGAATGTGAAGTTGGGATGTTGATGTTCTTCATTTACGATAGAATATGCATATTTAAAATCAGAATTTGTACTAATACATAAGGAATGTATACCGACTTAAGGTTTCAAGCTTACTTGATGAAGGTTTTTTTTTTTTGATCGTATGGTCCTGCTTCGCTTGTGTATGCTTTCCTTTGTTGTTTTATTTCTCTCGCTTTGTTGTGATGGTTGAGAGTGAAGGATTGAGAGAATGAAAGAGGAGCTATGAGTGAAATAGGAATACAAAGGTTATGCTTTGAAAATGGAGGGTGTATAAGGATGAAAGTCCGGGATTGATAAAGGAAAGGTGTTGTTGCAGATCTCCGAGAGATTGTTTGTTGCGTAGATTCAATTTGTCTCATGTTGTGGTGTTTGATCCTTTGCGAGGAATAGGGGTATGTGGGAGGAACGAGATTCGTTTGTCGGAACGGGTACAAGTTAGCAATGTAAAATAGGGTCAACTTTCCATTTTCGGTAGTTTTAGATATCGAATAATTACGATTACGACTTTTCACTTGTTTTGTTCGAACGGGAATCGATGGTCGCCACACACATTATCATATTACGTTGCTTGATTATCAACGATAAATTTTCGCTTATTTAATTATAAAAGAAATGATTTAATAACAATTGGTTAAATTCTTCGTTAATACGATTTTATTTTACAGGGTATTACAGTACGCAAGTGCATGTAATCAACAAGTAATACACGGAAGTATTCGAGATCGAATCCACGAGATCGCGCTAATAAGTTACGCTGACAACAACTTGGTTTAAAAAGAAAACAACAAAGGAATTAAACAGGAGGTAGCTCTTAAAATAAAACTCAACTACAAACTTAAATTAAAAGGACTTCGGCAAAACGAGGTAAACACCCAACACAAATAACGAGGGAAGCACTGATATCAAGGAAGAGAAACTGACTTGACCTCTCGATTCCACCCATACATTGTACTAAATATACTACAGCATTATCATTTCCTCATTGCCATGACATGAACTTCTCCGATTCTTAGTATTTTTCCAAATCTAAGATTATACTCTATAAGCTATTCAATATATTCCTATACCGAACGGCCCTTAGAATACCTTTACTAATCCATTCATATTTGTCACGCAAGGTAAACACATATTCCTATGCTATTCACACACACAATGTTTAAATCATGTTTCAAGGCCACTCTTGTTTTCCACTCTATAAGAACCTCCCAAAGAATCATAGAGCTAAAATCTTACCATGGTGATCAACCACAAGCAAGATAAATAATTCCCAACAGAGCAATAGCAATTTAACAAGATATGCGAGAAATGAGCTCGTCACACGAGCATGGGTTTCATCAAGAGATCAAGTCCTATGTGTTTAGCTCATCATGCTATCGCTCAACAATATCCGACACACAATCGCCATAACAAGTTAAAAGAAATCGAGAAAGAAAGTAGAACTCATCACCGAATCACGTGTTCTTCTCGATCGTCGCCTTCCGCTGGCTTCATCTCTAAGATATCGCTCGCTTGATTCCTCTCCGCAATGTAATGATTCCTCTTTTTTCGTCCCCGGATAATCCTCCTTTTTCGATTGTCGCCTTTTTAATAACAACCTCGGCGCTTTTTAGGATGCGGACTGCACCGCCACCCTTCATCCTCCTCGATTCTTTCCCTTTTCCGTTGGCTCGACAGAGAACAAACCTTCACGCCGTACACCGCCATGTGGTTGTGGTCTGCGGATCTCCTCTTCGCCTCGCCCAAAACCTTCCACACGTCGTTAGCCTCCATAAGCACGGCCTCGCCCACTAGTACGAGCTCTTCTACTTCATTTGCACAAGCACGAGCTCATCTCTCTTTGAACTCGGCTCGCCACGAGTCCGACCTCTCACGAGTTCGACTCGCCACAAGTGCGGCTTTGTGCCAAAGATAATTCCAAAGATCATATGTTCTCTACGAGTTCGCCTTCTGCTTCATGAACAAGAGCTCATCTACGCTTGCGAACTCTTCGCCTTGAGCTCGACTTCAGCTACAAGAGCTCGGCTCGATGCGAGCTCGAATTTGATTACGAGAGCTCGGCTCGGATGCGAGCCTCGACTTTGGTCGCTTCTTTCTTCCTGGAGCTCGGCCGAGACTTCGCCCAAAGATCCTCGCCCACTTTCCTTCGAGCTGACTTGCCTTCGAGCTCGACCTGCTCACGAATCACCCAAGATCGCCTCGCCTCGCCTCTATTCCTCGCCGCTTCTGAATCAAGCTCGCTCACGAGTTCGGCCTGCTCACGAGTTAAACCAGAGCTTGGCGAACCTCGGCAGACTTCGCATCGGCTTTTCTCGCCTCTTCCCGCTACATGCCATAGATTGATTAATTAATGCTAAAATGTACCTAAACCCCATAAAAGCACCGACTCAATCCTACACGCACACACACGAAAACATAACATAAACATACAAAACAATGTAAAACATACGGACGTAACACACAACACTCAAAGCTATTATCATCAAAATATCACATAATAACTCTTTACAAGAGTTATCACTAACCACGATTTTCTCGTGAAAACGAAATCAGACAAAAACCAAAAAATAAAAATGAGCCACGATAAACGACAGATCCACAATTAATTAATTGCGCACGTAATAATAAAACGTGAATTAATCCAACAGAGCCAAGATTCTGATCACAGGCTCTGATACCAATTGCAGGGAAATCTGATTTTAACCTTCTCCCGATGATCTATCTTGGATGTTTAAGTCACCATACATTGATTATATTCCTAGCATGCACCTATATAATTAATTGCAACACATTGATGTTTTCTCGTGTTCACCTGCGAATTTGTCGAACAAAGAATCGGATCAAGACTCGTGCTTTGATCTTCGGATCGTATCCCGCTCACAAAACTTCAATGCCGAGAGAGCAATCTATGGAGAGTGCCGCAAAATCGCCTTCATCCTCACACTCAAAATCTCAAAATCACAATTCTCACTATATTTTCAAAAATCTCTTAGATTAGATCCATCGATTTTCTCTCACCTTATATTTATAATGCAACCCTAGAACCTATTAGAATAGGATCTCTACATATCTAATAAATATAATAATATCTTTCGTGATAGAGAGGATCGTAACAGAGTCAGTGGGACTCTTTATGAGGTCGACGATTTTAGTGCAGCCTGTGCCTTGACGGGACAAACCTAGGATCAAATGCAAAGAATAAAGATAAGCCTCAAATAAATTAATTATCTTATGTTCACCTGTAACATAAATTAATTCATAAACATTTATTCATGCCACTAGAGAATAAATGCCGACTTACCCTTTATTTCCGAAGTTGAGTCGGGCCAAGATTTAGACTTCACTTAATCCTCATATTTAAGATATCGCATGTCCATTAATTATTTATAGCGCTCGATCGCTTAAAATAATTAATCTCTTTAATTCCTTAAGTAGTATCACTCAAACTTATTATTGTACTTGAGATAACTCAACCTGCAGGGTTTAGTACAATAAACCTTTTGAGCTCCTTAAGGGGACGTCAACATTCTAAATGGATACGGTGACACGACATGTAACTAGTATGACATACAAGCACTGTCACTACCCAAGATATGGAGAATATTGGTTATCTCATGTAACCTCACCCAACAAGTCAAAGTGATGGTCAACAACTCATACTCACCTAAAACCTTATCGAGGTTTAGATCAACGTAAAGTCACCGAGATATAGGTTCTTCACGACGGTCAGATAAAAGAACTCATCTCACTGTGATCCATCAATACATCAGAGATGTACCAATATAGACAAGCAACCAAGTCAAGTCACTTCTTATCTATACCGCAACCTATACCGACAACTCGTCCTCAAGTTGTATCAGCTATGATCCTTTTTATATCTCATTAAACTTGACCAATCATACAGACTTCTATGATCTTCTACACACTGTATGATCTAACTTATATATGAGATAAATGGACATACATATGCAATCAAGTAAACAATTCAGATAGGAGATTGTAATAGTGGTAACAGAAACATTGTATATAAGCTCAACCAAACCGCCCCAAGATACAAACCAACAATAATATGACTTGGTCGACCATAAACATATAAACCTATGCCTACCAAGAGAGATAAAGTGGCCATAATGTGTGAGAGTATGTACCCAACAATACATGAGAGCATAATTCAATTCATAAGTTATTGGCAAGCAATAGTGAAATATATTGGAACAAGAGCAAAAAATACGCTTAAAGACAACGGACATTGCCCATTGTTGTAGATAGGTACGACAACAAGCAATGACCAATGCCATATAGTTTGGTGTCCGTTGTCATAGCACTTACGACATCGCCAAATGTCCGTAGTTGTAGATTTTATGTTTGATGCGTTAGATAGTTACAACATCAGTACATGCTTGTTGTCATGTAGTTTAGAACCCGATTTTCTTTTTCATCTATAAAATTGATTTTCCTCGTTGTCATATGTAGGTGTTTCTACCGCTGCCGTAGGTTGAATCGCTTATTTTGGACCTTTTTCAATTGACATTTTTATAATTTTAATATTTAACCAAATCCATTACATTACAATCATATTTGATTCAACCAATCAATCATAAAAATACCATGATCATATTCAATTACAACATAATCAATCATAAAATTATTAAAATATTCATATGCCAAGTTCAATACTTAAACCATTAATTACTAAAAAAAAATCAAACGATAATACACTTGTTGGTCCATCATTCCTCTATATTGTAGCATCCCCATGTTGGCCATTTCTCTACCTACATTGACTACAATCATAAGCAAACTTTTGTTCCAACACACATTAACACATAGATTGGTGAATTTATAATCACAATCTTATATTTTACAAATTTCACCATAAGCAACTGATAAGTATTATTAACATGCAATCTCATTTACGTATGCATCTAGCAAAACTAAATTAATTAAGGACATCAACACACATGCATGCTAATGAATCGACTATAAGCTGATTTCATTACCTTCTACCCCTTCATGTATTTCTTGAACACATTTTGCCCACTCTGTACGCACTTCATCAATCTCTTCGATATAATATTTTGCATTACCAATGAACTATTAAGTATAAGTATAATTTAGTATAATTTATAACATCAAACACTTTGAATAATGACAAAACAACTATAAACTTCCTCCTCTTATAGGAGAAAGCGATCTTACATGAATTAATGGACAAAGAGATGTAATTCTATTGAACAAATCATCAAACCTTAAAAAAATACATATAGCACATGCAGAAGTCACACTGAAGATGGATAAGAGCAGTCAAAAAATATCTTTGGTAAGCAAAGCAACATCACGTTATTTAATTAGATCAAACTTCCAAATGAGGAATAGACCTAATGTCTAGCGGAGGAGTCAGGTGGGAAGGCGATAGTGGTGGCCTATTGGCTCCTGCTATTTGGCTAGAAGGAGGAAGGCGACTGGATGGTGGCAGCGACTTTTGTAGCTGGCTGTTCGGCAGACAATGTAGAGAGAAAGGGGTAAACAGATGAGAGAAAATGAGATACGAAGAGCCTGAAGTAAGGATTGCAGCAGCAATGTTAAGGATAGAAAGTTCGCTAGAAGTTTGGACATATATGGCACAAAAGCTGGATCTCATGGCAGCGTCGCTGTAAACTCTAGTTTCCGACCTGCGCTATGAATGCCCCTTCAAATGCATTGACTTGGAGCATAATATCCTCGATAGGTCCAACGGACCCTCCACTTGCAGGGTAGCCAGTCAGTGCATTGGCATCATCATCTTTGTCGGCGCCTAAGATGGTTGTGTGGGGCGGTTTAAGATAACCATAGTCGTTAGTTCATCTAAACTACAGTTTTTAAAGTGATTGAAATCTATACTTGTACAATTTTTCCCATAAACTACAGCTTTGGTAAGAAACCAGAGCTATGATGAAAACTAAAGTTTTCACAAAATTGTAGCCTTTAACTCAGTGAGTGATAAAGAACACTACTAGAAAATAAGATTATAGACTACACATAATATGTGTAGTCTATGTGCGTGTTGGAGTGTAGACAAAGTGGTGTAGAGAAAACTAGGCGAGCATAGACTACGCTTTTTGCGTAGTCTATACCCACCATGACCACGCTTTTCTCACATAGACCACGCCACGCCGTAGTCTATACCCCATGAACACACAAAATTTCGCCCATAGACCACGCTTTTTATGCGTAGTCTATACCCACCATAGACCACGCTTTTCACATAGACCACGCCACGCCGTAGTCTACACCCGACAGATCACACAAAATTTCGCACACAGACTCACGCTTTTACGCGTAGTTCATACCCACCATAGACCACGCTTTTCTCTCATAGACCACGCCACGCCGTAGTCTATACCCACGCATCACACAAAATTTCGCACATAGACTACGCTTTTTGCCGTAGTCTATACCCACCATGACACGCTTTTTCACTTAGACTACGCTTTTACGCCGTAGTCTATACCGCTTTAATGCTAAATTTACTACGCTTTTCTATTACAACCCGTAGTCAATTTAATAACAACTACGGTTTTTCAATTTCAACCGTAGTTAATTTCTTTATTTAAACCTCGCATAATTAATAACGCAAGCAAACGAGATTAAAATATACTTGCATTACGCTCAAAATCACTATTCAAAATATACAACTGCTTTCATTACATTCTATGTAATCACTATACAAAATATACAACTGCTTTCATTATACCTACAAAATCACTATACAAAATACTATACAAAATACTATACATCACATAACAAAACAATAAGATCAGATCCCCATATCACAAAGACAAAATAATTTAAAGATCAATAACTTACAACTAAAACATCACAAGACTATATGTGAAGAAGCATGAAATTTGCCCATTCAATGCGAACTTCATCAACGCCTCTCGAGAGTAAGACCGATTTGAAACTATTAACAATTCAAAATAGAATATTAGCACTCTTGTAACAAAAAAATGATTATATTAAAGAAATGAAATGTTTATCTTACATGTGAACGTAAAGAAATGGAACCACTCTTCATAACTTCTTCAATTATATCTTTCATGAGCGTAGTACAAAGAACCCGCATTGCTTGAATCGGGTTGTTTCGACACTTTTAAAATATCAAATATTAGCAAGATGTGATATATATGAAACCAACATAAAACAAATGTGATTTGATAAATGAAAATACCTTTACAATTTCCCAAGTAGGTCGCTTCTTCCTTTTCTCCAATTTTGCATTAAACATAAAATTGCCCTTCAAGCAATTAATAGTAATTAGATACTACCACAAATACACACATTTCAAAGTACAATACAGATCAAGAATGCTCAAACATTATGTTCATGGCAATGCAAGAATAACATCACAATTCCAAGTATAGTTTATACATAGAATTTACAACAGAACATACTGTACCTTTTAGGAATTTAGTATTCAAACTATGTACATATGTATGGAATCAGCCCACACGTAATATTGCAATGTAACATACGTAATATTCATTACCAAAAGCAACATATGGAACAAGGGTGAAAAGTCATATAATTTCAACTTGGGATTCCAAAAGCTACCTTCAGTGTCTCATATTTACAATAAGATTTAAGACTTACCCGATATTGCACGGTACTATCACTAATTGATTTTGAGATACACCCTCAAACCTATCAGCCAAAGCACGTGTTCGTGCATCTTGATCGCCCTGGGAACATATGATATCTCAAATGGATTCACAAACCGCAGTCGACCAAGTGTAGTTGTACTCTCCTTGAACTCTTGGAATAAGTGACTAACAAATAAATAAAATGTATTAAATAAACATATATTTAACATTGCAAAATAAATTTTGAAAGATTAAATTTTACCACATATAAACCACAATGCAATTTCCTCGAATGGTCAGAATCACAAAACTGAGCTTACAATCTTATTCAAAACAGACCATCAAGTCGACCTAAATACTCAAACACGATCGAACTTGTTTGTCATGCAATAATAGAAAATTCCTCCAATGATGTAAACTATTCATGTTTTCTTACTATAAAGCAAATGAAATTTATTTGTATTTATATTTCAATAATTAAGCTATTTGATGCAATATAATTTCAAACAAATTTCATAGAGTAAGTAACATGACTCTTCTTTTATGCAAAAGAACAATTTGATAATCTAAAATGTCTCAGATGGAGCTAAGGACTCTTGTTGCAAACAATTTTGGTAACTCAAATACATAAAATTGCCAAATTGTAATTAAGGTCTCAAGTTGAAGACATTTGAGTTCGCCAAGAATCTTTGAAGTTTAACATTAGATCACCTAATCTTGAAAATAAAGAATGAAAACTTACCGCTCAAATAGATCTTTTGGTAAAAGGTAAATACATCATACTTTGTTGTTTACACGTAATTACCATGAAAATTAACATAATTAATCGATTACCAAAGAAGAGAAGTAATTCACATCGCCGAGCCTTTAAAATAAATAGAAATTTTAATATTGTCAAAGTTTATCACAATAGTGCAAATCAAAAATCCCACCAAGAGCAGTAAATATGAAAATGCAACTAAGGCAATCTTTCAATGGATGCTCATAAGATTATTCCAAAATCATAGTATTTGCAAGAACTATGCATCCTTCTCCCGAGTACTCTCAAAGTTTGTCGCTTCTAATTTCCACAATACACTAACACCAAAAAGGAGGTAGAAAGTATTACAAAATAAAAGAGTAACATCGAGAGGATGCATAAGCATTTAAGAAAACAACCTAGTGAGATATTTAATCAATTTGAGCTGACATTGGCAAGTCTAAATATAAATGATTTACAGCTCACATGTCAAAATGGTTTTCAAGTTTCAAACCTAAAATGAAGTGATAAAGAGCAGTTTAATGGCAAGATCCATCTTGCTTGCTCACATGCTTTCTACCTTACTTTTCATATACTCAATCATTCATATCAAGAAACCATTAATAATTTTACTGTACAAGTTCCCGACATCTCAGAATACCGAGCTCAAAAGAAAACCTAATAAGTGATACTCGTAACACCTTTTAGGCCAATTCTCAAATAGAAGCCATTGTAGACAATCACCGCACCACCTAACAACTACCAAAGGACAATCCCAATATCATGAATCCATGCAATCATTGAGATTCAATATTATTTACCACACTGGATACATACATTAAGGTGCCACCATATCAAATAAAGGTTTGTGTCCGCTTTACATGATGAAATTATGCAAGTACACGGTTGATTGACAATGAAAGAAAGTCGAGCTTAACATTTCAACCTAGATCAAATGTTTAGGTATGAATCGATATCTCAAATAAGTACCTCCTCCAAAAACAATTTCACTCCTTTTATCTTCGACAAATTTCTCAAACGGTAAAATTGTAAATAATAGTTTTACACTTGAATAATCATACTTAAAAATACTAGACCACTCCTTATTTTACTAAATTTAACCTCGTGCCTCAAAATAACACATATTCAACCCACCCACAAACACCTTCAAATTTCCCCAACCTCACGCCCAAAAGCACAATGTCATAGACCTGTGATCACCTTTCCCAAACCTCACGCCCAAAAGCACAAGCAACACGAAACAAAACGAAATGAAAAGAAATAAAACTTAAACAAATAAAAACACCTTGAATTTAGTGGTAGCTTGGCCTCGCGATCATTGCGTAACACGGTCCTGTGACCGGAGCTCATGGCCGAACTTTCCCAGACGGACAGTTTGAGACGACGCGATGCGCGCCTCCGGTAGCGCCGTCGCTTTCTAGATCCTCTCCACCGACCATTGCTTTCTCCGATCGCAGCCCTGCATTCGTAAAACCCTACGATATTTTTGGAATCAGAGACCGGTCGAATCCCAATCAAATGGAGAAAAGGAGGAGGAGAAAATGGAAGTTGAGAGTTGAAGACGACGGAAAGTGAAATAAAATAAAAAAATGTAATACCTATTTTTTTTATTTTAAATTTATGCACATAGACTACGCTTTTTTTTTTTAAAACACGCACATAGACTACGCTTTTTAAGCGTAGTTAATAGTTCATATAGACTACGCATTTAAGTATAGCGTAGTCATATTTCAAAAAATTAAGACATAGACTACGCTTTTGATAAAAAGCGTAGTTATATTTATAGACTACGCTTTTACTAAAAAGCGTAGTCTATAATGTAGAGAAAAGTGATATTTGTAGTAATGTAATTTGTAGTAGAGATATATATCATTTTTTATGTGTTATAACTATGTATATCATCAACTACAACTTTTCACAAAAGTCATAGTCTTTGAATTGTAGTGACAAACATAGTTTACAATAGAGTATATATCATTTTTACGTGTTATACTATATATATCATTAGCCATTATACTTTTATATACATATATATTATTTGGAAGTCACCCACTAATATCAATTGTTCTTACTTTCTTTCATATATTCCATGTTATGTTGTAATATAGCTCATATAAAACTAGAAAATAACAAGAACCACTACAACAAAATTCTCCTAATAGACATTTCCTAAATGTCCTATTATGTCACATAATAGGACACTCATTGGTATAGGATGTTCCCAAGGAGCATCCTATTTGCTTGGGTCGCAATATGATAATAGGACTCTTGTAATAATAGGTAGTTAAAGAGTGTCCTATTACTGGACTCTTAGAGAGTCATGACACTCAAGAGCATCCTATTATAGTTTTGCACGAAAATATTATAGATTACGGTCTATGCACATCCTATAGCTCATTAGACACAAAACATTCCTGAACTAGTCAGACTATCATCATAGATTCATCATCTACCTCTAACAATAATATAAATCGATTAACATTACAACTTCAATTTATATCTCAAAAGAATGTCGAATGAAAACATCGATGAAGTCTTCTAATGAGTTATTCAATCCAAAATAATTTCTTTGTGCATAATTAATAAATAAACAAGTACATAAGTAGTCTGATAATGATTTTCAGTGCAATTATACAACAGTTGCATTGAATCCATTAATGAGACATCACACACACTTCCCCTGCTACCAATCCACTCCAAAGGCCCTTCTTTAACTCCATATATTGACGAATTCTTTCTCCCCTCTAAATGCATGAGTTGGACGGAATACGAGTACATCGAGAACCAATCTTGCAACAACACCAAAATTATACGGTATAACGATAGTATAGTGAAGTAGTTTTGAAGCAACAAATGACCAAAGTTAGCATTTAATACTGAACATAATATAAACATAAAACATTAGATAAAGGATTGCACGAAAATAAGGTACTACATAGAAAGAATAGATTGGCTAACTCCGGATTTGGCAACAATCTCAAAGCAATGTCACCGACTTAAGTAACCAAAGACTCCGCACTACAACAATTAGCAATGAGTAAAAGACACGAACAAGGTCGCAACTAGTTCAACCATATCATGTTATGATAAACAATCGAAATTAAGTTAAGCTACATAATTTTCATAACTTGTTAAGGAAATACCACAAAAATGATCTAGAAATCTGCATATATGAGAGTCTAGAGGAACATGAAGTTAAGTTTCTATAAGTAAATCTGTAAAAATATATGTCCATCTTTGTTGAGATATAAACTGAACATGTTGTAAAGAGAAAATATTTTGTATCAAGAGAAGAAGATTACAAAAGCACTACAAGAAAATGTTGATTAGCGACGGAAAATTCCGCCGCTAATCCTAAAAATCCGCTGTTAAACTGCTTAACGATGAAATTGCAACGGAAACATTCCGAATCAAATATCGTGGTCGCTATGCAAGATCGCCGACGACTCAGGTCCGTTGCTAAATCAGCGACGGAACAACTACGGAAAATTCCGTTGCAACAGAGGGCGTTGTTTTCCGTCGTTGATTAACGACGGATTTACAACGGAAAATCCGTCGCTAATAGCAACAGAATTAAAATCCGTCATTGATTTACAACGGATTTACAACGAAAAGTTCCGTCGCTAATTGCGACGGATTGTATTCCGTTGTTGATTAACGACGGATTTACAACGAATAATTCCGTCGCTAATAGCAAAGGAATTAAAATCCGTCGCTAATCAATGATGGAATTGAAAACGATTTTTTTCATCGTTGTTTTTAATTTTTTGTTTTTTAATAAAATGACACTTCTAAATTAATTATAACCTGCTCAAACTACAAATTCATCTTAAAATATTAAACCAAAAATTCAAAAAATACGTACTCAATTTCAAACACAATCATAACATTAGATTATCTACGAACGTAATTCATAACATAACATAATCCACAAATACAATCCAAAAGTAAACATAACATAATCCAAAAATAAACATAACATAATCTAAAAATAAACATAACATAATTCCAATAACCAAATTCTAATAGATTTAATATCCGATGATCTTCAAGTCAATGATATATCAACCGATCAAGATGGTGGATATCATGTACCGCTAGTAGAACCCGAGCCCGACATAAATCGCTGGAAAGCCTCCTGTTGAACACGTAATTGTTCAAGTGTCTGCTTGTGTGCCTCGTTTAACGCCCTTATCTCGAGCTCCATTTTCTCCTCATATTCCCGACGCCGAGCTTCATATTCTTTTCGCTTATGTCTCTCGCATTGTAGCGCCTCCTCTACCTCTATCAACTTTATTGCACTCATGTATCGCCACCGGATCGATTCGGGATGTCATTGCAGTAATCGACACCGATCCACTAGATTACTCATGAAGCTTTGTGCAAGAGAACCCGCACCAAACAATCTCTTCTTGGAGGGCCTCCAGGACTTGCTTGAGGATCTCGCCCCTATCTACCTCCCGACTTCATCCGTGTCGAACAGTATCTCAAAGTCGAAAATTGTCTTCAACTTGTATTTATAAAATAAATTCACTTAGATTATGTAGTTAATAATTCTAACTAAGTCAAATGATTTGAAGGTACTTACCCCGATACTACGAGACTTGGATCGGTATATTCACCATCTTTGGTGACATGATACCTCTTGAATACATCCCATCGCACTTGAGATATTTCGACACCACGCTCTTTTGCTCGTGCATTCAATCAAAAGATCATTAAAATATATGGACTATGAACATCATTAATTTGTTCTAATTAAGTATGAGATACTTACCATTTCCATTGCATGTTCTAAAGCACTTTTGAGCCACTCCATGCTTAACAATGCCTGCTCCCCGCCATCGGGCTCGGTCATCCTACTATTCCGTGCTTTTATCGCCTTTGTTTTACATCATCACGACTCCAATATTGCTTCCAAGCTTCCCACTCGAATGGAATGAAGGAGGTGGACTCGTCATTCACTTTCCTTTTGATCTTGTGAAGAAGATCCCAGATCTATCCCCCGCCTTCATGCGCCATAGCTCGTAAACAATGTCATCCTTCAAATCCTTATCCCAATAATAAAATTTCTATAGAAAAAATATTTAGAGATTAAAATATAAATAGTATACATACATACATCCAGAGACAAATAGTAAACATCATTCATTTGGCGTTTGAACTCAATAATACTAAAAATCACCGTACAGAAAAAAGATCAAGAAAATTAAGATAATGACAAGGAATCTCAGTAGCTCAAGGCCAGGTGGAAGAAGGAAGTTGAACAATTCATTGTCTTTACATCACCGTAAAGCATGACCATTACCAAAACATTATTATAGTATGCATGTCACTACACTCGGTCACTTTCGATAAAATACATAATTGAGTATTTTATCTTTATCACAAGGATTCATGCAATCCTAGTCCTTTCAACAGGATACAAATGCAGTAAATGATCGAAGTGAAGCAGCTACCTAAAATGTACATACTCATTTGAAACACTGTTATAATTGATGGAACACAATTCACATAAATAATAGAGGAAAAAATATTGGTGAATGTGTAGAGTGAAGCTAGAAATAATCCCTTTTCAGATATAATAAAAAATCAAATCATGGATGAAAAATTACATATATGTGACATAAATTATTCATTTTGTTCAACCAAAGTAGATAGTCATTGAGAAAATTTCAATCATCCAAGATTAGTATAAAAACAAGCTATATATTAGTTTAAACAGTGCACAGTGAATTTGAAGCAAAAATTCAGATATAAACTCGAATTTCCAATCCTATATAAATATTTCTAATTTCTCCAACCTCTCAATGGGATTTTACAACAAACAGCATCACAAATAATCCTATGTTTGATTTTTTTCTTACAAAACCTCAAGGTTAGTTCCATCATTAGTGGTAATCAACAATGCACACAAGATCGGATATAACAGATTGTGTTTCACCTTCCAGCTAGTGCCAATAGCTGAAATGTGATATCGCACAATATCTTGTTCTTGATAAGGTATGTTCTTACACTTCTTACATGGACACTTAATCTTATCCCCATCGATTTAATAAAAACTGATTACGAGCGAACTCAATGAAAGTTTCAAGTCCATCTTGAAATTCATGATTAAATCCACCAATGTAAGTAAAACGCCTATACATCCATTCACGATTATGACTCATTCTTGCAAATCCTAATCATATAATTCAATTATGATAGGTTGTGAGAGAGAATGATTTTCAAATAAATAGATATACAATGCTCTATCATCCTCAAATAAATCTAGCAGGTCACCTATATACACGTGCACACGTAGATTCAATCTGATTTAAAATTTGATTGCTGAAACTACATAACTTTATAACATAAAATATTAAAAGATCCAAAAATTCATAAAACTGCAGCATGCTTCACTGTGTATATCAAGCACAGTTATGTACTCTAATAAGGAAAACAGTTGGATTATCTGAATTCTAATAAGGAAAAGTTAAGATACTTATGCAGAGCTGTTGACTAAGTAATTAAATAAAGAGATTCACACAATAGTTGGGATTCTATAAGTAAAAGTGACAGGTGTAGTTATTACAATTTAATGTCTGTGGGCTGTAATGCACTCTACAGTTTGTAGGATTTATAAAGATCTCATAAATTATGGGAACAACGATGCTTAGCTAAGGAAATGAAAGCGGTAAAATAGAGAACTGTAGTTTCACAAAAACTACGTTCAGTCTGTATGCGGGCGTCATAAAATTATTAATCATACTAAAAAAATTTCTTAAGATATTTGTATGTATTTGTGAAGCTTTTTCAACATATATTGAGCTTCACCTACAAGACCACAACGCACTCGCTTATTACTGGAAAAAAATGTTTAATAATCCACGAAAATAATGACACATCTTAGGCTGTGGCGTTTATAGCTAAATACATTGCATCACATTCTCACGAATCATAAAATTATGCAAATAAAACAAAAGACTTAGGTCAAGTCTCATGTACCTTTCGATCTAACGGCCGAATTAAACTATCATTTCCTCGATTATTAAATAATAAACCGACTAATACTAAGCAGATGAATGTCTTATTCGTTCCTACATATCATATCATTGGAACAACCATTATAACCTAAACGATAAATATTGATATTGACTAACCACCATAAGGCTCTATAGGTTTTAATGAAGTACAGTGGGCATACACAAGCAACCATATTGCAGATATGCAAAGCAAAACGATATCCAAAGATCCTCTTATAATTTATCAGTTATGGAGAATCACAACGCAGAGAGGTAAGGGTGCAGAAGCTTTGAACATTCCAAATGGGAAAGCTAAAGTGTAGTCAGAAGCAAATAGTGTAAACAGTGAAGAAATTTGTGAAAAGTCATATACTGTGCTTTCCTCATTTATTGTGGGATTGCTGCTACTTAGCTTACCATTTTCATCATATTACGTCTAGAACATCGATTCATGCTTGAATTAATCAATAAAATCGAAATAAAACTTATAAGATTCTGAAAATCCTATAGAAACTCGCAGAGGGCAGCAAATCTACACACACCCATATGAACTGTAACTAGAAATTTACCTCGTTTAGGGAGTTGAACTCCGGTAGGCTGCGCGGAACGTCGAGGGAAATGACGGAGAGGTAGGGCGAGGTACGACGATGGGGAGGGACGCGACGTCGGGGACGGCAAGGTACGGCGAGGGCGGCGGACGGCGAGGGATGGCAAGGACAGCAAGCACTTAGGATGAGAGAGAGATAGGAATTAGGCTAACATCTGAAATGGAGAAGAAAAGAAAGTTTCTATTAAAATTTTAACTACGGATCTACAACGGACTGAGTCCGTCGTTAATTTAAAAAAAAAATGCGCATCCTCCTTGCTTTTATTAAGATCAGCTAGTAAACTCTACGACGGATTTGCTACGGATATATTCCGTCGTTATTTTTTTTTCAAAAAAAAAATTTAAAAAAATGTTAGCTACGGATACTGTCCGTCGTTGATCTAACGACAACAGTTTCCGTTGTTAATCCGTCGTTATTTTTGGTACGAAATTTTTTTCGCGGCATTCCGTCGTTGTTCCATTGTAGGCATCGTAGTTAAACACAATTATTATATTCCGTTGTTGTTCCGTTGTAATTCCGTCGTAAATCTGCAACGGATTACTTTCCGTTGTAATTTCCGTCTCTATTCTCACTTTGCTTTCTTGTAGTGAGTGATTACAAATTATTTATAGCAAATGAAAACTAACAAACTAATAACTACCTAACGATTTTGTAACTAACTTTGTAACAACTTTCCTAAGTTTAACAGAAGCTCATGCGAGCGGTTCCAATCGCATTAGATAGACAAACATAAACCATGCGACGTGAGAGGAAATAAATAATCCAATACACCCCAAGAACCTATCCAAAGGTTCAACTCTGCAAGATTCAACCTACTTCGAAGCAACATAAAGCGAGTGTCAGCAAGAGCTTTGGTGAATACATCAGCCAATTGATCACAAGACGGAACATAGCCCACATCAATGGTTTTATCAAGCACCTTCTCGCGTATGTAATGAACATCCACCTCAATGTGCTTGGTCGTTTCATAAAAGACCGGATTATTGGCCAAGGCAATAGCACTGACATTATCGCACCAAAGCTTATGGGAGATGACACCGAGACACCAAGTTCTGTGCACAATGAGACAAGCCAGATCAGCTCAGTAGTAGCATTAGCCATACTCCTATATTCAGATTCGGCACTTCTTCGGGAGACAACATCCTGTTTCTTGGCAGACCATGAAATCAAATTTGAACCCAAAAAAATACAGTGACCTCGCGTGGATCTGCGATCGTCTAAGCAGCTTGCCCAATCAGCATTCGAGTAGGCTATTAGTTGAGAAGATGACGATGGAGTGAATTTCAGCATAAGAGAAGTTGTACCTTTAAGTAATCTGAGCAATCGTTTTGCGCCCAATCTGATTGGTGGGTTTAGTAAGGAACCGACTCGGTTTATCGACAAAGGAAAGTGATATCGGGACGAGTTAAAGTGAGATATCAAGAGCTCATACAATGCTTCGATAAAGTGTGGGATCATCAAAGCTAATACCGACTAGCGAGACAACTTCGTAGCTGGGGTCATAAGTGGTTGAACATGGTTTACAATTTATCATTTTGTCTTCACAAGCAACTCATGAATGTATTTGTGTTGACATAAGGTAAAAGCGTTGTCAAAGCGGTGAACCTCGATCCCAAGAAGAGTGACATTGCAAAGATCCTTTACCGAAAACTATGTGCAAAGTATCAACAACCATTTTCACCATATCCGAGTCATCCCCAAGAACTAAGATATCATCCACGAAACAAGAATAAGCGTGAGAGAAGTTTCAGCTTTTTTAAAGAACAAGGAAAATCGAGGATGATCTTGTGTAATACCCGATTATTTAAACGCCTAATTACGATATTAATTTCAAATTAGAGTATTATTATGATAATTTTATTATTAAAATATCGAATAATGATTTCGATTATTGTTGGAATAATAAATTCCTATGATTTATTCACAAATGAATGTGAATTTAGAAATACGAATATGTGACGTATTTTAATAGTATAATTCGACGTCGATTACGATCGATAATTGAAACTCGTAATCTTTCTAAGTTTTAAGCTTAGAATTTAATTCCATTATTATTGGAATAATTTAATAAAGTGATTACGACTTTATTACGACCATTTTGAGACGAGTCGATATTTAACGTTTTGAAACGCTTCAAACGTTAACGTTTTGAGATGACTTGAGAATCAAGTCTAATGATCAAGGAATTATGATATTTAAATTCCTATGATTATTTTATATAATTAGAATATTATTTAGCATTGAATTAATGCTAGAAAATATTGGCATGATATTTGTGATTATTTATGATTCTCGAAACCCTAAATCGAGAATTAGGATTTTCTACCTATGGATTAATTCCAATAATTTTCCTATGATATAATTTATCATCTAGGATATATATTATGCTATATATCTACTTATAGCATGAAAATGAATTTTGGGCATTAATTTATTGAAAGTGTGAACAACCCTATGTGTGTAACATAGGAATAATTTTATTTTGATCATCCAATTTGTGATATATCTTAAGTGTAGTATTAATACACACTTACCAAGTAAAATATGTAGATGAAAATACACTAGCAATTGGTTTATCTAATAGCCGATTATTTTGACATTTTGTACACAAAATCAATTTTGATTTTATACACTTGAGTGTATAATTTTGGGATAGAGTGTACACATATTATCTACTAAATACAACATTGAAAATCTGATTTTCTCCCCTCACTTTGAATGGTCGACGGCGTTATGGAAAATGAAACAAAATTTGAATTGTTTTTCCCAAAATCGCTTTAATAAAGCTTACAAAGTATTAATGCAATTGTAAGAGATATTTTAGTATGACCTCACTCTTTGACTAAAATTGCATTCATTTGTGTCTTGTTTATTTGTGAGAGCCGAGAGATAGAGAGAGAGCACAAGTGTGTTTTCTTTTATTTTTTTTAATTGCTAAGTGTATATAATGTCTTAACACACAAACACAACTCATTTTCTTCCTCTTTCCTTACTGCCGTGAACCTCCAAAGAAAACCAAACCCTTTTCTTCTCCTTTTATCTTCAAATAGCTTGAGCTCTTTTTATCCTACAACCGATCGACTCCGATAATGAGGTTAGATATCGAACAAGCTTCGATAATACCTAATTTTTTCAATAATCTATCGGTTTAAATTACTATTTATAGCATGTATTAATTGTGAAAGAATCATGCTAGCATGCTTGGAAGCTTAGGAATTATGTTACATATGTTAATATGTGTATAGATAAATTATTTCCTAAGCCAATCTATTTATTTAAATTATTTTGGTGATGCTCGAAAATTGCTAGGATGATTTTGATGTTGGATTGTTGATATATGTTGTTGTAGGAGCCCTTATATATATTTGGGAATTTTTGAAAATCATGTATTATGATTTTCAAAATAGCCGAGAATGGCTAAGTGTTGGTACCTTGATGTACAAAATTTATTTGAGTGTTATGATAGTGTATTGTTGATCTAGGATATTAATTAGGTGATATTGAAATTTATTAGAATTTTGATAAGTATAGCTATTTTAATTAAAATAGCGAGACCTAGGATTATAGATTTAGGGTTTATATTGTGTTATTATATGATATTATGGTGTATTAGTGCTATATGATAGTATATAAGCATAGTGTAATTTTATAGGATTTTATAGAAATTGTTTGGTATATAATCCCCTAAGTAGCCGTGAGCTACAATTAATGGTTCTATGATGTATAGTTTGATTTTATAAAACTTTAGGTTATAATTATGTTATACATTGGTATTGGGGCCTAGTGTATAATTATTGGAATTTTTTTTGGAAAAATTTTGGTATTATTTTTGTAAATATCCGTGACCTATTCTACGAAATAGGTGAGTTCCAAATTTCCCTATAGTGATATTAATACGTATTAATGATCATAGTGTAAAATAATACACTATATGAATTTAGAGAAATTTTTGGAACAAGTTTGAAAAAAAAAAGTGTTATAGCCGTGAGCTATAAGTGAAAATAAGGAATTTTAATTCCTTTTTAATCAAGAATAATAATTTATTATATGTCTAAAAATTTTATTAGACATAATTGAAATTTTGAGAATTTTTAAACATAGAATATTATGTTTACGATGAAACGTTATATTAAATAACGTTAAAAGCATAAATAATGCTTAAAGTATTAGTTGATTAATATTAAAGAAAATATTAATCAAGTTTATCGATCGTGAACAATCGAGAATTAGAATTTTATGGAAAGAAATCGATTTATATTGAAATTATAAATTTAATATGTTGAGGAAAGTCAAATGTCGACTTTTGATACAACGATGAAATACGTTGATTAAATACGCTAATACGTGAAAAGCGACACTTTTATCGAATATCTCAATTGTGAGAAAAGATTTTAATTGAAATCATTTTATTCAATAACATTATTATAAGTTAATTATTTAACCTAAAAGGTTAAAATGAGATCGTAGATCATATTACGCTCTCTCGAGATACGAGAATTATTTTATTGAAATACGCGTAGAAACGACGATAAAGTTTATTAGAACTCAATTATTATTCTATTTATCAAAGTTGAATGAACTTTGAAAATTTCAAAAGCGTGTCAACGTGCTAAACGTAAATTTTTGCGTAAAGGTGGAACGTGAAGGCTCACACGCAACCAGAGGAGGACACGCGTATCGAAATTCGAAGGTCAAAAGTAAAGGTGGGCTTTACTATACTCAAACTGGTAGAATTTATCAAATGATTTATTTATGATGCTTTATTGCAAGCAAATATTTATGAAATTATTTATTTAATTACCTGCCCAAATGTTTATGTTTTATGTATGTATCCAATCCATGATTGTTGATGATAATGTTGGGTAGTTCCCACTTTATGACATGCTTGAATTCGTATTCTGGAAGTACCCCAAGAATGATGGAGAATTGTATCCTGTACGAGATGGCTCGGATTTTGTGCACCGATTATTTTGATTGTAGCCGAAAGGGTGCTCGGCGATCACGCGTCTGAGAGAGGCCTCCTCTCCAAATAGCAGGAAATTGTTGTGGAATGAATTATTGTGGTGGATATGGATCATACATACAAGGAAAATGTCTCACAGTATTTAATCTTTATGGAAAATGAAAGAAAATATTTAGTAAGCACCAGTATTTCAAATTAAAACCTCGTGGTTCTTGTGATGGGCGAGTAATTCAAATGTGATAAATTATTTTGGCATGAGTCATCGAGTGCAATCTTGTACTCACCGCATGTTTGTTTTAAATGTGCGAGTTGAGCGGATGATGGATGGAGATGTGTTTGAGCAATGAAACCCATTTTGAATACAATATATTTAGAAACCTTGAATACACATCGTCATATGTGTATTCACACGCTTTCGCCGCAATCGAATTAATTTATCTTATGATGTTGATTAGTTAAATATTTCGAATATATGAGTTCTTGTATATATATTGATTAAAGCACCTTGATTATTATTCCAAGTATTAGCCCGCTAAATCGTACTTAGGATTTAGGGGTCATTACAAAGTGGTATCGAGCAGTTCGCTCTTTGAATCCAAAACCTCTTTTCGTAGTTAAGTCTAGATTGAGTCACTAGACCTCAGAGGTCACCGACATCGCCGACACTCCATCACATCAAGCTCAAACTGGAAAAAGGTAAATTATTTTCTCATATTTGAAAAGAAAATTTGGGATTTATGAATTTGAATTGTTGTCGATAGAACATTATCGACAAATGATTTAAGAATTTGATTTGTTGTCGATAGAACATTATCGACAAATGAAATGAAAAGGTTGTAAATAACCATGATTTATTGATTGATGGATTATTGATTCAATTTTTTCGCAAGAAATGCGTTTGTTTAAAACGAACTATGTTCGTCATATTGAAATTTTATTCGCAATTCTCCATATTGTTTTGATTAATGACTATTGTCATCCCAAATGAAGTTATGAGAATTGATAATGAAAGTCGTTGCTCGCCACCAATGTATGATAATGTCATACGAGAATGTATGGACAAATTTTGGGGATAAAATGTTTCAATTCATGTAAATCAATAGAAATTTATTGATATAAATATTTGAAAATTTTACCTCAAATCCCAAAGATGTTTACGATGATGGGTATGTTATCCCAAAAGAACGAGATCATTTAAGATTTATGATCCCAATTGCGAAGAACATAGGAAGATGAATTATTAGAATTTTATTCCATCCCGAGAATCTCGAATTGATAGACGAGAAGAAAATTCAAGCTCGAATGGAAAAGATGTCAAGATAGTGAATGTCACTATGCGACAAGTGACACAAGAATGATCTTTTATTTAGAAGTTCACGCATGGCGGACTCCAAATCATCTATGACTCTTCGTTGGAAACGAAGTAAAATGTGATCAAAGAATTGTTAGAGTCGGTTAAAGACCGAACTCGCGATCATGTTCGATCGACCTTGAACTCGACTTGCTTCGCACCAGCATGTATAATTTTGACTTCGCCGGTCGGTTCAGTCCGACCTCGAAGTCTAGTCCGACCTGGCGGTGCGACTTGGTTGGTCGACCTCGGCTGTTCGACCTTGTCATCCACCTCGGCTCGAGCTCGGCAGATGCGAGCCGGTGGGTACGAGCTCGCTTATGATCTCGAGCACCACGGTGTGACATCCACCGCCAATTTATCTTGACCTCGGTCGATCACCTCCACCGGAAATCAACCTCGGCGTCGACCGTACGCCTTTGGCTTTGATGTCGGCATTATCATGTACGACTTCGGCATTGACATGTACGCCCTCGATTGCGGCGTCGATACCTTCAACTTCGGCTTCGAAGTCGGCTTTAATGACTTCGTCATTATGTCAATAACCTCGACAATGACCTCGGCATTGGCAAATGACTTCGGCAACAACTTCGACATCGGTATTACTTACGACCTCGGTGTCCCGAGCTCGGCATCAGCAAAACTGTTTGCGCAATGTTTTTGTTTTAGCCCGTTCTCCTTCGTTAGAGCTCCGATTTACGAACGGTTTTCGCCTACGTACTCCTATCACAGAGTACTATACTTATTATGAAGAACTAAACCCCTGATTCCTTCAAAAAAATTGACGAGAGTCAGTTGAAGTTAGTTTATAGTTTTATAGAATGGGAATTTTACAGTGCGATTAGAATCTTAGAATGATACTAGAAAGAAGTATTCCTAGTAGTACAAGAGGCGCTATGACATATAGAGGAACATTTGATGATGACCTATAATGTGTATATAAAGTTTTAAATTCTATTCATTACCCAATTTCTGTCAATTGAGTTTAACTCTATGACCTAGTTCAAATTGAGAAATCATTTGAGTTCTCACTTTTTCTGAAGAAAATTTTCAACCCGAGAATTTATAATGTGTCCTTTTGAAACCAAACCCTCATGTGATTGAGAGAATATTTGTGATGGGTCTGGCCAGCCCATATGACCAAAGAAATCTCAGTAGTCGTCATTCTGGTCTTCGGACCCTAGATCCCAAACTATTCAGTTCAAAGAATATATGGATTCAAATAGTAAGATATGTTATTTTGAATCATGAAACCATATCTTTTGAAAGTCGACATGATACAATTTCTTCAATCCTGGAGACCAATAGGTAAGATGAAGATCGACTTATCTTGTCACCTAAATTTTGAATTAGTAAAGTGATAAACATCAGGTATGATGTAAGTTGACTTATTTTGATAACCTAAAGGTTGCAGATCAGTAGGGTGATAGACATCAAGGAGATATGATGTAAATAAGATCTCGATGAGATGAGATATTTTCCTATAATGCACATAGACGCAATTACCCGATGGGCGTTCGGATATTGATAACAGTGAAGTTATATCTTCATGTGACTGTTATGATAATGAAATGTTATGAATGAGATACTCTTTAGCATGGAATGCAAGAGTACAAGTAAAGAAAAGTATATGATATTCGTGGGATATAATTTCCCCTTATTATGATATAACGAGAGAAATTACAACTTATCTTTAAGATAGTTGGTTGTCCATAATACCTCCTTAGTAGGTTGGACATGTCTAAAGAATGGAGATGCACAATGTTCTTTTCAAAGAATATATATGTAAAGAAGCGTTTGCATCTCAGATAATGAATCTCTCGTTTTATACCTCAATCAATGAGATTATGCTTAGCATAATCAATTCCAAGTAATTGAGACTTGGTTAAACCAATGATAATGAGATTGAGGAATCATAATCATTGAGATGTGTAAACGGCTAGGATGGCCCTAGCATATAAATCAAGTATGGAGAAAATATCTCCAAAATGAAGACATGGTGATGAGATGCTTGGAATCTAAGTTATGGTGTACAAATGTACTACCTTACCAAGCTATATGACATTAATGACGGTTCTAGTCCTGAGAGTAAGAACCGAAGTATAATGAAAGTAATATTCTCTCAAACCATGCTCAAGAAAAGGACAAAAGTCCAAAATAATCAAGAAATTATGAGCTATACAATTATGAGATAGCCACAATATGAGATAAGTTTAAGCGATATTATGACTTCGATAAGTAAAGTAATTCCTTTGAAGTAAAGAAGCAAAGTAAGAAACAGATTCATTATTTGAAATGGATCTTAGTGCTTAAATTGTATTGACACAAAACGCTTTGTTTTATGTGTCTTAGAAATTAACAAGCAAGATAGCTTCATTAGATTTTGCAAAAGGAAATGCATCCAAGAGAACAAATAAAAGATTCACATGGAAGGATCTTAAGATGAATCTAATTGGGAAGTTTATCCCTTATACTTTTGTGACGATCAATCAAGTGAGATATTAAGTATCTATGACATGGGAATGAAGCATTCATCGAATGTCGAGAAAATGGTAAAGATATTTGACGTCAAGACAAACGTATAATATGTCCCTAGCGGACCAAGGATTTTATCCTATGCGAAATTTTATAATGAATCAATAAAGATTAATAATAAATGACGTATATCCAAAAAGGGATATTACAAACAATGGCACTAAATGCCAGTACAAGAACTTTCTCTGGAAAAGAGTTTAAAGTAAGGATATATGAGAGATATATTCCTAAGATTGATAGAGTGAAAAGGAGAATTTAATCATTCATACTAGATTAGAAATGAATGATAGTGTCAGGAACATCACGATCTCTACAATGAGATCAAGATATCAAGATATTAATATCAAGGATATGTCGATATAAACCTAACCACAGAATGCTATTGATAAATGCATAATAGTACTGACACTGAGAAGGATAAGATTAACGAAGTAACAGAAGACCATAGCAAGAAAGCATAATGTCCCAAGGGAAAGGACAATGATGTATGAAATAGATGTTTATTTGAGCAGGCGAGAACACCGTGAGACCGAGCCTATACTTGACCGAAAATGCAGACGAATGTAAATCGGGAAGGCCTAATGGATATGAGAAAATTTCATAATACTTATAATTTTTCTGTTCAATATAGGTGTTTCGTTTTCTAACATCGCACAAGTATGCGTAGAAACGATAGAACCCAATTCAGGGTAAACGAATCAAGAAATGAAAAATCTCCTCACCTATATGAGAATTGTGGCCATTACAGGTGTTGCTCGAGTTTAGAATTGGACCTAGGATCACCTAAGGTTCTAACAAATGAGTTAGATCATAATATCTATGTGGAACGTAGATATAATTCAAGAAACAGAAGTTTCGAAAATAGATGTCACTCACGTGATTAGAAGCACGGGCATAGCCTCTCCATTGAAATTCTATGCAACGGGATTTTGGATCCTCAATTGCTTTAAATTAAGGATGACTCACCTAGAACTATCTTTCTGAGATGGTAAAAAAAGGAGGCGACGAGAAAAAGGTTAACCCAAGGCCTATAAGTATAAAACTCACATAGAAGTATCGACTCTCTTATTATAAACGGGCATGGCTTGGGACAGTTTTGGAAGAATTTCTACATCTTGGATAAATGCTCGTAACTATGGAGAGATGGATGAGAATGACATCTAATAACTTATCCATCGTTTGCCGATGATTGGCGGGATCTTGCAAAAGAAGTATCAAGAGAATATCTTCAAGTAGAAAATTCCAAGACTTCAAGCGCACTTATCGGGATTTGTCGTGCTCAAGTGTATATATATAATGCATGTGGAATGGCACCCACGGTACTTGTCCCGGTCCCCAAGTTACACAACAGGCATAAAGGAATGGTTGTACCCTGATGTTCCAAATGCTGCCCCACGTCCTGTGCCGTCTATTATACCAGAAAGAGATGAGAATGACAAAAAGACAGGATCTTATCGCCCTCAAGGATTAAAGGAATTACCGTTATCAAATCGACCTTACTTTCTGATAAAAGAAACACACACTTCTGGAATCAAAAGTAACAGGGAGCATTGTGACCCCTAGCTATTTAAAAGAGAAAGATCGTCGGATATATATAAGGCAAAACGTACCTTGAATTAGGCAAGTTTCTAAGCGAAAGGTACGATTCTGACGAAGGCCACTCAGAGACATAGAGTCCTATGATAATATGAGACTCATAGGTAAATGGTGGCTTATGTATAAATGGTATCTAATGTACGAAAGCAAAATTGTTCCGAATAAGATATGGTTACTATAAGATTATAGTCATGCCATTCGGACAAGCTAGTACACGGCTGCTATTCATGAACCTCAAAAATCGAGTGTTTCATATGTACTTAGACAATTTTGTCTAAATCTTTATGAACGATGTTCTTATCCATATGAAGGACGAGAAAGAACATCGAAGGACTATATTGCGACTTTTAGAGTTGAGCAAAATTTTGCCAAGTTTAATATATGAATTTCGCTTAAAGAAAGAATATTCCTTAGACACATGATGTCTTAGAAGAATCAAATTTACATGGACAAATGAATGTGAGGCCACTTATTAAAGTGAGAAAGATGATAGTCAATGCACCGCGATGACTTAGACCTCATAAATAGAATTACCCAACTTATGACTTGAAATAGCAGCAATGGTATAAGTACCAAGGTTTTGGAGACATTTCCTATATGGAATAAGTTGTGAGATCTTCACAAACCATAAAGTTTGAATTATTTCTTCGAGCAAGAGACTTAAAATAAGATAGAAAAGATGGCTCGAATCAAGAAAGATTCAAAATGGTGATATAAATTATCACCTATGAAGGTCAAGGGTTTTAAAGAGGCGCGACAATGTCATATTGTCTAAGGAAAGGTTAAATATATATTTCAAGCAAGGATAAGCTTAGAAATGAAATCATGAATGAAGCTCATGATATTCCTCATACCGCCCACCCAAGCAGCACTAAAGTATATTATGATTTACAAAAAAAAAAATAGATAAGTAAAGAATGAAATGAGCTATAACCTCATTGACGAGCATTGTCTCGGTTACCAACAAGTGAAGGCATTGTATCAATGACCTTATAAGAGATTATAATCTCTAGAAATACACGAATGAAAATGGAATGTTTTATGACGGTTTTGCCAAAGTCATAAAGAGGTAACAACGCTATATGGGTAGTAATGATCGACTCACCAAATATGCTCATCTCTACCTATTCGGATGACTCGTAGATCTGAAAATTTTATCTCGGTCGTACAAAAGGAAATCGTATCTTTGCAGGGGTCCCAATACCTATCACTTTAGATAGAGATTCCAAGTTTACCCTAGATTTTGAACTAGCTCACCAAAAATAGGGTTATGCACGATTTTGAACCTTATCGTAGATGTCCTCTCACAGACGGATGGACGATAAAAGGACAATATGGATGTTTAAAGATACGATGAGAACATTAATGTTAAATCAAGGTGCAAGTGGGAACATGTTTTACCACTTATTAAGTTTACGACGACCATAGCTGTCAAGCAACGATTGACATAGCCACCGTGGCATTATATGGAAAGAATATCGACCACCACTTTATTGTAATAAAGTAGGTGAGAGAAGGTATAAGGTCTTGACATCGTAAATGAAATGATTAAGATATTTGCCAAATAAGGCAAAGACCGAGAGAAGCTCAAGATGAGATAAAAGTCTTACGCTAGTACGCGAGATCTCGAACCGCATTTTGAATGCGAAATGAAGTTCCTGAGATTTCTCCATGAGGGAAATTATTAAGTTTAAAGTACAAGGAACGTTGAGATTATGTTTATAGGACCTTACGAGGATCCTAGAAATAAAATGCCCAAGAACCTATAGTTTGGTACTTCCAAAAAAAAATATTTGGGGAATGTACATAATGTTTTTCCACGTGTCGCAGTTAAAGAAATATGAATATGACCCAAATCACGTAATTCATTAAATCACGTGATTTTTAACTCAAATGTTTTTCCGTCTCTATTCTGCTGTTTTCTTGAGTGAGTGATTACAAATTATTTATAGCAAACAGAAAACTAACAAACTAATGACTACCTAACAGCTTGTAACTAACTTTGTAACAACTTTCCTAAGTTTAACAGAAAGCTCATGCAGAACGGTTCCAACTGCATTAGATAGACAAACATAAACCATGCAGACGTGAGAGGAAATAAATAATCCAATACACCCCCAAGAACCTATCCAGTGTTCAACTCTGCAAGATTCAACCTACTTCGAAGCAACATAAAGCGAGTGTCAGCAAGAGCTTTGGTGAATACATCAGCCAATTGATCACAAGACGGAACATAGCCCACATCAATGGTTTTATCAAGCACCTTCTCGCGTATGTAATGAACATCCACCTCAATGTGCTTGGTCGTTTCATAAAAGACCGGATTATTGGCAAGGCAATAGACCGACATTATCGCACCAAAGCTTATGGGAGATGACACCGAGACACCAAGTTACGTGCACAATGAGACAAGCCGATCACTCAAGAGTAGCATTAGCCATACTCCTATATTCAGATTCGCACTTCTTTGGAGACAACATCCTGCTTTCGGCGGACCATGAAATCAAATTTGAACCCAAAAATACGGTGACCTCGCGTGGATCTGCGATCGTCTAAGCAGCTTGCCCAATCAGCATTCGAGTAGGCTATTAGTTGAGAAGATGACGATGGAGTGAATTTCAGCATAAGAGAAGTTGTACCCTTTAAGTAACGGAGCAATCGTTTGCAGGCAGCCCAATACAGATTGGTGGGTTTAGTAAGGAACTGACTCAGTTTATTGACAGTGAAAGTGATATCGGGATGAGTTAAAGTGAGATACTGAAGAGCTCATACAATGCTTCGATAAAGTGTGGGATCATCAAAGCTAATACCAGACTAGCGAGACAACTTCGTAGCTGGGGTCATAAGGGTTGAACATGGTTTACAATTTATCATTTTTGTCTTCACAAGCAACTCATGAATGTATTTGTGTTGACATAAGGTAAAAGCGTTGTCAAAGCGGTGAACCTCGATCCCCAAGAAGTAGCTGACATTGCAAAGATCCTTTACCGAAAACTATGTGTGCAAAGTATCAACAACCATTTTCACCATATCCGAGTCATCCCCAGTAACTAAGATATCATCCACGTAAACAAGAATAAGCGTGAGAGAAGTTTCAGTTTTTTTAAAGAACAAGGAAAAATCTGAGGATGATCTTGTGTAATACCCCGATTATTTAAACGCCTAATTACGATATTAATTTCGTAAATTAGAGTATTATTATGATAATTTTATTATTAAAATATCGAATAATGATTTCGATTATTGTTGGAATAATAAATTCCTATGATTTATTCACAAATGAATGTGAATTTAGAAATACGAATATGTGACGTATTTTAATAGTATAATTTCGACGTCGATTACGTATCGATAATTGAAATCTCGTAATCTTTTCTAAGTTTTAAGCTTAGAATTTAATTCCATTATTATTGGAATAATTTAATAAAGTGATTACGACTTTATTACGACCATTTTGAGATGAGTCGATATTTAACGTTTTGAAACGTTTCAAACGTTAACGTTTTGAGATGACTTGAGAATCAAGTCTAATGATCAAGGAATTATGATATTTAAATTCCTATGATTATTTTATATAATTAGAATATTATTTAGCATTGAATTAATGCTAGAAAATATTGGCATGATATTTGTGATTATTTATGATTCTCGAAAACCCTAAATCGAGAATTAGATTTTCTACCTATGGATTAATTCCAATAATTTTCCTATGATATAATTTATCATCTAGGATATATTATGCTATATATCTACTTATAGCATGAAAATGAATTTTGGGCATTAATTTATCGAAAGTGCAGTAACAACCCTATGTGTGTAACATAGGAATAATTTTATTTTGATCATCCAATTTGTGATATATCTTAAGTGTAGTATTAATACACACTTACCAAGTAAAATATGTAGATGAAAATACACTAGCAATTGGTTTAT